>JAJJWX010002351.1:0-33475 GCA_023529315.1 Papaver bracteatum | reverse complement strand
GGATACTATAGCTATGTAATATGATTGATGCTAATCAATGGAAACTCCTTGCCTCTTTGTCTCTACTGCATTTCCACTACAACAATACACACTAATTTATCCCAAATATTTAACATTTTACTAATTTTAATTAATCACTAATCTTGATTAGTGGGGCTAGATTAGAATTAAAAAATAATTACATAGAGGGTCACCTTAATTGCTATTGGGACACCTATTTTGTCCCGTAGCTATATCCCCCAATTGAGCGTTCTAAATTTACACTAATCTTGTTCACTACTTTGATCAGATTGTAGAAAAGTAGAAGAAAATATAAGTGTTAGTATACGTTTTTGTGTTCTTTATTGTTTATGAAATTGAAAATTAGTAGTATAAATAATGTATTCATGAAATCTAATCTATGCTCCCAATCGCTCCTCGAATTTCATTTCTCGATAATTTTACGATTTTCGAATCCATTCTCGATTTTGTTCCTAACCTCGCTCCTACTCACCGGTACCCCAAACTTATGGATGTTGGTCTCAAGTTCAGTTTTATCTAAAAATCTTCCACTCTAACACAAGCGTTTTTGTAATTGTCCAAAGACAACAAAAAAAAATAGTTAAACTAAACATTGAAGGCTTAAAAACTCGATAAACATTTGACTTGGCTATCTTTTGAGAATATTCAAGAATATAAAACAAAGCATGGACAAGTTAGCCAAGATAAAGAACGTCAGATTCGTCCTTGGGAAAGCTAAATCGATGGTGGTGGTTGTTTACCTCATCATTATATCATTAATTTCTTATAATAAATATTTTATTAATCTCTTATTATAAATGTCTTATAATTACATCTTAATAAATATACTTTCATTTAATAAATACAAATAATAAATTTGTTGATAAAGAAACATAATAACTTTTAAAATTCTTTTCAACCCATTATATTTTTCTAAATATATTTTTATTAAATAAATAATAAATTTATTAATAGAAATTAGGAATGATCAAGGTGGTGTTTGAGAGTGGTGGTGCATAGAGCGAAGGACGATAGTGATGGTGGTGGAAAAGGTAGTGATAATGGGTGGTACTTGTGGTGGTGGTAAGCGCGGGTTAGGTGCATAAGTGGGTAAATGTTTATTGTATGTCGTTAGAACACAAATAACATTATTATGAAAGTTGTGGTTGACTTTTTTAATGTGAAAATAAATTGGTTATGAAACATAACAAAAATTGTACAAGGACTAGTAATTTGTCCCTAAAACAACCCGAGAAAAATTGAATGATCGTAGGATAATGGATCTACCATTGGGATGATAAAGGTTTTGTTGGTCCCACTACATGTTTCACTCGATGGTTTTCTTGAAACATATATATCAGTCAACCTATCTGTTCTCCATAAGCAAACTTAATAATTAAAAAACATGGAAAACAATTGTCGCTTTTTATAGAGCCAACAAAAATGAAAAGGGTTAAAATTGACATAATCTTTTGAACTTATTACGGACAATTGTCACTTTTATTCTTGCAATAGATAAATCTATGGTTGTAATAATGTTTCTCATAACTGATGGTTGTGATTGGAATTATTAATTTGTCTAACGGCTAAAATTTAATTACCTTATTACTAATTTTTTCATTAGTTTTCAATAACGAATATTCTATTAATTTTCCATAGTAGACGTTGCATCAGAAACGATAATAATTAGATTATTCTATTAAGTATATTATTTTTATTAAATATAATTTTATTAACTAATATTTAAATTGGCTAACATATATTAAGTAGACCACAATGGTGGTCGTGGTGGTGTAAAGGCAAAAACATTGTGGTGTTGTTTGAAGTAGTGATGGAAGCTATTTCAGTAACAACAACAATGGTGAATGGTGTTTTTGTCTCGGTAAGTATTGGTGAGCAGTGGTGGCCAATGACTAATTTCGCATCATCTCACGTATTTCTTAATAAATGGTTGAACATTATTTTTGTTCAACGATGATGGATAACATAGTCTATTATCATTAGGTCAAGTGGTTAACCATTTGGCTACTAACTATATTTTTATGCAGCGAATAACCTCACATTTAGAAGATTAATGTCGCAGATTGTCTGAGAGTTTTGAAGAATTGGAGATATATCTTTTCTGAGTCGAATTGGTTTCCATCTGAAATGACTCAACATTTTATAAATAGTGGCTTAGATAAATGAATTAGTATTTATTTGTGTTATTCAGATAGTAAGAACATACGATGCAATATGTATTGTAGAGTACATTCTGAGTTTTTATCTTTTTTTGGACCATTTTTAAAGGGGACAAAATCAACAAGAATCTGGACACTGTTAATACGTACACAATTATTTATATGCCGAATAAGTTCGAGTGATATAAAAAAAAAATTTACCTACATAGTTCGATGTTTTGGTTCTGCGCGGTCACTAGAATAAGGGAGATTTCAAATGATCAATAATATATCTTTATCTTTGGAAACCATACAACATATAAAATATCGTTGGTTTTTTGTGAAAGAGCATGTGAAAAATAATTCTGATTGGATATAGCTCGGGCAGGAAGAGGTACTATTTGAGAGAATGTCAAAATATCAAAAATATGTACTAGAAAGGATTCATATATGAGTACATGAAAAAATATTTATGGACTGAAGAGTAAATTTATCTATTGATTTTTCCATCACTTTTATAATGATAATTAATAAATATTAAATCTAATATCAAGATAAATCTACTTAACATTTTCAAGCATCTGCTTCAGACTAAGACCCGCGAGTTCATCCAAATTATTTGTTGGGCCTCACATCCATGTATAAAGCCATGGCTAATATTTTAGAAGGCAGTTTTTGGGCATACAAAAACATTTTAGGCATACAAAAAAAAAATTCCACCCAGGGTGGAAAAATAAGGGGTAGTGTGATTACTTATGTATCCTCAAACAATTTAAATTACTAATATGTCCTTACCCTTAATGGTTAGGTTCGGCTTGTACGATAATCATAATATATGCCGAACATTTTTAGATGCTCTAAAGAAAAATTAATGGTTAGGTTCGAAGCATACGATAATCATAATATCTCGTAACCTAGTGCATTTATAAGATTCGGCTCACAATTAAGTTGTGTTTTTAGCTTAACTGTTCTTCACAAAATCTTCCTGTAAGTGTATATGAACAATTCGGGTTGAAATTTCATGCAATTTCAGCCGAACCTAGTCACGTAAAGAGATGCGTAGGGGTTAAGCTGATATTCGATAATCATAATATGTCTTGAACCAATACAAAATTATTAACCCAGAATGTACATGATCAGGTTCGCTTATATTCTACTTATTCAAATAGCCGAACAATGTGTTTCCAACAAGTTCTGCCGCGCTTACAATTTCTAAATATGTTTAACCCTAAACATTTTTCTTCCTTACGCTTCAGTTGTAGGGTTAAAAGCTTTTTGGACAATTCAAAACGAGCGAACTAGGTAGATTCCTCTTAATCAACACTTCCACTAGGCTGCTCGTTCATCCAAACTCACCAACCTTAGTGAAAAAACACAAACTTTTGATGATTTTAACCTCTGGCGAGATTAAACATAAGATATGTTGGAAAAAAATCAACATTCAAGATCAAAACCAGGAAAAAAATCGTAACCCCCCCCCCCGGATAGTGGCAAGTAATCTTAAAACTAATCACTAATCAGATTTATTTTACCTAATCATTACTATTAACACTAATCCTAAAAGGTCATATTTGCCATTACCAAAAAAATTGGTTAAGGGGCTTCTAATATTGCTATTTACACTCCTATTTTGTCTTACTTGGTATGCCCAAAATGTTTTTGGTATACCCAAAAACTGCCTTCATTTTTATGGGTCAAACAAATTTTATTCCGATATTGACAAAAAAATAAAAAATTAATCCATACTTAGGCTACATTTTAGAGTAATATGGAAGCTCCAATGATCTATAAGCTTCCGTCTTTCGTGATAGCACTATTAATCACATTCCAAATACACTAATTTCGGCGAAGCTGCAAAAGAATTGTACATATTTGTAGTTCTCTGTATTCTCTCTATTGAAAGGATAGCAAGAAGATTCAAGTTAACAGTTTACATTTTGCACCCACGGGACATCAAAATTACACAATGACCAAATGTTTTCTTATTAAAATTCTAAAATTTAGAGGGCGCAAGTCATTCCACTTGCACCTCTCCTCGGCCTCTGCTCACATCTGCAGGTATACTAACTGATTTGAACCCTTGTTTTTGATATTTAATTGTGTTGCACTATTTTGGTATTAAAACAAAACAAAACAAAAACTTGGTTTTTGGTTAAATTTATTTCCCAGTTCTTAGGTTCTCAAAAACTTAACTCATTCCTCACTTAACTTCACATCTATTTTTATTGTTTAGTTTTCTCCAAAATCTCATAGTGGAAAACATGATAAGAGATTGAAAAAAAAATTCCATGCCGAAGTCAAAGCAAGGAGATGTCTGATTTTTTAGTTGGGATTAGTTGAGATTCATCTGTTAAGGAAAGTAAACTAGACAAATTTATAGCAAACTATAGTGAAATGAAAGTAAAATGATACGAAATATGTACACTAATGAAATCTCAGTTTAGGAGCATTATTAATTAGCATTGTGTTATGTGCTCAACCGTTAGTGGGTTGTAAAATTATACATAATTTTTAATGAAAATGACATGTTTCTTGAATAAAACTTTACCCTTTGGACGTAAAAGAACCAGATACCATGAGTTAAAACCTCATCAACACTAGATTTTTTGTTGATTAAAAACAAAAAATGCACTTTGAAATTATTTCATGAGTAATGGCGGACCAATCGTCATAGTATAATCATGGTGCACATTTTATGGGGTATGTATGTGACTATTTTAATATTCCATATTATCTGGTGTGCTCCTATCGAATAATCGGGGGTGCTTAACCAAATAAAGAAGAAGGCTAGCAAATCTTTTTCAGCAGTTTTTGTATTCATTTTTCTTTCCTAACCAGACTTTGTCACTACCCGTAACATCTCTCTAATCCAATGATTTCTGGAGTATATTACATCCTTTTAGAGCTGATATCTCTCAAAATCAATGGGTTTTAAGCTTCTCAATTGTGTCAAACTCAATAGGTAATTCAACTTGACTTAATTAATGTATCTTCTATAAAACCCTTGATTTGTATTTGATTTTTTTTTGACGCTTCTGTTAGAGTGGAACCCCAACTCTGATAATTATTTGTTAACTGATATTATGGTGGGCTATGTTATATATGTTGGAATTAAATTACAATATTCGTAAGCAACTGAGGAAAAATACTTAGCTTGCACTGATGTGTTATTGTTGTACCGGAGATGCACCGATGATAGTATCAAAAAACTTAGTAGAGGCACGTATAAATACGCTTAGCTAAAGGTAATATTGCTGCTACTCTCAGAGATGCTATAGCAATTAGCAAATCACCTCCAGGATACAACTACTGTTAGTTCTCCTCTATGTATAGCATACACAGAGAGAACCCTTAGAACTTGGCAGCAGAAATGAAAAATTGTTTCTGAAAGCATAAGAGAAGAAGAAGAATTTCAGAAGAGAAGAGTTCTGAAAGGTATGGTTTTCAAATGAAATTCTTCTCTCGTATTTATAGGTGGAAAAAACAACTCAACGTTAGACAACATGCAAGACAAGATCCGAAACACGCGACAGACGTAATTTTTCGAACGTTGTGAAAGGTTAGGTAAAAGCAGACGTTAAAAATACAGTAAAAAAATTCTTTTGTCGTACATTTAAAAATCTCGAGATTCTTCTCGAGGCACAGGTGTCAAAAGCACCGTGTGACACGCGTGAATGAAGATGCTTCTCAAGGATGTCGGATATCCAAAAACGAGAAGGCAAAGAATTAAAATTCACACCCACGCCCACGCCCTCGCACCGTGTGACACGCGTGAATGAAGATGCTTCTCAAGGGTCGGGTAAACCCTCGCCCGAGCGAGCGTGCGTGCCATGCGAAGCACGCCTTGGAGCGGAAAGGCAATAAGAAATGCAATAAGGTTTAGGCAACCTTGCCATAGTCTAGGCTTTCCCCATACACAAAGGTCTAAAGACCCAAAGGGCCATGCCCTTAAGGCTAAACCCATGGTATTTAAGTCTAAAACTCTAAGTGTTTTAGTCTATATGGGACTAATGTTTTATTCATTCACATGAAAAACATCTAGGGAGCAATAGGTCTTGGGATCAAAACATGGTCCATGCATTTTTTATTTTAATAAAACATTGTTTTTTCTAACAATATAATGGATCTCCAAGCTTTATTTTGTCAATGAAACTAATATATCTTAATTTTTTTCCTCAAAAGATGGAGTAGAGCAACATATAGCAAAATGGAGGAAAAGAAACAAGAACTAACATGTCTAATTTATGCACTGAATGCTTTGGAGGAAAATGCAGCTCTCTCCTCTCAACAATTCAATGAAAGAGAATCTAGACAATTCTATGAAGTGGCTAATTAACAAAAGCAAAAACTCAACATTTTCAAATAAGGGGATGCAAATACTAAATATTTCAAATAAGGGGATGCAAATACAAAAACTCAACATTTTCAAATAAGGATAAGAAATTCAGTGCAAAAATTAGTGATTAATGAAGTGGACGAATATTTTTTTTTAGGCTGACATCATAAAAGAAATTTCAGACTACTTCTTCAATTTATTTCAAGATAAGCATACTCATAGCGCTCCAATGAATGGAGTATTTTTCATACAGATCTCGGATGAAGAAAGCGTTGATCCTACTTTTATATTTACAAACGTTAAATCATAATTTTTTCCCCTTTACAACTGAACGCGCAATTGGGGGATATCCAAACTAATTGGGGGATATAGCTAGAGGACAAAAAATAGTTAAACTAAACACCTTTGAAGCTTAAAACTTATGTACCGCAAGATGTTTTAATTATAGTTTACTGTTTTATTCAAAAACTTGCTTGCAATTACAATATTCCTTCTTCCAAGCAGATAGCTAGCTACTTCAGCTTTTATTTGTTGGGCCTCACATCCGTAGGTATATCAGCTTATTCATTTCAAACCTTAGCCTTTTATATTTGGTTAATTTTTTTTTTTTGAGCATGTAATTTATTAAGGAAATTAGTTTACAATTTGTCGTGGGTATGTGATACCCACCAGATCCGAGAATAATATTTGAGAAATGAAAGATGGGATTTCCTTATCCCATATTTTGGTTGATGCGTTTCCCGTTTGACTTCCATCTGTCGCGTGATTGGCCAATCCGTTAATCGCACGGTTTCCTTCTCTCGTAGTTGTGTTGGATAGCCGCTTTGTGGGATCCGTTGGAATCTCATTTTAATTTCTCCAATCATTTCGGCTATGTGCCATGGTGGAGGGGTAGATGAGGTTATGAAACGCGAGAAGGTTTTCGAGTCGGTTTCAAATATAACTTTTGGCCATCGCCTTTCTTCTTTGTTCTTGTAGCTAAGAGCATCGCCCATGTTTCCGAAGTTAAAGCGTTCGAATTCCCAGCGGTTGAGCCGAGCTAAAAGAGTTCGGTATCTGAGTCCCTACAGATGAATCATGCTCCAGCAAATCCTGGATGACCTCTGGCTGCTCCATCCGTATTAATTTTGATCCAGTTGATATTCGGTATTCTCCATCCTACTAATATTGTGGTTAGTCCTCTATCTCTTATCGGGTGATTAAATTTTGGTGTATCTCCTGAAAAACTAGTGGTGTGGAGTTGATTGCTCAGAATATTATTGTTGCAACTTTTGTGCCCAAGCTAGGATTTCTTCCTGTTGTTTGCTTTTGTTGGTATATTAATTCATTCCTAGCTAGCCATAAGGTCCAGGAAACAAAACAAAGAATAGGAGATTACCGAGTTGAAGAAGGTTGTTGAAGGATATGGGAAATGGTTGTGTGTTGTGTTAAGGTGAAATCTTGGAGAAGATTGGAGTTTGAAGAATTTGTAGATTGATTAAATAATGTGGTCCAGAGTTTGTTTCCGTTGGACGGTGAATTAGAATGTGACTTGCTAGTTCTAGATCCGTGTTACATCTTGGGCATATGTCCAGTTGGTCAAATGGATGTGGTGTAGGAGGGAGAAGGTTGGTAGACCTTCGTTGATGAATTTCCACAAGAAAAGCCGAATTTTTGGTGTACATGGTAAGGACCATATGAACTTGGTAGGAGGTAATGGGATGTGTGTTGTTTGACATTTGGTTAGACATTTATATCCCGAAGAGGTGGTGTAGCTTCCAGATTTTGAGTGTGGCCAGATAATTTTATCTTGGGGTCTATTTTGGGGTAGATGGATGTTTATGATTTTTTGGATTACAGGGTTGGGAAGGGTATTCAATTTTTCATGATTCCAAGTGTGTGTTATTGGGTCAATGATATCTGCTACCATTCGGATTGGGTAGCATTGTGTTGGGTCCAGGTTTGTCGAGTGTGGGATCCAATTGGCTTCTATTGGAGTTGTTAATCCATTTCCAATACGGTGGAAGATTAGATTTTGCATGGTTGGAACAAGTTCTGCTAATTGTCTCCATTGAGGACTGGCGGAGGAGGGTATATAATCAATTCCTTCTAGTATTGGTTGTTGGTTAAGATATTTTGCACTGAAGATACTTCCACATATAGAATTAGGTTGTTCATGAAGATTTAAGATTCTCTTCATGAGCAACGCTTTGTTATGATCACTGCTTTTTCTTATACCTAGTCCTCCTTCGGATATTGGTTTTGTCACTCTGTCGTATCCTATAGGGTGGAGTTTTTTGGTTTTTGAATCGTGTCCCCAGAAAAAATCTCTTGTGATACGATCTATTTGTTTATGAATATTGTTAGGTAGGTTTTGAGTTTGCATGATGTGATTTGTTGTGGGTATTAATGATGTTTTGATTAGTGTTAGTCTTCCGGCCGGTGTCAGGCATTTTGTCATCCATTCTTTAGATTTACGTGCTAATCTTTGTAAGAGGGGTGCAAAGGTTTGATTGGAAGACCTTCCTTGTTTAAATTGGACTCCTAGATAGATTGGAGGTTTTGATGTGGTTGACATGTTGAAGAATTGTTGAAGCTGATTTATCTTGACTGGGTCTAGATTTGGGTGATGGATGATAACTGATTTGTTGGTATTTATTAATTGACCGGATGACGTGCTATAGGAGTGAAGAAGGTTTTTTAGGTGTTGATTTCCTTTATTTGAAGCTTTGTATGTGATCAGTAGGTCATCCGCATACATTAAATGAAGAATTGGTGGTGCCTTATTTGAGATGTTAAGGCCTTGAACTAATTTCTGATTTTGAAGGTTTCTAGGTTTGTAGATAAAATTTCAAGACATATAATGAAAATATAGGATGAGAGTGGGTCTCCTTGTCTTATACCTCTATTTGTGCTTATATATCCATGGGGAGTGCCATTTATTTTTATTGAATATGTAACTATTGTGATACATAGCATAATGTAGTTTATAAAAGTTTGTGGAAATCCTAGTTTTGTGAAGGAGATTTTGATGAATTCCCAGTCTAGGCTATCATAAGATTTTTGGATGTCTAGTTTGAGAGCTATTTTTGGATCTTTAGTTAGGTTTGATGTTTTAATATGGTGGAAGAGTTCTCCTAAGTTATTGCTATATTGTCATGTATTGATCTTTGGGGAACAAAATCACTTTGAAAAGGGCTTATTATGAAGGGTAAAATGGGTCTAATTTCGTTGACCAAGATTTTTGATATGATTTTGTTTGTGACGTTACATAGTCCTATGGGTATGAATTGCGAAGGTTTTGAAGGATGTTCAATTTCGTATTAGAGTTATGTTTGTGTGGTTCATGAGAGGATGCATATTTAAATCATTGAAAAAACTTCTAACCATTGCTATTAGTTGGGTGTGAGTTGTTTCCCAGAAAACTTTGAAGAACTTACTTGTATATCCGTCCGGACCAGGGGCACTTTAAATTAATGGAGAATAGAGCTTGCTTGATTTTTGTTGTAGTTACTTCCTTTGTAAGTAGTTCGATTGTCTGGGAGTTAATCTTGGTCTCGATACTTGTGAATAGATCTTCATTTATTAATGTAGGTTGTGCTGTATATTGTTGAGTGAAGTGATCTATAACGAAATTTGCACAACGTCTTGTTTTTTGTCAATCCAATTGTTTTGTGAGTCTTGCAGTTGTTGTATGTTGTTATATGCTCTATGTATTGTAGTTTTTGTGTGAAAAAATGTAGTGTTGTGATCTCCTGATTGTATCCATTGAATTCTTGATCTTTGTTGTCAGTAGGTCGCATGACATCGTAGCAATTCTTCATGTGTTATTCTTAGCTGTTTTTCTTGGTTTAGCCAAAGATTCAGTGCAGGCCCTTGTTAAGTGGCACATTGATGTTGAGCATGTTTTATCTTGGTTATTGATTTTTTATTATAGTTGGAAAGTGACCAAAAGTTACTTTGTTCCATTCCATGATATATTTCCCAATTGTAATGAGTTTGATTTGGAGGTCGAGGGCTTGGTTCATTATCTTGTTGTTGTTCCCAAGCCGATTCAACCACTTGTTTGAGTTGGGGATGAGAGAGCCATAAGTGTTCGAATTTGTAATTTTTTTCTCCTTGCCAGTCAATTACTTTCTCTTGTAATAATATTGGTGCGTGATCAGAGGCGATTCTTGGGAGGTGAGTAACTGCTGCATGTGGATTTGCTGTCCTCCAGTGTTGGTTTACTAGAGCTCTATCTAGTCTTTCTTGAATGTTGTCATCCCCCATTTGGTTGTTTGTCCATGTGTATGTGTCTCCTCGGAATCCTAGATCCATAAGTCCCATCTGATCCATTAGATTTAGTAGTGGTTGAGATTGTGCATATGTTACTTGTCTTCCCCCTTTTTTTTCCGCTTGATATAATACGTCATTGAAGTCTCCTATTAAAATCCAAGGTATGGAAGGGTTTGAAACCTTCTTGAATATTGTTGGAAATTCTTGTCATAGTTTTTTCCCTAGTATCTCGTATTTGGTGGGCCATATATACCCGTACAATACCATGGATGTTCTGGGGTGGTGGGGTCACCTTCGCATGGATATAATTTTGTGAATGTAGCAGAATTCGGATATTTAGTTTTTCTTCCCACATTAAGCAAAGTCCACCTCGATTTCCAATTTTTGGCACGATGAAGTAGTTATTGAATTGGAGAGTTGACGATAAGTTTTTCATGTGTTGCTCCTTAGCTAGAGTTTCAGAAAGGAATACTATACTAGGTTTGTATTGGGTAATCAATTCTTTTAAATGTTGAATAGCAGGAGGAAGATTTATACCGTCACAATTCAGAGCTAGTATAGTCATTGTGAGGTTTTGAGAATGAATTTAATTGGGTGATGGGAGGTTTGTGACTGAATTTGAATGGTATTTGTTGTGCTAAGAATTGTATGAGGATTAAGATTGATTGTTTGAAGATTGGAGTAAGGAGAAAGAGGCTTGAAATAAAGAAGAATTGAAAAAAGGGCTTGATTATAGAGGCCTGCACAAGAGAGGGGTTAACAAAACAAATGGGCCTATGCTAAAAAACAAAAGGAGGAAATGCTATAATTGTTCAAATTGGATTTAATATAAAGATGAGGAATCAAGATTAGCATTCAGGAGCAGGCAAGGAGGAGAAAAAGAAATTGAAATGAATTTTAAAAAATCAATTTGTACTTAAGCATAGTTTATTAGAATAAGCTAGGAGTCATTAAGGAACCAAAACCAGCAGATTTGAGAAAACTTAAGAGATTTATTGATTTAGTTGGCAGAAAGAAAGAGAGCAAATCTAAAAAGCTAAAGTAGGCTAAAGCAGGTTCACAGATCAAGACAACAATAGGAGCAATTCATCTAAATAAGCATAAGCAAGTTCACAGATGAAGTTCACAATTCCCAATAGACAAAGAATGTAAAAAAACAAAGCATTATCGTGGAACCAAGGAAGGAAACACCTTCAAAGTTAACAAATATCATTTTAGTTGGAAGTAAAAGAAGAATATGCGAATAAAGACTTAGGCATAAGTCAACTAGACTGATCAGAAATGTTATAAGGCATAAAGATTAAGCAGATTAAATTGTTAAGCTATAAGGGGAATTCTTAATAGATTAGATAAGGCCAGAAATCACAAATTAGTAGATTAATACAATGCACATTTTCACAAGCCATGTATAAATACAACTAGATGAATATAAACAAGTGGACCAAAACACATGGAGTGGTGGAAAAACCAAAAGCAAACTAGAAATATAAAATAGAGACAAGCAAGCATATTTAACAAACATTGATAAGATGATATAAACAAAGGACCCAAAATATTATGATATTGTGATATCCACCAGCCCTGAGATGTGTCTTTGTTGCATTGGGGTAGTCCTGAGGGTTGGAATGTTGATCTTTGTCAGATTATGGTTCTGCTGGTGATGCAAGAGATGTTGGTAGAGTAGTAATGTCGTAAGGGAAGCCATACTGGGTGTTCCGATGATGTTCATGATAAACAGGGGCCTCACGAATTTTGTTCTGTGTGTCATGTTTGAACCTTTTCTCCGGTCGGTAACTATTAATCCATTGTGAGACCTCCTCATCGCTGATCGCTCTAGAAAGATACGTATCCGATGAGGTGCCAATGCCCCAAGATTGTAGGTATGCTTGATTCTCAGGGTTGAATCTTTTTACAGCTGGACTTGGCAAGTCTACATCGGAAGTTAGTTCAAATTCTTCTATGTCCGAAACTAGAAAAGTTGAGGGACCGATGGGTTTTTAGCAAATTTCAACAGATGATTTGAATAGAAAGGGATAATCTCGGTTGCTTGAGTATTCGAAATTGTTGTTTTCATCCACTATCCCTGCATCTGAAATGTATGTTGATTGGCCTGGTGAGGTGTCCGAATGAAAACCTTCTAACTGATATCCTTCTCCGTCGAAAAAGGAAATTGTAGAGTTGTCTTGATCAGAGACGGCTGTGGAAGTAGAATGACTTGATCCCAAATCACTCCAATACTTCGATTAGGGGTTTCAATAACTATATTGTTAATCATTTCTTCATGGTAGTCCTCGTCCAAACCAGGTTCAACAAAAGGTTCCAAGGCTTGAATTGCAGGTTGAGGGGATATTTCAGGAGAAGCTTGAAGCAGCAAATTTTGGAAGTTGAGAAGGTAAATTTCTATGCAGTCCTTGAATTCTGTGACAATGGCCGCAAAAAAGTCTTGGAAGCTCTTGATATATGAAATCAATCTAGTTGGTATCTCCTCGATCATTAGGATCAATTGTACCAGACTGAAGTGGCTGAGTGATGTCTATTCTAAGCCTAATTTTCATGGTGATGTAACCATTGAAGTAGTGAGTAGGATTATCAAAGGCTACTAAGGTTCCTAAATTTTGAGTGAACTGAATAACATTTGGGATTCTAGTCTGCTCAGGGAATAGTTTGTGAAGAGAAATTTCAAAGGTTTCAGAGGTGATTTCAAATTTTTCAGGGAGGACAACAAAGTCACAAGGTTGAATTAAGAAAATATCTCCATAGACTACTCTAGTTCCTTGCCTAAGTACAGATAACATTTCAACACTAGGTTCAAACTTAATCAGATAGAAACCCCTATCAAGTTTGCTAACAGAGATTTCATTAGCTAACTTCCATCTAAACTTAAGATCATTTCTTAAAAAGTAAGAATTTTTGTTCATTTTTGTTAAAAAACAGCCAACCAGTTGGTGTTGCCAATAACTAACAGGAAGAAGAGAATTCCTAGCATTAACATTAAACCCATAGTAATAGTCATCTCTATCAGCAAGGCTTGACATAGAGATTGCAAAGAAACACAGGACACAAAAACTAAAACCAGGCAAGGAACTAAAGTAGATGGGTAAAGGGGAGTAAGATAAAATGGATTGGATTGGGAGCTATTTATAGGAAAACATCTAAATAAATTTTATATTTTGAGACAACTTTAAAAATGTTTTGAAGCTGAGAACATGGCAATTGAGGGAGACAAAGAAATGCAAGGAAGAGATGGTATTGATTACAGCTAAAATTAGGCTTAGACTTACCTGTTTAACTTTCCTATCGCCACTTCATAAGCACAATTGAAAAGAGTATTTTAAAATTGTCTGAAATGACTGCAAAATTCGCCTCCAGAGCAGAGAGGACGAACAGTTGAGCTTTGGAGTTTGTGGATATGACCCTTCGTACTGAAAATTCGCCGTTTGCGCAGAGAGGTAAGAAGGTTCATACTGCAATTCTTCAAGGAAGGAGACATCATCATTTTGAGGTAGTATCAATATTAGTTAGAAGACCAGCAAATTAGTTAACTCTAATTCTTTAGAAGATTAAATCTTGCCCGATTTGAAGGATAAATCTATTGAATAGGTTAAAGGATTGAAAGTAATTGCATCACCATGAAATTAGGGTTAGGTTAACATCAACATCCAAATAGACCCCACCACCCCCACCAAATACATTTAAGGCTACATCGTGAAAGGGCTGGTGGACAGATGATTTAGCTGTTGATAATTTGGAGATTCATGGAGAAAATTTTAGATTTTAAGATGTTGAATTGGGTATTCGAAGCTGGGTTTGTTGAATCGGTTTCCGAGTCGCAGAGCTCGAGTTACTCCGATTGATTTTTTCAGCTTGTTATATATTTGGTTAAGATGCATTGTTTCGGTATTAACTTGCGTACTCCATTAAATTTATTCCCCAATTCCTAGGTTCTCAAAAACCAAAGTCACCTCACTTAAATTCACATCTTATCTTATTATTTAATTTAGTTTTCTCCAAAACCTCGTAATGGAAAACATGATAAAAGAAAGAAAGAGAAGAAACTCATAGAAGTCGAGCCATAGAGATATCAAATTTTTTAAATTTGTATCCACATACCAAGGAACGTTAAGAGTAAACTAGACAAATTTGTAGCACATACCAAGGAACGTTAAGAGTAAACTAGACAAATTTGTAGCAAATTGTAGTGAAATGAAAATAAAATGATATGAAATATATGTACTCATGAATTTTCATTTTACGAGCATGCATTGTATTTGTATGCTAATGGATTGTAAAATCATGCATAATATAAAATTATAATGAAAACGACATATTTTCTAGATAAAATTAGCCTCACACAATTAGGGGCGACCAAAACTGAATTAGGGGCGACACAAAACGACAAAATAGGAAATAATCGGTAGGTTATTTCCGGAGCGTTTTTTTTAATGACCAAACTACCCTTTACAATCGGTAGATAACTATACAATCGGTAGGTAATCAACAATCGGGAGTAAATTTAGTTTGTATGACTTCCGATTATATAGTATCCCCAAAATAAAATCCTAAATCTTTTGAATTTTGAATTTTGATTATCCTATAATCGGTAGTAAATAAAATTATATTGACTCCCGATTATACAGTAAACCTTTGGCAAAAATGCTACCATAATCGGTAGGGAATTTGGGTTATTTAACTTCCGAATATAGAGTATCCCCAAAATCAAATTTTGCAAAAATCCTCTTTTTTTTTTTGAATTTGGGTTGAGCCTATAATCGGTAAGAAAGGAAGAGTTATCATAACTTCCGATTATACAGTGGCTCTCTTTGAAAATATCCTACCATAATCGGTAGTAAATATACTTCGTATAACTACCGAATATAGAGTAGCCCCAAAATCAGAGTTATCATGACTTCCGATAATGAAGAAACCCTATGGGAACATACACGTTTTGTGAAAATTTCGAATAGGTTTTCAAATTCATTAACCAAAACGTACAACCAAAAAAATCTTCTGGGGGGATACGCCCCCCAGGACCCCCCTTAGTAGCGGCAAACATTATTGAAAATATCCAACACATATAGCTACCGAATATAGAGTAGTCCCAAAATCAGATTTTGCAAAATTTCTCTTGTTTCTGAATTTTGGTTGAGCCTATAATAGGTAGTAAATGAAGTTACCATGACTTCCGATTATACAGTATAATCTTTGGCGAAATCTACCATAATCGGTAGTCAAGATAGTTCATATGACTACCGAATATAAAGTTGCCCCAAAATCATATTATGCCAAAATCCTCTATTTTTCAATTTATAATCTTTGGTGAATCTACCATAATCGGTAGTCAAAATAGTTCATATAACTACCGAATATAAAGTTGCCCCAAAATCATATTATGTCAAAATCCTCTATTTTTCGAATTTGGTTGAGCCTATAATCGGTAGTAAATGAAGTTACCATGACTTCCGATTATACAGATAATCTTTTTGGCGAAATCTACCATAATCGGTAGTCAAAATAGTTCATATAACTACCGAATATAGAGTTGCCCCAAACTACCGATTATGGATTAACCTCCCGATTATGAAAGGGCATATAAGTATTTTCAACCTATTTTGTCTTTTGTGTCGCCCCTAATTACAAATGGGTCGCCCCTAATTGTGCCAGAAAATTAGACCCTTTTTGAAAAAAATAAGCATAAAAACTAAAGACAACGCCATCAACTATTTTGAGTTCAAACTTTATCAACATCACATTCTTTGTTGATTAAAAAAAAGATGCTCTTTAAAATTCTCTCATGAATAATGGCGGGACAATCATCGTGGTATAATCATGGTGCACATTTTATTGGGTGCGCGGCCATGCTACTTTCCCCCAAAATCGATTGTCTGATGTGCCTCTATCTAGTAATCAAGAGTGCCTAACCAAAAAAGGAAGAAAGACTAGACTATCTTTTACAGCTGTTGTTTTTGGGTTTGTATTAGACAATTTTTATTATTGATTCGGTGCGCGGGTTATAACCCCAAAGGTGTCACTATCCATATACAAAAACTCCAACAAAACAAATTATTTACAAAAACCCCAATTAACATAAACTGTCTATATTATCCTTCTAGTTTAAATCACCCCAACAAAAATAAAAACAACCCCACCTTTAATTTTAAATCACCCCAACAAAAATAAAAATCAACCCCACCATTAATTTCTATTATATTATCACCACCAATGGCATACCACCACCACCGCTTACCAACCACCGCAAGGCCGCTACCTTCACTGTCGCTAACCACCACCGCAGCCGTCATCGCTACTTTCATCCGCCGCTTAGCACCATCGCTGCCGCCGCTAACCACCACCATTGCCGCTTACATGCCGCTTATCGCTAACCATCAAGCCATCACGCCACCACCACCACTGCCGCATCGCCGCCAAACACCACCACCAGCAACACCACCATTATCGCCGACCACCACCACCAACCGGTCGCCACCACCACAAAAACTGAATTTCATTGATCAATATTCAACAAAATGATAAAACCAAACAGAAAAAAATGATGACACCAAAATGATGAAACCAAACAGAAAAAAATGATGAAACCAAAAAGAAAACAATGATGAAACCAAAATATTGTCATTTCACCAAAACTTGATGAAACCAACATATTGTCATTTCACCAACACAACTTCAATGATGAAACCAAACCAATTCCAGCAACACCACCATTATCGCCCACCACCACCACCAACCAGTCGCCACCACCACAAAAGATGAATTTCATTGATCAATATTCAACAAAATAAGAAAAAAATGATAAAGCGAATTAAAAAAATGATGAAACCAAAAAGAAAAAAATGATGAAACCAAAATTGATTTCACCAAAACTAGATGAAACCTAATAAGGTTTCATCATTTTTCCACGTAATTGTCATTTTACCAACACAGCTTCAATGATGAAACCAAACCAAAATAAACTAGGCAAAATAAGAAAAAAATGATGAAACCAAAAAGAAAACAATGATGAAACCAAAAAGGGTTTCACCAAAACTAGATGAAACCTAATTAGGTTTCATCATTTTTCACCACTTTTTGTAGAAGTCAAACCATCCCCAATAGAGGTCATTGAGGTTGATTTACCTTCAGATGCATACTTGTTCTTATTGACTTGACAGGAAACAAAATGAGTAAAAGCACTCCAGATGCAAATTCTACAGTCCATTGTGAGAAGTTGAGCTGTAGAACATCCTCCTCTAATGAGATTTCCAGGGAATTTACATTCAGGTATCAGGAATTTTTATTTTATTATGTTGTTGCTTCCATTGTAATAACTAGTTTTGACAGTGGAGGATTGATTATTCCAAGAATCAATGGTGTCTCTTTATGTTCACGAGTAAATTCTATTATTGGTTATAGAAATGCAGCAGAAATGGTTAATTTCTTATTTCTGTGTAGTGTTTGTATTTGCATTTCTATCTCCCAAGTGTCACATTGAGACATTCTACTACCACTAACATGTATATATCTTCTAACCAGAGATGGAGCATGTAAAATGGCATCATTGGGAAATGAAATTTCTAAAGACACGAGATAATATCTGAACTATGAATATTAAGTTCAAATGCTGTACTTTTTTTTTTACTATGAAAATGGCATCATTAGGAAATGAAATTTCTAAAGTCCAATTATTTATTGGCAAGCCATACCGTGCAGATAATGTCAACAATGAAACGTCTACATGAGTCTCTTACAATGGACACTTCAGTAACAAAATCTACCAACTGAACGTTCGTAATAAGAAAACTGACTCCCAACGGAGCATCACCTGTTCTCAAAGAAAAAATGTATGCTCGCCTAATAGTGTTGATAGTGCTTGATATGCAAGTTTTGCCTTCTTATAGATCTGTCCACATATGGAATCTATTACGTAACAGGGCTTGTTTTTAACACCTTAAGAACGATTTTAGTATCTAATTTAATATAGTTGACGAAATTTAATGAAGAGAAAGAAGCAGACTGATATGGTACCTCAGTTTCTATTCTTTCAGCATTAGCCTTTGTAATTTCAAGAAGCTGCTTTGCCTTGGAGGTTTGCATAAAGTAAGTGAGAGCCAATCACAGACACCACTACTTTCAGCAACCCATGTAAACAAGATCCATCTCCATTAAGTTCTGGCGACAGCATCATGATAGACGCATTTATGTGTCTAATTTGTCCTCAATGTTTCGTATTGTTAGTACTCGTTTTTATCCTTATTATGGTGTTTTGTGTGTTTGTAGGTATTTTTTGGAAATAAAGATTGTAGGAAAATTTTTGCTCAAGAGTTGCTCTAACACCTCGAGGACATTTGCTAAAGGCACCCTCATTGTGGATAAGGGGCACCTCATTTAGGCACCTGCTATTCGCACCCCAGTTCTGGTTAGGGGGACACCATCTTCAACATTTGAAAAACGATTTTTGGCGGGAAAACCATGCATGCAACGCGTGAGAAGCTAAAACAGGGAAGAAAATATCCCGAGATTATTTTCTTTCACTGCCGAGAAATGGGAAGATTTTTGGGAGTAATGAGCGAAGATTCTTGGTCCAAAGGTGTATAAATAGGCTACTGGGGTCGAGTAGAAGAGATAGAGAGTTGGGGAGGAAGAATAGAGCATTAGAAAGTCGAGAAATCAAGCCGCGAAAAATTCCGGCTCATTGCTGCCGCCTCCAAAAACGTGAAGAATGACTCTTCACAAAGTAGCCGCTTTTTCTCGCAGCAGCTTCTACGACACAGAGCGTGGTCGACACGATTCTGACAAAGAACAGCTTTCGTTTTTTGTAACAGTTGTTTGCAACATTTATAAGCGTTGCAAAACACCTTGGTTTTCACCATTTTCACCATTTCATCATTTGTAAACCATTTTTGAGCAATAATAATGAATTTTGAGTGTGTTTACAACATGATGAGCGGCTAATTCTCCCACAACCAAGGCAATGAGGAAGCTATTTACGCATGAATGATTGGTAATTAATTTATTTTCTCTAATTTATATTTTATAATTCACTCAATCACTGCTTTTATGAGTTTTTAATTGTTTGCATAATTTTTGTCATTAGTTGTGATTCAATTAGATAGGTTATGCTTTGTATTAAGATAATCTATGCTTAAGGGATACAATTAATTGTTGAGAATTTGCCTGATTATTTGTGAATTAAGAAACAAGGTATTTAAAAGATAAATAGAGTTTTGGGTTGTTAACCATAATTTATTCATGTGTAATAGTGGAATCGTGTCCTGTTATTCTCTCTTATCTTGAAATCAAATTTTGATCTAAGTTTCCTTTACTTTTAAGTTTAATTAAATCTAAATTCCTTTGCCTTCACAAGTTTCAAAAGAACCTTTCACTATCACTTTCTACAATACATCAATTTTTGGCGCCATTACACGGAGCTTGTCTTTAGGCTAGTTTTTTAGATTTTTCTTTCTTTTTTTAGGTTTTTATTTGTTTTTATTTTATTTGTTCTTCTTTACGTTTTTGTTTTTGTCTTTTTACTACAGATTTGGAATTTGGAGCGAAAGAAAATTTTGCCAAAACTTTTGGTGAATATTTAGAGATTTGGAGTTAAAGACGAAGTAAAAGGCGAAGCGAAAGAAGAAATTTTTTTTTTATTATAAAAAGAGAAAAAAAAGAGAGAGTTTAGTTTTTTTTTTTTTTTTGATTGTATTAGAGTTTATTTATTCTTGTAATTTTTTTTTTCTTTTGCACTTTATCTTTTTGGACTTTGGACTTGGACATTTTTATTTTTTTTTAAACCCTACGGAAGGGTAGTTAAATATTAAACTGTTTGTAGAGAAGGACGGTGATTACTATATCACCTCGGCCCCTCGGGTTCGCACATGACATAGGAGTCGTGGCCCGAGTCGACTTCAATGGTTCATCCCCCGTCTGGTACGGAGGTAAGTTTGTCGAAACACTCGCGAATCCCTGCTAGCGAGTTACTCGTATTCCTTCGTTTGCATATATGTCGAGGAACCGAAACGGCTGTTTTAAATTCCTAGTAAAGGGCAAGGACTGGCCATATAAGATAAGGGTTCGATTTCATCACCGTTCCCTTCTTGCCCGCCTTAGGAAAACGAAACTTAACGCGAACCTAAGCTTTAAAATTTGGAATAGAACGAGACCTATAGGGTAACGAGCTTAGTAGGAAAGTCGTTCAAAGATATTGGTTACTCTTTTGAGCATTCTTCAAGTTCATGAAAGTTTCTGGAGTTGAATGCGTGATCGCCTCGCTCAGTAATGCGGTGAGGCCTTGGGTATCAAAGCTCCAGCAGCTTCCTCGCCTCTATTCAACTTACTTAAACCCGGATTGATTCCAGAGGGGTTTGCTCATATTGTAACGAATTCCCTTCGAAAGATTAGAAGCTGGTCTAGAAAACAATCTAAGTGGAGCCATCATGCTTTTTGTTTGCTAGAAAATTTTAGGTTTGCTTTGGTGGAGTCACCTGCTTTGTGTTTGCTTAGAACCTCCTTCCTTTTAGGATTTTTCTTTTCTTTTTCTTTTCTTTTTCTAGTGTATGCCCGAGGTCATTAGAGAACGGGCTTGGAAAAGAAACACTCTAGGTCGTTTGATTAGTGACAAACCTAGTAGTTCTTCTTGTGAAGGCGGGAGCTCGAAGACTCTTCTTTGAGAGCCCAGCTTTTGGAAACTTCAGTTTGAGAATCTGTCTCTTTGTGAGGAAAGTACCCCTAGTACGTCACCGTGCCAAAGAATGACTACTTTGAAAGATTACATGTTCCCAACTAGGGCCAACCGAGCTTCAGTGCATTAAATTGCCAGCCAATACGGCTAATTTGAGATAAAACCTAGTATTCTTCAGATGATCCCTATATTCTTAGGAAAAGATGATGAGAACCCTTATTTTCATATTAGGGACTTTGAGGAAATTTGTGGGACAGTTAGAATAAAAGACCTTATCGATGAAGTCTTGAAACTTAAGATGTTTCCCTTCTCCTTGAGAGATAAAGCCAAGACCTGGTGAATAACCTACCTTCTGAATCCATTGAAACATGGCAAGATCTTATCGCTGCCTTCTATATGAAATTCTACCCTAAGCATAAAACTGCAACTGTTAGGGGCGAAAATTAGTGCTAGTGTGCAACAAGAGGGAGAGTCTCTTTATAGGTTTTTAGAGAGATTCAATGATCTCCTATCCTGTGTCCTCACCATGGGTTTGATAAGATGAAACTTGTAGAGATTATTTATAATGGTTTAGACTATTCGACCAAATCCATGGTCGAGTCTATGTGCGCTGGTGAGTTCACTAATAAAACTGCTGAGGATGCTTTCACCTTCTTAGAACTATCGCTGAAAAATCCCAACAAAGGGGAGCCTTGTGTTGAACCTCATAAAAGACTCTTGGTCAATAGAAGTAGCACCAATATGGTAGATACAAGCTTCGAGTCGATGCTAAGTTTGTTGCTTTGTCTAGAAGGTTAGAAGCTTTGGAAATGGGTCAGTCTAAAAATAGGTCCCTTGTTGAACCTAATAGAGCCTCTCCAGGTCTCTAGTTGTGGAATAGAGCCCGATAACTCATTTTGGGAAGGACATGTTAGTGAAGAACAATCCCATGTTGTCTATAACAACGCTAGGTTTGAGAACCGTCGAAGTTTGACCCATACTCGAGACCTACAACCCTGGTTGGAGAAACCATCCTAATTTTTCTTGGTCTAAGGGCTTAATCAAGGACAGTCTAGTAATTCTCACCTCCCCTGTTTTGGTTATGCTAGGAACTCTTCAAAGTCAACCCTGGTTCCAGAACCATTCGGATAAAAAGATCACAAGTTTAGAAGAGACTCTCCTCGTTTATTAAAAAGCTCAAAAATATCAACCAAATGGTTGCACAAGGGATAAAAGAAAGTAGGAGTATAGGTTATGCTAACTCTCGTGCTATTTCCGAGTTGAAAACCCAAGTTAGTCATATAAATGAGTCTTTGAGGGAAAAAGGTAAGTTTCCTAGTCAAACTCAACCCAATCCTAGAGGAGTTCATGAAGTAGGTGGAAGATCGTCGAACATGTTAATGCCATTAAAACCCTTAGAGTGGTCGAGTGGTAGACAACAAGGTAACCATGCTTGATAGTGAACATGTTGTAGTTCACCCCGTGAGCCTGAAAAATGATGAGGAGATCGATAGAGTCTCTAATGAGACCAATGAGGGTCCCGTTGAGTCCGGCTTTGTTCCTAGAGCCCTGTTCCCTCAAACTCGCTAGTTCCAACTAAGAGCGAGTCCAACTATAAAGATATTTTGGAGGTTTTTAAGCAGGTTACTATCAACCTCCCATTGTTGGATGCGATTAAGCAGATTCCCGCTTATGCCAAGTTTCTTAAGGACTTGTGTACACGAAAGCGTAAGCTTAGTGTTCAAAAGAAAGCCTTCCTAGCTAGTCATGTGAGTTCTATTATTCAGAATACCACTACTCCTAAGTACAAAGACCCAGGGTCCCCTACCATTGCTTGCACAATAGATAAATATCGTGTTGAGAAAGCGTTGCTTGACTTAGAGCCAGTGTGAACTTACCGCCATACCATGTGTACCTTAAGCTAGGACTTGGTGAGATGAAACCTACCCAGATGACTCTTCAGGTTAGTGATAGGTCCGTAAAAATTCCTCGGGGTGTGATCGAGGATGTTCTCATAGAGGTAGACAAGTTTATTTATCCTATGGATTTTGTTATCCTAGATACCCAACCTGTCCCTCGACCCAGAGAACCATATACCGGTAATTTTAGGTCGCCCGTTTTTAGCTACATCCAATGCGATCATTAACTCATTTAACCGGTATTATGAATTTGTCTTTTGGTAATATGACTATTGAGCTGAACGTCTTTCATGTTAGTAAGCTACCCTCTAACTAGATGACTCAGGCATAGAAGAGGTGAACATGATAGGAACATTAGTAGAGGAGTCATTACCAAACACTTTGATGGAAGATCCATTAGAGAAATGCCTAGCTCACTTTGGGATTGATTTTGATGATGATGATGTGATTAATGAGGTAAATGCTTTGTTAGATTCAACCCTTTGATAGACACTAGTAGTGGATGGAAACCTAAGTTCGAACCTCTACCCATTTCTCGTTCCTTCGTTGGAAAAGCCTCCTAAATTGGACCTCAAACCACTACCGATACCTTGAAGTATGTGTTTTTAGGCCCATCCAAACTTTACCTGTGATTATAGCATCCGACTTGGATAGTGATCAGCAAAGTAGGCTAGTAACCGTCTTTCAGAATAGCAAGGAAGCTTTAGGGTGGACCATAGCAGACATTAAGGGTATAAGTCCTACTGTTTGTATGCATCAGATTTATTTAGAGGAAGATACTAAACCTTCTAGGAGATGCAACGTCGATGAACCCTCATATGAAAGAAGTAGTTCGAACCGAGGTTCTGAAGATGTTAGATGCGGGCATTATCTACCCTATTTCGTGACAGGAAGGGTCAGCCCCGTTCGTGTTGTTCCCAAGAAATCTGGTATTATCGTAGTCCGAATGAAAAAAATGAGTTAATCCCAACCCGAATGACCACGGGTTGGCGTGTCTGTATTGACTATAGAAAATTGAACAAGGTCACTAGGAAGGACCACTTTCCCCTTCCCTTCATCGACCAAATGCTCGAAAGATTAGTCGGCCGTAGCCATTTATGCTTTTTAGATGGATTTTGCGGCTATAATCGATTCCTATTGCCCCGTAAGACCAAGAGAAAACCACTTTTACCTGTCCCTTTGGTACCTTTGCGTATAGACGCATGCCTTTCGGGCTATGTAATGCCCCCTGCGACCTTTCAAATGTTGTATGTTGAGCATATTTTCTGACATGGTAGAACGGTTCTTAGAGGTCTTTATGGATGATTTTTCAGTGTTTGGTTCGTCTTTCGATGAGTGCTTGCATCATTTGTCATTAGTTTTGACTAGGTGTAAGGAAAAGAATTTAGTGCTGAATTGGGAAAAATGTCATTTCATGGTTCGTTCAGAATCGTTCTAGGGCATATCGTATCTTCAAAGGGTATAGAGGTAGATAGAGCCAAGGTTGACCTTATTAAAACCTTACAGGTCCCAAAACCGTAAAAAGATATTAGGTCATTCTTAGGGCATGCAGGTTTTTATCGTCGATTCATTAAGGATTTTAGCTTGATTTCTAGACCTCTTTGCAATTTACTTGCAAAAGATGCTAAGTTTGTCTTTAATGATGCTTGTTTAGAGGCTTTTGAGAAGCTTAAGACTTTACTCACTACCGCCCCCATAGTCCAGGCACCCAACCGAACTTACCCTTTGAGATCATGTGTGATGCTTCAGATTATGCTATTGGTGTTGTGCTAGGTCAGCGAAAAATAAGTTACTTCATGTGATTTACTATGCTAGCAAAACTCAATGAAGCCCAGATGAACTATACCACTACCGAGAAGGAACTGTTGGCCATTGTGTTTGCCTTAGACAAGTTTAGATCCTACCTCTTAGGTTCTAAGATCGTAATCTATACCGATCATGTCGCTTTGAAATACCTTTTGTCTAAGAAGGATACCAAACCTAGATTGATTAGGTGGATCCTTTTATTACAAGAATTTTGCCCAGACATTAGAGACAAAAAGGGTGCAGAAAATGTAGTAGCAGACCACTTGTCTAGGCTAATTGTTAGTTCCCCTAATGATTCCCTTCATATAAGGGACAACTTTCCTCGATGAACAATTGTTCTCTGTTTCCCAATCACCTTGGTATGCGAATATAGTGAACTATCTTGTTACTGGTCGAATGCCCCAACATTGGAGTAAACAAGATCGTTCTAGGTTTTTAGCTGAGGTTAAGCACTTCTTTTGGGATGATCCTTATTTATTTAAGTATTGTCCAGACAGTTATTAGGAGATGTATACCCGAGAGTGACCAGTCCAAAGATTATTTCCTTTTGTCATGATCATGCTTGTGGGGGTCACTTTAGTGCTAAGAAGACTGCTTGCTAAGATATTGCAGTGTGGATTCTATTGGCCTTCGTTGTTTAAAGACTCTCACATTTACTGTGTTACTTGTGAGCGTTGCCAGAAATTAGGAACCATTTCCCGTAGGAACATGATGCCCTTGAACCCTATTTTAGTTGTTGAGGTCTTTGATGTGTGGGGTATTGACTTTATGGGTCCGTTTCCTAATTCTTTTGGTAACCTATACATCCTTGTCGCCGTAGACTACGTCTCTAAGTGGATTGAGGCGGTTGCGTGTAAAACCAATGATCATAGGGTTGTGCTTGAGTTCTTGAAAAATAATATACTTACACGTTTTGGTACACCGCGAGCTATAATTAGTGATGGAGGGTCGCACTTTTGTAATGGACCTTTTAAGCTTTTGATGAAGAAATATGGTATTACACATAAGGTAGCCACCCCGTATCATCCACAAACTAGTGGTCGTAGAGGTTTCCAATAGGAGATAAAACGTATATTAGAGAAAACAGTTAATCCTAATCGGAAAGACTGGTCGTCTAGGCTTATCGATGCCTTATGGGCTTACCGTGATCGCGTTTAAGACCCCCATTGGAATGTCGCCTTATCGGCTTGTTTATGGAAAGGCATGTCATTTACCTGTTGAGTTAGAACATAGAGCTTATTGGGCTATTAAGCAGCTAAATTTTTCACTTGACAAGGCAGAGCCCATAGGAAACTCCAGCTCAATGAGTTGGACGAGATTCGTATAGATGCTTACGATAGTGCGAAGGAGTATAAGAAAAAAATGAAACTTGTGCATGATAGAAATATTTTACGGAAGTCATTTTCTCCAGGTCAAAAAGTTCTTCTGTATGATACCCGCTTGCATCTTTTCCCTGGGAAGTTACGTTCTCGGTGGACGGGTCCTTTTATTGTTCAGATCGCTTTTTCCTCATGGAGTCAGTTGAGATCGAGACACCGGATGGTAGTAGTTCTTCAAGGTTAACGGTCGAGATTGAAACCCTTTTTAGAGCCCTATCCTACAGGTGATGTTGAGGAGGTCCCTCCGAGGACCCCGTTTAACCTTGATTGACCATCGAGGCGATTGTATGTTGTATATTAGTTTTTGATTTCTCTCTTCACCCGGTACTATCTTTCCAACTTCTCTCTCTTTGCTGATTCCTCATGTTACTTTACTTTTTGGTATTGCTCTTTCATTAGAAACATTGAGGACAATGTTAGATTTAAGTTTGGGGGTGGGGAAGAAACTTTTTGTTAGCTTTTAGTTGCAATAAATAAACTCCAGAGCCTAGAAATTTATGTTTATTAAGGATGGCACTAACCAATCTAAGTGGATGGAAGCATTTTGGTTGTAGGAGTTGAGGAACCAATCTGATTAGATGGAAACATCTAAAGAGTCTATTCATAAAAGCACAGAGCTCAGGTGTTAGAAAACATGGTAGTTTCTCCATATCCTCGTGATGGAAACATCGAAAGAATCCTGATCACTTCTTTTATTTTTCTTTTTACCATTGCTAGGGTGGAATAGAGTGGTTGAGATACTCACTCAAAAAAAAAAAAAAAAAAAAAAAAAAAAAAAAATTGAGACCAAACCACTAGACCAAATGGAATAAATACAATAAAGTCGACCACTGGTACCCTTGTATATGCCAAATTGAGTTGACCTAGAGTTAGGATTATCGACCACTGGTCCCCTTGTATATGCCAAAGTGTGTTGATATTAGTCCAAGACCAAAGATCTCAAATCCGTTAGATAGGTTCACCCTAGCCAACATCATCCACATTTTTCTCTTCTTAATCTTTGTGATTGGTTGACTCCGGTTTATGATGTCCAAAACTATCCGAGTAGAGCATCGTCACTTTATATGAATTTTAGTATGCTTGAGTGCAAACTCGTGTACAACAATTGGAATTTCGCATCGTGGTACTTCCTCCTCGTAGTCAATAAGTATGCCAACCAAGGAGATTCTTTAGTGCCTTCCAAGGTTCTCGCATAGATAGCTAGGTCCGAGTAAAGGTTTTGTGGGTACACCTCTCGGTAAACCCTCCTGAGACGACACTCCGCCACTAGGCCACCTAGCGGTTTAACGACTTCTGTGACGTGCTAAGTGTAGTCATTTTATTTCCTAGATTAGATTTGCTCTGACTAGCAAATAATAAGTTTGGGGGTATTTGATAGACGATTTATGTGTCTAATTTGTCCTCAATGTTTCGTATTGTTAGTACTCGTTTTTATCCTTATTATGGTGTTTTGTGTGTTTGTAGGTATTTTTTGGAAATAAAGATTGTAGGAAAATTCATTTAAAAGTTGCTCGGAACACCTCGGAGGACATTTGCTAAAGGCACCCTCATTGTGGATAAGGGGCACCTCATTTAGGCACCTGCTATTCGCACTTTTGATTCTGTTAGGGGGACACCATCTTCAACATTTGAAAAACGATTTTTGGCGGGAAAACCATGCATGCAACTGGCAGAATTTTCGATTGATTTTCTAAACGTGTTATAGGGAGATTAAATGGCTAATTCTTGGTAGGAAGTTGTGTTATGTCCTAGAAAACATGTTTTGGGCTTTTGGTTCGATCAAATTTGTCTATAATTGGCTATCCAATTCACGAGCTCAAAACAGAGATAAACACGTGTGTTCTGGAAGAATTTGTGTGTTCTGATCGTGTTTGATGCATCGAGCAACCTTGTGGAGCATGTGTGATAGAAATTGGAGCGTGCTGACTAAAAAAACGCGTGAGAAGCTAAAACAGGGAAGAAAATATCCCGAGATTATTTTCTTTCACTGCGAAAATGGGAAGATTTTTGGGAGTAATGAGCGAAGATTCTTGGTCCAAAGGTGTATAAATAGGCTACTGGGGTCGAGTAGAAGAGATAGAGAGTTGGGGAGGAAGAATAGAGCATTAGAAAGTCGAGAAATCAAGCCGCGAAAAATTCCAGTTCTCATTGCTGCCTCCCCGAAAAACGTGAAGAACAGACTCTTCACAGCAGTCGTTTTTTCTGCAGCAGTTCTACGACACAGAGCGTGGGTCGACACATTCTGAACAACAACGGTTTTGTTCTTTGTAACAGTGTTTGCAACATTTATAAGCGTTGCAAACACCCTGGTTTTCACCATTTTCACCATTTCATCATTTGTAAACCATTTTTGAGCAATAATAATGAATTTTGAGTGTGTTTACAACATGATGAGCGGCTAATTCTCCCACAACCAAGGCAATGAGGAAGCTATTTACGCATGAATGATTGGTAATTAATTTATTTTCTAATTTATATTTTATAATTCACTCAATCACTGCTTTTTGGAGTTTTTAATTGTTTGCATAATTTTTGTCATTAGTTGTGATTCAATTAGATAGGTTATGCTTTGTATTAAGATAATCTATGCTTAAGGGATACAATTAATTGTTGAGAATTTGCCTGATTATTTGTGAATTAAGAAACAAGGTATTTAAAAGATAAATAGAGTTTTGGGTTGTTAACCATAATTTATTCATGTGTAATAGTGGAATCAGTGTCTTGGTTATTCTCTCTTATCTTGAAATCAAATTTTGATCTAAGTTTCCTTTACTTTTAAGTTTAATTAAATCTAAATTCCTTTGCCTTCACAAGTTTCAAAAGAACCTTTCACTATCACTTTCTACAATACATCACATCACTTTCCCCATCTTCTTACCGTTCAATAAAAGCACCAGTATCTGCCATTTCGTTCTCCCTACTCCGGTACATTTCATACCACCGTCTCCTTCGAACAGGGCTCCACATAATTCCCTTGTTTCTATTGAACCATCACTGAACTACTCTCCATGTTGTCATCAATCAATTCTTGGTTGAGAACTATGAGCTGCTAACAGGCTCAGTTCCATACCACATCCATTAATCCCCAATCTCGGTTGCTTAACAAACCCTAAATCTGCTCCAACCGCTGAATTCCTATTCAAATCCATCACCATCACTAATATTCAACCATCTATTTCTTCTCACATGAACCCAATTCAGTTTACATTAAAACCCCCAACTTTGTTGTTGCACTGTTGAAAGAAAATGAAATAGTTGGTTTGAATTTCATTCCGAATACAAACCCTGCAATCCATTGATTTCATTAACACCAAATCAATTCGAGACAATCTTCTTCTCCATGAAATTCCCCACTAAATCTCCGAGAATTTCATCAATTTCAACCATAAAGAAACCCCCAAATTCATTGCTTCATTGTTGTTGAATAGCTTTAAATTGCTGTAATATTGAATTGAAATGAAATCATCGATGGAAAAACACTTATGGATATCGACAACCACCTTTGCCTTGAAAACTCTCACCTTCGATTCATCTGTGAAATCAGTCTCCCACCATGAAGTAGAAAATGCAGCTGCTTTAAAAGAGAAATCAAAATCGTCACTTATACAGTATTAGAAACACAATTTACTCTTATTCTTATGCTGGTGATGATGGTCGGAGGAGATCCATTGTTGTTGCTGGTGATGATGGTGTTCGTGGAGATCCATTGTTGCTGGTGTTCGTGGAGATGATGGTGGTGGGAGAAGGAGACGAAAGAAAAAGAAGAAAAGAAGAAGAAGAAAAGCTAAAGGGTATTGTTGGGTTTTTTTAAAGTAAAAAAAACTAAATTTGATCATTATTATTTGACATGGGATTTTTGTGCCATTTTTTAATGAAATTGTTTTTATTTGTTAAAAATAATATGACTGGTTTTTTCTTATCACTAGTTTGTTCACCTAGGGGTATTGTCACTAGTTTTTTTATTGATTTCAGGAAAGCCAGACCATAAGTTCAACTAAGCCAGACCATAATTTCTATTATAAAGGATTGTTTGCAAATTTTACCTGTAGGGTCCGGTAACTGAGATGTATCAATGTATGTATTTGTATGATTTAAGGTAAAAACTTGAAATCACTATTTGATTTAAGAGGTTAAGTTCAAGGTAAAAACTTGAAATCACTAGTCCATTTAAGAGGTTAATATCGTGTTTCTGCAAAGGAATCATTTCTTTTTCCAAATGTAAGGATAGTCTGTTGCAAGTTTTCCAACCCTGACATAATCAGAAATCCAATCTCTTGTAATTGCCAAAAAAAAAAAAAAGTTAACGTAAACAACCGAAATGGTTGAAGTATCAGAGATTTCCACACAGACGCAATCTAAAATCCAAATCTTAAAGAGAACAAAAAAGTATTTTAAACTAAACTAAATAACGAAACTTAAGACTTGATGTGTATATCGATTGTGTATATCTGGGCTTTCTTTTGACAATATAAGATAAGATTTGCTCGGTTTTGTTTTGAAAATATAAGATAAGATGTTCCAAGAAAAAAATAAGATAAGATGTTTTATATTTTCCCAAACTTACTTCATTTTCCGTTTTACTATTCCAGCATTTCAACATTTCATATTCTTCTAATTCAGAGTCTTTATTCTTCCAGATCCATTGGGCCTCCGCACTTGAAAGACTTTGCGATGGACCAGACAACTTTGATCATTTGCTTGAGCTTTACGTCGAGCATGTGTGTTGCGAAAATCATCATTCCTCACCTAACACCGTATTTGTCTTCTGACTTAGTTTTCTCCAAAATCTCATATAACATGATAACAAATAAACATATGGGGGAGTGTGAACTTCATTATTGAGATTCAATTATCAATTATGGAACCAAAAGTAAAATAGACATATTTATAGCAAACTGAAGTAAACTGAAAATTAAATTAAATGATAATGAAATATATGCACTCATGAAAGTTAATTATACCAACATTAGCATTGTATGTTGAATGCTCAATGGCCAGTGGATTGTAAAATCATGCCAAATTTTATGTCTTAATGTAAATGGCAAGTTTCTTATTAAATCAAACTAACCGTTTTAACATGAATTTAAGTATAAGAAAGCTAAATAGAAGCACAAGCTTCTTTTGTTTTCTTATGAATAATGTCAGGCAGGATAATTACGATGCCTATTTTCTTGGGTCCTCGACTATGCATCTTTCCTCCAGAAATCCGCTATTTAATGTGCTTTTTTTTTTTTTTTTTGGAAAATCACATTTCAATTCATTCAAACCAAAATAGTGATTACATGATTGCTTACAAGATTATCAAAAACACCAAAATACAAGATAATCAAAACCCAAATACAAATGATGACACCAATTGCAAATACATCGCTAGAAAGAGCCATACACAAGCAAAGATATCCAATTTTTGTACCAGTAGTATTGACGAAAGATGGTGTGAACCGGAATCAACTCCGACCATTTGAAATAATTATCTTCTTCTTCAATAAGAGATGATCCAAATAAAATGGAGTAATTTTCCCAAAATCTTGTAGATCCAAATTGGGTTTTAAAATTTAAGCCAACTCAATAGGATTTTATCTTCAATTCTTTACTGATAGTCAATATATCTATTTTAGTGACCCAAACTTATGGATGTTGGTCGCAAGTTCAGTCCAATATTCTTCCACTCTAGCACAAGCGTTTTAGTAATTGTCCAATGACAACAAAAAACAGTTAAACCAAACACTGAAAGCTTAAAATTAGATGTGTATTTGACTTGGCTCTCTTTTCAGAATATAAGATGATTTACAGCCTCCTGTATTATTCAAAGAAACTTGCTGCAATTACAATTTTCCTACTTAACATTTCCAATCAATTGCTTCAGATTAAGACTCTCGAGTTCATCCACATTGTTTGTTGGGCGTCACATCTGCATATTTACTAGATAAACTTACCAGCTGATTCGAACCCTTCCCTTTTATATTTAATTAATTGAGCTGCACTATTTTGGTATTAAAACAAAAAATAACTTGGTTTTGGGTTAAATCTTTTTCTCAATTCCTTAGTTTTTGATAAACAAGGGCATTCCTCACTTAAATTCACATCATATCTTACTGTTTAGTTTTCTCCAAAATCTCATAGAGGAAAACATGATAAAAGAAAGAGAGAAAAAAAAAATGCACACGAGTCAAGGGGAGGAGATGGAATTCTTTTAAATTGGAATTAGTTAGGATCCATGTGTCAGGGAAAGTGAACTAGACAAATTTATAGCGAACAGTAGAGAAATGGAAGTAAGATAATATGAAATATATACTCATGAAATTTCAGTTTAGGAGCATTATTAATTAACATTGTATGTAACATGCTCAACCATCAATGGGTTGTAAAATCATGCATATGATTCCTCGAAAAAACATGGACCCTTTAGACAAAAATGACCAGAAAGAGACAATTGTACACCAATTATTTGAGTTGAAACACCGAATTCTATGGGGATGAAAAACAAAAAATGCACTTTGAAATTATTTCATGAATAATGGCAAGCCAATCATCGTATTAAAAACATGGTGCACATTTTATTGGGCCGGCGACTGTTCCACTATTCCCATTTTATGGGATGTGCGTCTATCTAACAATCGGGGGTGCTTAACCAAATAAAGAAGAAGACTAGAAAATCTTTTTCAGCAGCTGCTGTATTCATTTTCTTCCCCAACCAGACTCTGTCACTACCCCTAACATCTCTCTAATCCAATGATTTCTGGAGTATATTACATCCTTCCAGAGCTCCTTCTCTCAAAATCAATGGGTTTTAAGCTTCTCAATTGAGTCAATAGGTAATCGACTTAATCACTGTATCTTCTATAAAACCCTTAAAAAAAAAAAATGATTTGGATCTTTCATAGTTAAATTTTTTAGGTTTTTGGAGTTCAATTGTTTTTATAGTCGGTAGTGATTATTGTTAAATTGAAAAAAGATTGATGAAAGAG
>JAJJWX010002350.1:600000-1122892 GCA_023529315.1 Papaver bracteatum | reverse complement strand
TGATTTAAGGATTATGTCTATTGTATTTCATTGTGCAAATGGTGATGGAAAATAGAATGAATCCTTGCTTATTCCATGGTATAAGGTCGATCTCAGATCCACAATTTTTGTGTAAATACTGTGTTGTTCCATGAAGTGTCTTATGTTGATCACTAAAACAACAAAAGTTGATTACTTTTGTGATTAGCTTAGTTGTTGTTCCATAAGGTACTTTATGTTGAACATGCTAAACTAAATTAATCATCTTGTGTGGTTATTTAGTTAGCACTCCATAAGTTTTCTTATGTTTGAGCATTTCTTTATTTGTTGGTTATTCATGATTAACTTAGTCATTGCTCCATAGATTTTTCTTATGTCGAGTGTGACCAATTAAATTGATTACTTTTTTAATTAGTTTGGTTGAGTATGGAAATTATATTATTTGCGAGTTCTCTTGTGATTAATCTAATTGATTTTTTAAGTCTCCATAAGTTTACTTGTGTTGAGCATATTTAGTTAATTTAATCTTAGGTTCGCTTACGGTTAATTTGATTGAATATTTCTTTTTGGATTCCAAATTCATACTTGTATGATAATTGTTAAGTCCAAAGAAATCCTTCTTTTCTTTAGAAATTAAGGTCGCTCTTGTTATTCGTTGAGGATGACATTTTATGGGGAGTGTTCTTTTGAACTTGCGCTTAATTTCCAAATCTTGTGGGGAGTGCGGAATATTATATAGGTTATCTTGTATCTTTATAAACTCCTTGATGAATGCATTTTGCTTCGCTTTATGATTGCATCTAAACAAGATGATATACATTTACCTTTGGTCATGAAATGTCTCTTATGGAAATTTCATTAGGATCCCGTTCTTGTACCTTTTCCAATTTTATTGACAAAAAGGGGGAGAATTAATATGTAGTTCACACTACAAATACATATGGCTTTCGGATCATTATGTAAGGGGGAGAGTTTTTCATGTGAGATGGAGTATTGACTAAGGGGGAGTGAAGTATCACCATATTATTGTTGTTAAAGTTGTGATGCAATTGGACTATATATGACGTTGTGTAATGATACTATGACACTGTATAACAATGGTTGAGAACTCTTGTTTTCTCATTGTTATAGCTATGGATTTTCAACAACGATGATGCTAAACTTATAACCTTTGGGATCATTGGAGTACTTGGAAGTGATGAAGATTTGAGTAATGTTGAAGATTAGACGACATGTGGAATAGAGCTACAAAGTTTATTTATATATTGTTTGTATTCCATATGTATTAATAGTTTGGCCACTAAAATTGACAAAGGGGGAGATTGTTAGAGCACTGCTCGGTCGAACTCACATACGTTGCTATCTCAAGCATGTTTGTAATTATTAGTGATCAAAACTATAAAGTCTTGATTTATATTCTACTATATCTAAAGTCTCGGACTAGGATAGAAAGTGTAGTTAAGATCAAGAACTCCATGGAAATCATCATACGAGATGAAGGACTACTCAAGGAACCAGTGGATCTTCATCGACTAAAATGTATATGGAGATTTGAACTTATCTATCACTCAAAAGTCTATCTACTCTATCTCCTCTCTTGAGACAAAAGTCGTATTACTATATAGACTAAGATTATACCACATGAGATATTTCGAAACAGTATACCTCGCTTATCAATTTCTCGAAATATGTGTTGGTAAAGCTTTCGCTTTAGCCAAGTTCATCTTTACCTAGTGAAGAAACTAATGTCATGATTCAATCATTTTGGAAATCGCTAAACGAAAAATAGTTTGTAGAATAACAACTATATAACACCTCAATGAGAATGTTTCAATGATTAAAAATGAGAGTTTAGACATTATAACCATTGGAGGATATAAGCATTGCTGTGGAAACACGTATATGTATAAGTCCTTATTACTTGAACCAAAGTTTGTGAACTTTGTTGATCAAGTGAGACCGAAGAAGCACGTGAACTCAGTCCGCCAACCCAGTCCGCGAAATGGCGTAGTTCTCGAACCCAAGAATTTCTGCTGGAGTTTTTAAACTCCGTCCGAACTTAATCCATGAACCCAGTCCGCGAACTTGAGTAGGTTATGTAAAAACGATATTTGTGAGCTTATCTTAATAAACTAAGGAATGCTATTGCAAACCGTGGCTTTATAGTTCATCAATCGATCTGAGTGAATCATATCATTTTTTATTTGATTGTGTCTTGTGTAGTACATGATATTTCCTTGCAATTTAACAACTCTCTAACTAGTTCATTTGAGTCATTTGGACTAGTTATGGTGAAGAAGAATATGGTTGATATGAAATCTATCATATGGCTAACCATTTGGTTAACTATTTTGAACCAACTAATGTACAAGTTTAGGTACGGTTTTACAAGCCTACAAACGTGTATTTCATGTGTGTAACAAGCTATGTTTTCGATCTAACGGTTGATAAATATTAGCTTGAATCTAATCAGGTTTTTATCTAACAGTGAATATTGAATGCTTTGTTACTAAGCTAATATTGATTCCAAACCCTGATTTGAGAGACTATATAAGGGAGAACTCTAGCAATTGGGAAACCTAATCCCCACACATTCTGTGTGATACTAGTTTGCTAAGCTAGAGTCGATTCTCCTTTAATCTTTTGGTTTCTTCTTCTAAAACCAGGTTAACGACTTAAAGACTTCATTGGGATTGTGAAGCCAAAGCGATACTACTTTTCTTGTAGTTGTGTGATTTGATCTTGTTATTTCTATCGTATGAGTACAATTGTAATAGTTGGCTTGAGATTTCTATCTCCGATAGGAAAGATATAAAAGTAGTCACAAACACTTCATCTCATCGTTTGTGATTCCTCAATAATATTCTTCGCTGCGTCGATTAAGTTTATTATGAGGTGATTAATAAAGCTGAGCTATTTTTCGGGAATATAAGTCTGGTTTTATCAATTGGTTCATGTTCACCTTGATTTATCAAAAGACAGAACAAAAACTTGTAGGTTATTCGTGGGAGACGGATTTAATTATTACTGAAGACTTTTCTGTGTGATTCAAATTTGTTTATTAAAGTCTTCGACTTTGGGTCGTTGCAACTCTTGGTTGTGGGTGGGATCAGCTAAGGGAATCAAGTGCGCAGTATCCTGCTGGGATCAGAGGTGTAAGAGCATAACTGTACCTTGGATCAGTGTGAGATTTATTGGGGTTAAACTACAGTCCACACCGAAGTTATCTTGGAGTAGGCTAGTGTCTGTAGCGTCTTAATACAGTGTATGCTTAATATGGACTAGGTCCGGGGTTTTCTACATTTGCGGTTTCCTCGTTAACAAAATTTGGGTGTCTGTATTATTTCTTTTCCGCGTTATATTTTGTTATATAATTGAAATAATACAGGTTGTGTGTGGTTCAATCAATTAGAATATCTGACCTCTTTGGTTGTTGATTTAAATTGATTGACACTTGGATATTAGTCTTTGGTACCATCCAAGTTATCTCTCTTTGATAAAGATTCACAAATTCTATTTTCTTGAGTATAGATCAAATTGAGAGATTGAGATAATAACTCCTTGAGATATTTTTATATAGATTGAGTCTGACTGTCTAGTTGATTCTCTAGAAAGTAACTCAGAGTTTGTCCATGCAGATTGCTAATCGAAATATTGGGTGTGGTTGTTAGACCCCCGCTTTTCAATTGGTATCGTTAGTGCAATCACGTTTAAGACCTTACAAGTTTGTGTTTGTAGCTATCGACTCTATGGAAAGAGGTGATATCTCAATAAACGTACCGCCAGTCTTCGATGGATCTAATTACTTATGGTGGAAAATTATTATGCGAGCTTTTATTCAAGCACATGATTTTCAATCATGGGTATATGTTGTTAATGGCCATGATCCTCCTGTAGTGGAATTCGATGATGTAAACGTTCCCAAAGATATTGGTAAATACACCCCAGCCGAGATACTTGCTGCAAAGAAAAATTCCGACGGTTTAAATGCGATCATACATGCCATTACCCCAAATATTCAGCACCATGTGTTTAATTGCACTAAGTCGCAAGAATCTTGGGATATCTTAGCAACCATATTTGAAGGTAATACTAGTGAGAAGGAAGCTAGGCTTCAAAACCTTAATTTCGATAGGGAAAACCTTCGTATGGTAGATGAAGAAACATTTGATGAGTTTAATCACAAAATGTATGAAATTTTAATGCATCTTTTGCATTGTGTAAAACTATTCCTGAAAAGGACATTGTGATGAAAATTCTCAGATCGCTGCCATCTAGATTAGAGCTGGCAAACAAGCCAAAACCCGCGGGTTTGCCCGGCCCGACCCGTGAAAAACCCGCACCCGGCTCGGCTGGTTGTCTAACAAGCCGGGTTCGGGTTGGAGAAATGCCGACCCGTGGGAAAACGGGTTAACCCGTCCTGGCTTGTAAACCCTCGGGTTAAACCCGTCAACCCGTCTGATCCTAATAATACCAGTATACCACCGTAAGATTACTATATTTTATCTCGTTCGTTCATTTATGATATAAAACTTAAAATAACCCTAGATGAATTCATTTTTCTTCTCTTCTTTTTCTGCTTTCCATTTTTCTTCTCCACTGCACAAACCACAAACTGTGAGTCATTCATGAATCATGATTCTTCTGAATAAAATTAATGAAATAAGTGAATCAAGGAAAGAGTTAATGAGACCGTCGAGTTGATTTTGGTTAGGGTATCGTGATGATTGAAAAAGAGGAATCAGTTAATTTAGAGTTAGGGTTCTAATATGGATTGAAAATTTTGGGTGAAATTGAGAACGAAATCAAGCAAGTAATGATGGGTATTGAGTGTTAAGTTTAAGGGATAAGTTTTAGTTACTGATTCTCAATTCACATTGAAGAATCAGTGAGTTAGGGTTTCCAACATGAACTAGAAATTTGATTGGTGATGAATATGAAGAAATTGAAAGATGGGGTTGTGTTAATGTTGTTGTTGATTGATGGATAGGGTGAATCATCTGTTTCAATTTAGAATTAATCTGAGAACCTGTTAGATGGATATTACTTTAGGCTAGTAGTTTCAATCGTTATTGTTGTTGTTGATTGATGTTGCAGCTTAGTGGTAGGGATAGTGAGAATGGAGATTTATGAATGAAATTAAGATGCATGTGATGAAAGTGGTGGAGGTGAATTGATTTTAGGGTTAGAAACGATAATCCTAGGTTACCAGCTGAAGTGATTACACAAAAACAAATCCAGGGAATACTAAAGTTTGGGTAAGTCTCTAATTGTGTTAATTTTAGTATTTTAAGTTGAATTGTTTAAATGGTAGATGTTATATGGTTGTAAATTAAACTAATATTGATATGGGTATTGAATGGTGGTAGCCCTGAATTTCTTAATATGATTCTGTTGTTGTTATCTTCCATGGTGCTGAGTCCTGAATTTCTTATTATAATTCTGTTTGATTGATTGTAAAAGTATAAGTTGAGAACTTATAATTGTGGTTTTGTATTATGTAATCCTCTGTTTTGATTCGAGCTGGCAAACAAGCCAAAACATGACCACAAATTAACTTAATTAAGTTTTAATTTCAACATTAATTAAACGGGCGGGCAAACCCGTGAACCCGCAAGTTTAACCCGTTACGGTCACGGGTTGAAGAAATGACCACCCGTGAAGAATTTAAACCCGCGGGTTTCGACTCGTGTTAACCCGAACCCGTGTGACCCGCAACGGGCCAGCCCCGGCCCACCCGTTTGCCACCTCTAATCTAGATACTATGCTAAGAAGCATGCCATCATTGAGGGAAACAAACTTGATACTCTCTCCAGAAATACGCTGGTTGGAAAGCTTAAGATCTTTGATCATGCACATTCGTCCAAATCTAAGGATGTTGCGTTCAAAGAACTAAAGGACACTAAATTACTTGATAAAAGTAAAAAAGTGCATATCTCTGAAGATGATCACTCTGAGACAGATTCATCAGATGAAGATCTTGACAAATCAGTCTCAATGATCACAAGACAATTTTGGGATCTTCTGTTGAAGAGAAGTAAACGGTTCTCTAGAGATAATCTTAAGGCATCAGTCAAACCTCATAATCATGTTCCTTATAAAAACAGGGATATTGATGAAACTGATGATGAGGATATGGCTCAGTGCTTTAAGTTTAAGGGATTTGGTCATTTTGCAAACGAGTGTCCAAATCGGAGAAAATACACTGGGAACAAAGGTCTTGCTGCAACTCTTGATGAAATGTCTGACAATTATAACTCTAATGAAGATGAGAAATCAAGTGTTTCACTTCTTAGTGAAAATATTAATTTTGATAATTGTAGCAATACACATATCAATCTTAATATTCTTTCAGAAGATAATCCAACTATTCTGGAAGACAAAGTTGACCCATTCTTTGGAAAATCGGTTTATAATATTTCAGGTTCCACTATGTGCCTAGCTGCTTGCATATCTCAGAAGCCTGATTTTTATCCAAGTGTGATGTGTTCATATTGTTCATTAAAGGGTCATGAACTTTCAAAGTGTTATAAGTTCAAATACCAACAAAGGCACGTCAACAAACTTCAACGAAAAACAAATCATCTAGAAAAAAAGCTCAAACTTGCTCAGAAGACCGCTGAGGTATGTAAGATTTTATCTTCGTCTAATAAGTTAGTTTCCAAGGATAAATCAAGACCATTTGAGAAGAAATTATGGTCCAATTTTTTAGATAGACAGAGGTCTGTGGATTCCTACCAAGAGGATATTTGGTGGACAAATTGTTGTTCACCACAGCGCAACTTGATTGTGTTGTTTTTAAAATCTTATCTCATGTGCCTGATCAAAAGAGACAATGATTTTATACCTCTCAGACTTTAGGAAAAGTTTATTTTCTTCTTTTCTTAGATTTTCTTTTGTCTATCAAACAAAAAGAAAGGGTGTTATCGACAATTCCACTCTTCATAGGGTTGAGAGTTGGTCGTTTAGGAACCTGCTTAAAGGTTTTGAACCCTATTTTCCTTCTATAAAACCTATTTTTATCTCAAGACTACTTGTTGAGTTAATTGTGATTTCCTCTCACAAACCCATACGTTCATGGAAACTCCAAGTACGATGTCTTCTGATAGAAAATATGGTAATATAATTGTTAAGCCATCAATCACGAAGGAAAAAGAAAAATCTCCACTTCCTCCAACTTTGAAAAAAAAAAAGGAATGTGAGGAAGCCAAGAGCCGTTCCTTCAAATTCTCAGAAGTTTTCTGATGTTCTTGATGGGTTGAAGGAGATGCTAAAGGAGATTCAACAAATAAAGACTTTTGTATATAAGACTCATGAGATTCATAAGGCCCTGCAACCTATAAGGTTTGTTGATATAAACTCTTACCTTAATGAACCTTATGTTCCAATGGCTGTTGACGACAAGGAGTTCTAGACGATAAAGAATTCTTCAAAGGTCTAATTACCTAGTAATCTTCTATTTTTCATGTTTTTTTTAGAAAAATAACTAGTGTTTGGAATATCCATTATTGTGATTACACATAGCTATGTCCAAAGTATTCATATTCTTATTTTTAGATTTATTGGTTTAAATTCTATACTTGTTCGGAAGATGATTTTTGCAGTATTAATATTTATGATTTGATATATTGCAATATTTTTATGGGATATGTGTGTTTACGTCCGTGAACTTAATTGTCCCATATTTTGCCAAAAGTAAAGTTTTTCGTGTATTGATATGCAAGTATTGATAAGAGAATGAACAAACTTTTGACAAACACAAAAGTTAATCCTATATTGTCAAGTTTTGATGGATGATCGCTGTCGTATGCGTCAAAAATAATTTACACTTTCTTACTACTCAAAATATAAATATAGCAAGGGCAAGAAAGGATCGATCCCACAGAGATGTCTAGGTTGTCAATATATTTTCGGTTCCTTATATAAAACAACGGGTATTTTTCTAATTTTTATGCAAGTAATAAAAGTAAAAGAAAATAAAGAAATAAATAAACAAATCAAGGTAGTGAGAATATTGGGTAAAGATTTCATCTTCAATTGTAAACAATTATTTGAACGTATGAATAGAATTCGTATTTAATCTCGATACCATAAAAATCCCTAGAATACCTTATTGCAAGAATACTCCGTAAATTTCCTAAGTCATCAACACACACATTAGAGCTGCGTATGTGAATTCTACCTAAAGAATAACCTAATGCCTTGCGCTAATTAAGTTCAATTCCTAGGAGCATTAAGTTTCAGAAATAGGCTAATCAATGCAATTGTAATACATTGCGCAAAACAATTCGAATAAAGGTCAATTTCTACATATGATTACGAGAGTGTATCACTACAAACCGTAATCATCTCATGCTACTCGTATTCAAGGTTATCGCTTGATGAAAACCCTAAAATAGCTATAGATATAGATGTATGTTCAATCAATTCTAGACTCAACCAAACAAACATTCAATCATATTGCAATACATCAATCATGCAATTATTATAATCGATGAAAGTGAACGATGGTTTTGAGAGAAAACTAACTCATAAAGATCAAAACTTGTTTTCAAAATCCAACTACATCTTTAACCAATAATAAAAACTTAGTTACTCATGGCATAGGAGTTCATAACAAGAAGGAAGAGAAAACCTATCATGTTTCTAAACCCTAGAACAAAAGTAGAAGCCTCCTTAATGGAGATATCAATAGGTTTAGAGAAAAGTTCTATTTATATGCCTCTCCCAAAAGGATACTCAAAAGTAGATGAAGTCTTCTCAAAACCCATCTCAAATTCGTCCACCAAGCTCATGAGTGAAAATAAGTCTTTGGAAAATTTGGGTCCAAAACCGGGTCGCCGGATTGCTGACATCATCGTCGGAATCCGGTCTCCGGAGAACTTTTTATGTCCGCCTTTGTCATCGTAAACTGTCACCAGCAAGTATGTACTTCCAGGAACTCATCTTTCCTTCTTTGCATTTCAAACATTCACACAAATCATCCAAACCAATTCTTTATCTCTTGCGAAAACGCGCCCAAAAGCGTGACACGTAGCTCATATATCCGGCCAACGATTCTTGCACTCGACTCATACCCCCTTCATGATTGACTGAATCTTTACGATTCCCACTTTTGGTTCCAAAATCCGACATCCCGAGCTAGTACCACCGGCTCGCCATATTTGCTCCGTTTTCGCATAGTTTCTACAGTTCTGGTTCCAGCTGCACCTATCATAGCCTGCTTCTTGTGCACCACCATCAAATTCAGTATCAAGCCAATACTGCATCCATTAGCTATAGCAAGCTTTAGCTACAACATCTCCCACCTTCAATACAACCTCAGGCCAGTTCCACTATTTCCGCCTTTTCATTTCATCATCAGATACCCAGTTAAATCCATTCAATCCTGCACACATCTCTAAGCATCCTCAATCTCCATCTGCATTTCAATTGCGTCGCTTACCCTAGCCAGTGCAGTCGCACCAACTCAGCAGGAACATCACATCATAACCATTATCTCCTTCACTGCAATACCTCCCAAATCAGTAAACCTTCTTCAAACCAGAACCTCGGCATCAAATACCCATTCACAATTCCATGGCACAACAGCCTCATAACCTGTGCAACATTTCAGCTTAACTGCGCTAACCCAATTCCCACGGGTTCAGCTGTATCTTTGCTTGATTTCCAGTTCAAAACCAACAACCCAAATCACTGCACCACCTTTGCCTTCAGTTGCACTTATCTCAACTCAAATTCTTTGTAAAACCACCACCTGCAGTCTTTCCTGCAACACCATTCTCAGATGTATTGTCACAGAACCACCAGCTCCTGTGTATCACTTCTTCACAGCCAGCCATGATGGCTGTGCCTCACCTGTAGCTGCATTCACCATTACCCAGTTACTAACTATCTCAGGCACCCACCATCAATGCCCTTTTCAGCTGCGTCAACCACTCCGACAAAGTTTATCCATTTAACACCCATTCAAACTGCACCAGATCATACCCCTTTCTCCTTTATGAGCTCACCAGCTGAAACCTACACAAGCTCAGGCCAGAACCACAGCTCAATTATCTCAATGCACCTGCACTTCCAGCTCATAATCACCTAGTAACATCACCACCACACTCATTACAAGCACATGTTCACATCCATCTCCATTTTATAACTTTCCCAGTCATGACCTCTTGCTTCTATAACAACATCACCAATTCAAGTTCATTCCCTATTAAACCAGCCTGCAACTCCATCTTTCTCCTCCTTCTGCACCACCAGTTCATAAACCTCCAGCAACAGTAATACTACCTGCAATATCAGTGCAGCATCTCATCAATGCTCTCTCACCTCTCTGACTTGCTAGGATCCTTCCATGCTTCACCGAAACTTCCCTTGAATCATCAACGCCAACACATGCTGACAAACCCATTATCTCTTCCTTCTTCTCGGCTTAAATTCCAACCGCAGACAACAACTTGGGACTGATTTCTCAGCATATCACAAAGCCCAGACTCTTCTCAAATCAAACTCAACAACACAAGTCTCGTGCCAACTCTTAATCGAAGCTCCGTGTACTTCCTGCCTTCCTGAACTTCTCTTAAACCATCACACACGACCCAATTACTCATAGCTAGCTGCTGGAAAGGCTTTTTTCAGCTAATTTTTGGCATTGAACTTGATTTGTGCAACACAGGCGATGTAGGAATTTCTACAAACACCTTCTGTGCGCCTAAAATACTGGTGGAGTTTGTGCACTGGCTGTATATCGGAGATTTCACAACTCCTTCCCTGAAATGAGTAATTCAATTGTAACACAAACCCATTCATTTAAACATTCGACAGACTCAAAAACACACATTAATCTTCATCATTCAATGGCAACAGCTTGAGTTTCTTCATTGGATTCTCTCGGCAGCAACGAACTCAAAACCAAATCTAACTATCTGCGATCTCATCTCGATTGGCCATACGTACTCATAGAATAACAACAGCTAATAAATTCTTCTCAGCATCATCATTATCTCTATCTCAGATTTAGTCTCCCTTTCCCGTGCTCCACTGAGATAGTCAAAAGCTCCAGCGATACCCATGTATTCTATCTAGGCATTGGAAGCAATATTCCAACCCGATACAACTCCATTCTCTATCACCGTGGCCTGCCGGCATGAACCGTTGATGCAGCGGCTCTCTATTCAGTGAGAAAGATTTGTCTTGAAGGGGTGGGAAGAAATGAAACCTAAATTCTGTATCCTGTCGTACAATTCGTGCAAGTGAACTAGGTGGGCCTCCCAAATATAGGCATGCGACGGCCATAACTAGCTGCTCCCACAAATTTTAACTGGGACTTTGGCTGTTTTGATCAGTCTTTGTTCTTAAAAGCCTGGTTCTTCTTGTGCTTTGTATCGAACGATGCCAACGATTCCGAGCATTCTGCCCGTAGTAGATTCCTTGCGATGACAATTCTACCTCTTTTTTTATCCAATTGGACGATTTCTTGTTCTTTTCGGGAATAAGCTCCAGAGTACCTAATAACTCAAAAACACACGTAAAATACATAATTTACATGAAAAATAGCAAAGAAAGCATAACTACTAGATAGTAAATTAGGTGTATTCTACACCTATCAATGGAAGATAGGTTAAAATCTCTTGTGATTTAAGGATTATGTCTATTGTATTTCATTGTGCAAATGGTGATGGAAAATAGAATGAATCCTTTCTTATTCCACGGTATAAGGTCGATCTCAGATCCACAATTTTTGTGTAAATACTGTGTTGTTCCATGAAGTATCTTATGTTGAGCACTAAAACAACAAAAGTTGATTACTTTTGTGATTAGCTTAGTTGTTGTTCCATAAGGTACTTTATGTTGAACATGCTAAACTAAATTAATCATCTTGTGTGGTTATTTAGTTAGCACTCCATAAGTTTTCTTATGTTTGAGCATTTCTTTGACTGGGTTGGTTATACATGATTAACTTAGTCATTGCTCCATAGATTTTTCTTATGTCGAGTGTGACCAATTAAATTGATTACTTTTGTAATTAGTTTGGTTGAGTATGGCAATTAGATTATTTGCGAGTTTTCTTGTTATTAATCTAATTGATTTTTTAAGTCTCCATAAGTTTACTTGTGTTGAGCATATTTAGTTAATTTAATCTTAGGTTCGCTTACGGTTAATTTGATTGAATATTTCTTTTTGGATTCCAAATTCATACTTGTATGATAATTTTTAAGTCCAAAGAAATCCTTCTTTTCTTTAGAAATTAAGGTCGCTCTTGTTATTCGTTCGAGGATGACATTTTATGGGGGAGAGTTCTTTTGAACTTGCGCTTAATTTCCAAATCTTGTGGGGAGTGCGGCTGTGGAATATTATAGAGGTTATCTTGTATCTTTATAAACTCCTTGATGAATGCATTTTGCTTCGGCTTTATGATTGCATCTAAACAAGATGATATACATTTACCTTTGGTCATGAAATGTCTCTTATGGAAATTTCATTAGGATCCCGTTCTTGTACCTTTTCCAATTTTATTGACAAAAAGGGGGAGAATTAATATGTAGTTCACACTACAAATACATATGGCTTTCGGATCATTGTGTAAGGGGGAGAGTTTTCCATGTGAGATGGAGTATTGACTAAGGGGGAGTGAAGTATCACCATATTATTGTTGTTAAAGTTGTGATGCAATTGGACTATGACGTTGTGTAATGATACTATGACACTGTATAACAATGGTTGAGAACTCTTGTTTTCTCATTGTTATAGCTATGGATTTTCAACAACGATGATGCTAAACTTATAACCTTTGGGATCATTGGAGTACTTGGAAGTGATGAAGATTTCGAGTAATGTTGAAGATTAGACGACATGTGGAATAGGACCTACAAAGTTTATTTATATATTTTTTGTATTCCATATGTATTAATAGTTTGGCCACTAAAATTGACAAAGGGGGAGATTGTTAGAGCACTGCTCGGTCGAACTCGCATACGTTGCTATCTCAAGCATGTTTGTAATTATTAGTGATCAAAACTATAAAGTATTGATTTATATTCTACTATATCTAAGGTCTCGGACTAGGATAGAAAGTGTAGTTAAGATCAAGAACTCCATGGAAATCATCATACGAGACGAAGGACTACTCAAGGAACCAGTGGATCTTCATCGACTAAAATTTATATGGAGATTTGAACTTATCTATCACTCAAAAGTCTATCTACTCTATCTCCTCTCTTGAGACAAAAGTCGTATTACTATATAGACTAAGATTATACCACATGAGATATTTCGAGCTGAGTATATCTCGCTTATCAATTTCTCGAAATATGTGTTGGTAAAGCTTTCGCTTTAGCCAAGTTCATCTTTACCTAGTGAAGAAACTAATGTCATGATTCAATCATTTTGGAAATCGCTCTGACGAAAAATAGTTTGTGAATAACAACTATATAACACCCTGTGAGAATGTTTCAATGATTGAAATGAGAGTTTAGACATTATAACCATTGGAGGATATAAGCATTGCTGTGGAAACACGTATATGTATAAGTCCTTATTGCTTGAACCAAAGTTTGTGAACTTTGTTGATCAAGTGAGACCGAAGAAGCACGTGAACTCAGTCCGCCAACCCAGTCCGCGAAATGGCGTAGTTCTCGAACCCAAGAATTTCTGCTGGAGTTTTTAAACTCCGTCCGGGAACTTAATCCGCGAACCCAGTCCGCGAACTTGAGTAGGTTATGTATAAAAACGATATTTGTGAGCTTATCTTAATAAACTAAGGAATGCTATTGCAAACCGTGGCTTTATAGTTCATCAATCGATTCGAGTGAATCATATCATTTTTTCTTCGATTGTGTCTTGTGTAGTACATGATATTTCCTTGCAATTTAACAACTCTCTAACTAGTTCATTTGAGTCATTTAGACTAGTTATGGTGAAGAAGAATATGGTTGATATGAAATCTATCATATGGCTAACCATTTGGTTAACTATTTTTGAACCAACTAATGTACAAGTTTAGGTACGGTTTTTACAAGCCTACAAACGTGTATTTCATGTGTGTGTAACAAGCTATGTTTTCGATCTAACGGTTGATAAATATTAGCTTGAATCTAATCAGGTTTTTATCTAACAGTGAATATTGAATGCTTTGTTACTAAGCTAATATTGATTCCAAACCATGATTTGAGAGACTATATAAGGGAGAACTCTAGCAATTGGGAAACCTAATCCCCACACATTCTGTGTGATACTAGTTTGCTAAGCTAGAGTCGATTCTCCTTTAATCTTTTGGTTTCTTCTTCTAAAACCAGGTTAACGACTTAAAGACTTCATTGGGATTGTGAAGCCAGGCCGATACTACTTTTCTTGTAGTTGTGTGATTTGATCTTGTTATTTCTATCATATGAGTACAATTGTAATAGTTGGCTTGAGATTTCTATCTCCGATAGGCAAGATATAAAAGTAGTCACAAACACTTCGTCTCATCGTTTGTGATTCCTCAATAATATTCTTCGCTGCGTCGATTAAGTTTATTATGAGGTGATTAATAAAGCTGAGCTATTTTTCGGGAATATAAGTCTGGTTTTATCAATTGGTTCATGTTCACCTTGATTTATCAAAAGACAGAACAAAAACTTGTAGGTTATTCGTGGGAGACGGATTTATCTATTACTGAAGACTTTTCTGTGTGATTCAAATTTGTTTATTAAAGTCTTCGACTTTGGGTCGTAACAACTCTTGGTTGTGGGTGGGATCAGCTAAGGGAATCAAGTGTGCAGTATCCTGCTAGGATCAGAGGTGTAAGAGCATAACTGTACCTTGGATCAGTGTGAGATTTATTGGGGTTAAACTACAGTCCACACCGAAGTTAGCTTGGAGTAGGCTAGTGTCTGTAGCGTTTTAATACAGTGTATGCTTAATATGGACTAGGTCCGGGGGTTTTCTACATTTGCGGTTTCCTCGTTAACAAAATTTGGGTGTCTGTGTTATTTCTTTTCCGCGTTATATTTTTTTATATAATTGAAATAATACAGGTTGTGTGTGGTTCAATCAATTAGAATATCTGACCTCTTTGGTTGTTGATTTAAATTGATTGACACTTGGATATTAGTCTTTGGTACCATCCAAGTTATCTCTCTTTGATAAAGATTCACAGATTCTATTTTCTTGAGTATAGATCAAATTGAGAGATTGAGATAATAACTCCTTGAGATATTTTTATCTAGATTGAGTCTGACTGTCTAGTTGATTCTCTAGAAAGTAACTCAGAGTTTGTCCATGCAGATTGCTAATCGAAATATTGGGTGTGGTTGTTAGACCCCCGCTTTTCAATTGGTATCAGAGCAAGCAATCACGTTTAAGACCTTACAAGTTTGTGTTTGTAGCGATCTGACTCTATGGAAAGAGGTGATATCTCAATAAACGTACCGCTAGTCTTCGATGGATCTAATTACTTATGGTGGAAAATTATTATGCGAGCTTTTATTCAAGCACATGATTTTCAATCATGGGTATATGTTGTTAATGGCCATGATCCTCGTGTAGTGGAAGTCGGTGATGTAAACGTTCCCAAAGATATTGGTAAATACACCCCTGCCGAGATACTTGCTGCAAAGAAAAATTCCGACGGTTTAAATGCGATCATACATGCCATTACCCCAAATATTCAGCACCATGTGTTTAATTGCACTAAGTCGCAAGAAGCTTGGGATATCTTAGCAACCATATTTGAAGGTAATACTAGTGAGAAGGAAGCTAGGCTTCAAAACCTTAATTTCGATAGGGAAAACCTTCGTATGGTAGATGAAGAAACATTTGATGAGTTTAATCACAAAATGTATGAAATTTTAATGCATCTTTTGCATTGTGTAAAACTATTCCTGAAAAGGACATTGTGATGAAAATTCTCAGATCGCTGCCATCTAGATTAGAGCTGGCAAACAAGCCAAAACCCGCGGGTTTGCCCGGACCGACCCGTGAAAAACCCGCACCCGGCTCGGCTGGTTGTCTAACAAGCCGGGTTCAGGTTGGAGAAATGCCGACCCGTGGGAAAACGGGTTAACCCGGCCCGGCTTGTAAACCCGCGGGTTAAACCCGTCTGATCCTAATAATACCAGTATACCACCGTAAGATTACTATATTTAATCTCGTTCATTCATTTATGATATAAAACTGAAAATAACCCTAGATGAATTCATTTTTCTTCTCTTCTTTTTCTGCTTTCCATTTTTCTTCTCCACTGCACAAACCACAAACTGTGAGTCATTCATGAATCATGATTCTTCTGAATAAAATTAATGAAATAAGTGAATCAAGGAAAGAGTTAATGAGACCGTCGAGTTGATTTTGGTTAGGGTATCGTGATGATTGAAAAAGAGGAATCAGTTAAATTAGAGTTATGGTTCTAATATGGATTGAAAATTTTGGGTGAAATTGAGAACGAAATCAAGCAAGTAATGATGGGTATTGAGTGTTAAGTTTAAGGGATAAGTTTTAGTTACTGATTCTCAATTCACATTGAAGAATCAGTGAGTTAGGGTTTCCAAAATGAACTAGAAATTTGATTGGTGATGAATATGAAGAAATTGAAAGATGGGGTTGTGTTAATGTTTCTGTTGATTGATGGATAGGGTGAATCATCTGTTTCAATTTAGAATTAATCTGAGAACCTGTTAGATGGATATTACTTTAGGCTAGTAGTTTCAATCGTTATTGTTGTTTTTGATTGATGTTGTAGCTTAGTGGTAGGGATAGTGAGAATGGCGATTTATGAATGAAATTAAGATGCAGGTGATGAAAGTGGTGGAGGTGAATTGATTTTAGGGTTAGAAACGATAATCCTAGGTTACCAGCTGAAGTGATTACACAAAAACAAATCCAGGGAATACTAAAGTTTGGGTAAGTCTCTAATTGTGTTAATTTTAGTATTTTAAGTTGAATTGTTTAAATGGTAGATGTTATATGGTTGTAAATTAAACTGATATTGATATGGGTATTGAATGGTGGTAGCCCTGAATTTCTTAATATGATTCTGTTGTTGTTATCTTCCATGGTGCTGAGTCCTGAATTTCTTATTATAATTCTGTTTGATTGATTGTAAAAGTATAAGTTGAGAACTTATAATTGTGGTTTTGTATTATGTAATCCTCTGTTTTGATTCGAGCTGGCAAACAAGCCAAAACATGACCACAAATTAACTTAATTAAGTTTTAATTTCAACATTAATTAAACGGGCGGGCAAACCCGTGAACCCGCAAGTTTAACCCGTTACGGGCACGGGTTGAAGAAATGACCACCCGTGAAGAATTTAAACCCGCGGGTTTCGACCCGTGTTAACCCGAACCCGTGTGACCCGCAACGGGCCAGCCCCGGCCCACCCGTTTTCCACCTCTAATCTAGATACTATGCTAAGAAGCATGCCATCATTGAGGGAAACAAACTTGATACTCTCTCCAGAAATACGCTGGTTGGAAAGCTTAAGATCTTTGATCATGCACATTCGTCCAAATCTAAGGATGTTGCGTTCAAAGAACTAAAGGACACTAAATTACTTGATAAAAGTAAAAAAGTGCATATCTCTGAAGATGATCACTCTGAGCCAGATTCATCATATGAAGATCTTGACAAATCAGTCTCAATGATCACAAGACAATTTTGGGATCTTCTGTTGAAGAGAAGTAAACGGTTCTCTAGAGATAATCTTAAGGCATCAGTCAAACCTCATAATCATGTTCCTTATAAAAACAGGGATATTGATGAAACTGATGATGAGGATATGGCTCAGTGCTTTAAGTTTAAGGGATTTGGTCATTTTGCAAACGAGTGTCCAAATCAGAGAAAATACACTGGGAACAAAGGTCTTGCTGCAACTCTTGATAAAATGTCTGACAATTATAACTCTAATGAAGATGAGAAATCAAGTGTTTCACTTCTTAGTGAAAATATTGATTTTGATAATTGTAGCAATACACATATCAATCTTAATATTTTTTCAGAAGATAATCCAACTATTCTGGAAGACAAAGTTGACCCATTCTTTGGAAAATCGGTTTATAATATTTCAGGTTCCACTATGTGCCTAGCTGCTTGCATATCTCAGAAGCCTGATTTTTATCCAAGTGTGACGTGTTCATATTGTTCATTAAAGGGTCATGAACTTTCAAAGTGTTATAAGTTCAAATACCAACAAAGGCACGTCAACAAACTTCAACGAAAAACAAATCATCTAGAAAAAAATATCAAACTTGCTCAGAAGACCGCTGAGGTATGTAAGATTTTATCTTCGTCTAAGAAGTTAGTTTCCAAGGATAAATCAAGACCATTTGAGAAGAAATTATGGTCCAATTTTTTAGATAGACAGAGGTCTGTGGATTCCTCCCAAGAGGATATTTGGTGGACAAATTGTTGTTCACCACAGCGCAACTTGATTGTGTTGTTTTTAAAATCTTATCTCATGTGCCTGATCAAAAGAGACAATGATTTTATACCTCTCAGCCTTTAGGAAAAGTTTATTTTCTTCTTTTCTTAGATTTTCTTTTGTCTATCAAACAAAAAGAAAGGGTGTTATCGACAATTCCACTCTTCATATGGTTGAGAGTTGGTCGTTTAGGAACCTGCTTAAAGGTTTTGAACCCTATTTTCCTTCTATAAAACCTATTTTTATCTCAAGACTACTTGTTGAGTTAATTGTGATTTCCTCTCACAAACCCATACGTTCATGGAAACTCCAAGTACGATGTCTTCTGATAGAAAATATGGTAATATAATTGTTAAGCCATCAATCACGAAGGAAAAATAAAAATCTCCACTTCCTCCAACTTTGAAAAAAAAAAGGAATGTGAGGAAGCCAAGAGCCGTTCCTTCAAATTCTCAGAAGTTTTCTGATGTTCTTGATGGGTTGAAGGAGATGCGAAAGGAGATTCAACAAATAAAGACTTTTGTATATAAGACTCATGAGATTCATAAGGCCCTGCAACCTATAAGGTTTGTTGATATAAACTCTTACCTTAATGAACCTTATGTTCCAATGGCTGTTGACGACAAGGAGTTCGGGGACGATAAAGAATTCTTCAAAGGTCTAATTACCTAGTAATCTTCTATTTTTCATGTTTTTTTTAGAAGAATAACTAGTGTTTGGAATATCCATTATTGTGATTACACATAGCTATGTCCAAAGTATTCATATTCTTATTTTTAGATTTATTGGTTTAGATTCTATACTTGTTCGGAAGATAATTTTTGCAGTATTAATATTTATGATTTGATATATTGCAATATTTTTATGGGATATGTGTGTTTACGTCCGTGAACTTAATTGTCCCATATTTTGCCAAAAGTAAAGTTGTTCGTGTATTGATATGCAAGTATTGATAAGAGAATGAACAAACTTTTGACAAACACAAAAGTTAAGCCTATATTGTCAAGTTTTGATGGATGATCGCTGTCGTATGCGTCAAAAATAATTTACACTTTCTTACTACTCAAAATATAAATATAACAAGGGCAAGAAAGGATCGATCCCACAGAGATGTCTAGGTTGTCAATATATTTTCGGTTCCTTATATAAAAAAACGGGTATTTTTCTGATTTTTATGCAAGTAATAAAAGTAAAAGCAAATAAAGAAATAAACAAACAAATCAAGGTAGTGAGAATATTGGGTAAAGATTTCATCTTCAATTGTAAACAATTATTTGAACTTATGAATAGAATTCGTATTTAATCTCGATACCATAAAAATCCCTAGAATACCTTATTGCAAGAATACTCCGTAAATTTCCTAAGTCATCAACACACACATTAGAGCTGCGTATGTGAATTCTACCTAAAGAATAACCTAACGCCTTGCGCTAATTAAGTTCAATTCCTAGGAGCATTAAGTTTCAGAAATAGGCTAATCAATGCAATTGTAATACATTGCGCAAACAATTCGAACAAAGGTCAATTTCTACATATGATTACGAGAGTGTATCACTACAAACCGTAATCATCTCATGCTACTCGTATTCAAGGTTATCGCTTGATGAAAACCCTAAAATAGCTATAGATATAGATGTATGTTCAATCAATTCTAGACTCAACCAAACAAACATTCAATCATATTGCAATACATCAATCATGCAATTATTATAATCAGTAGAAAGTGAACGATGGTTTTGAGAGAAAACTAACTCATAAAGATCAAAACTTGTTTTCAAAATCCAACTACATCTTTAACCAATAATAAAAACTTAGTTACTCATGGCATAGGAGTTCATAACAAGAAGGAAGAGAAAACCTATCATGTTTCTAAACCCTAGAACAAAAGTAGAAGCCTCCCTAATGGAGATATCAATAGGTTTAGAGAAAAGTTCTATTTATATGCCTCTCCCAAAAGGATACTCAAAAGTAGATGAAGTCTTCTCAAAACCCATCTCAAATTCGTCCACCAAGCTCATGAGTGAAAATAAGTCTTTGGAAAATTTGGGTCCAAAACCGGGTCGTCGGATTGCTGACATCATCGTCGGAATCCGGTCGCCGGAGAACTTTTTATGTCCTCCTTTGTCATCGTAAACTGTCACCAGCAAGTATGTACTTCCAGGAACTCATCTTTCCTTCTTTTCATTTCAAACATTCACACAAATCATCCAAACCAATTCTTTATCTCTTGCGAAAACGCGCCCAAAAGCGTGACACGTAGCTCATATATCCGGCCAACGATTCTTGCACTCGACTCATACCCCCTTCATGATTGACTGAATCTTTACGATTCCCACTTTTGGTTCCAAAATCCGACATCCCGAGCTAGTACCACCGGCTCGCCATATTTGCTCCGTTTTTGCATAGTCTCTGCAGTTCTGGTTCCAGCTGCACCTATCATAGCCTGCTTCTTGTGCACCACCATCAAATTCAGTATCAAGCCAATACTGCATCCATTAGCTCTAGCAAGATTTAGCTACAACATCTCCCACCTTCAATACAACCTCAGGCCAGTTCCACTATTTCAGCCTTTTCATTTCATCATCAGAGACCCAGTTAAATCCATTCAATCCTGCACACATCTCTAAGCATCCTCAATCTCCATCTGCATTTCAATTGCGCCGCTTACCCTAGCCAGTGCAGTCGCACCAACTCAGCAGGAACATCACATCATAACCATTATCTCCTTCACTGAAATACCTCCCAAATCAGTAAACCTTCTTCAAACCAGAACCTCGGCATCAAATACCCATTCACAATTCCATGGCACAACAGCCTCATAACCTGTGCAACATTTCAGCTTAACTGCGCTAACCCAATTCCCACGGGTTCAGCTGTATCTTTGCCTGATTTCCATTTCAAAACCAACAACCCAAATCACTGCACCACCTTTGCCTTCAGTTGCACTTATCTCAACTCAAATTCTTTGTAAAACCACCACCTGCAGTCTTGCCTGCAACACCATTCTCAGATGTATTGTCACAGAACCACCAGCTCCTGTGTATCACTTCTTCACAGCCAGCCATGATGGCTGTGCCTCACCTGTAGCTGCATTCACCATTACCCAGTTACTAACTATCTCAGGCACCCACCATCAATGCCCTTTTCAGCTGCGTCAACCACTCCGACAAAGTTTATCCATTTAACACCCATTCAAACTGCACCAGATCATACCCCTTTCTCCTTTATGAGCTCACCAGCTGAAACCTACACAAGCTCAGGCCAGAACCACAGCTCAATTATCTCAATGCACCTGCACTTCCAGCTCATAATCACCTAGTAACATCACCACCACACTCATTACAAGCACATGTTCACATCCATCTCCATTTTATAACTTTCCCAGTCATGACCTCTTGCTGCTATAACAACATCACCAATTCAAGTTCATTCCCTATTAAACCAGCCTGCAACTCCATTTTTCTCCTCCTTCTGCACCACCAGTTCATAAACCTCCAGCAACAGTAATACTACCTGCAATATCAGTGCAGCATCTCATCAATGCTCTCTCACCTCTCTGACTTGCTCGGATCCTTCCATGCTTCACCGAAACTTCCCTTGAATCATCAACGCCAACACATGCTGACAAACCCATTATCTCTTCCTTCTTCTCGGCTTAAATTCCAACCGCAGACAACAACTTGGGACTGATTTCTCAGCATATCACAAAGCCCAGACTCTTCTCAAATCAAACTCAACAACACAAGTCTCGTGCCAACTCTTAATCGAAGCTCCGTGTACTTCCTGCCTTCCTGAACTTCTCTTAACCCATCACACACGACCCAATTACTCATAGCTAGCTGCTGGAAAGGCTTGTTTCAGCTAATTTTTCGCATTGAACTTGATTTGTGCAACACAGGCGATGTAGGAATTTCTACAAACACCTTCTGTGCGCCTAAAATACTGGTGGAGTTTGTGCTCTGGCTGTATATCGGAGATTGCACAACTCCTTCCCTGCAATGAGTAATTCAATTGTAACACAAACCCATTCATTTAAACATTCGACAGACTCAAAAACACACATTAATCTTCATCATTCAATGGCAACAGCTTGAGTTTCTTCATTGGCTTCTCTCGGCAGCAACGAACTCAAAACCAAATCTAACTATCTGCGATCTCATCTCGATTGGCCATACGTACTCATAGAACAACAACATCTAATAAATTCTTCTCAGCATCATCATTATCTCTATCTCAGATTTAGTCTCCCTTTCCCGTGCTCCACTGAGATAGTCAAAAGCTCCAGCGATACCCATGTATTCTATCTAGGCATTGGAAGCAATATTCCAACCCGATACAACTCCATTCTCTATCACCGTGGCCTGACGGCATGAACCGTTGATGCAGCGGCTCTCTATTCAGTGAGAAAGATTTGTCTTGAAGGGGTGGGAAGAAATGAAACCTAAATTCTGTATCCTGTCGTACAATTCGTGCAAGTGAACTAGGTGGGCCTCCCAAATATAGGCATGCGACGGCCATAACTAGCTGCTCCCACAAATTTTAACTGGGCTTTTGGCTGTTTTGATCAGTCTTTGTTCTTAAAAGCCTGGTTCTTCTTGTGCTTTGTATCGAACGATGCCAACGATTCCGAGCATTCTGCCCGTAGTAGATTCCTTGCGATGACAATTCTACCTCTTTTTTTAGCCAATTGGACGATTTCTTGTTCTTTTCGGGAATAAGCTCCAGAGTACCTAATAACTCAAAAACACACGTAAAATACATAATTTACATGAAAAATAGCAAAGAAAGCATAACTACTAGATAGTAAATTAGGTGTATTCTACACCTATCAATGGAAGATAGGTTAAAATCTCTTGTGATTTAAGGATTATGTCTATTGTATTTCATTGTGCAAATGGTGATGGAAAATAGAATGAATCCTTTCTTATTCCACGGTATAAGGTCGATCTCAGATCCACAATTTTTGTGTAAATACTGTGTTGTTCCATGAAGTATCTTATGTTGAGCACTAAAACAACAAAAGTTGATTACTTTTGTGATTAGCTTAGTTGTTGTTCCATAAGGTACTTTATGTTGAACATGCTAAACTAAATTAATCATCTTGTGTGGTTATTTAGTTAGCACTCCATAAGTTTTCTTATGTTTGAGCATTTCTTTGACTGGGTTGGTTATACATGATTAACTTAGTCATTGCTCCATAGATTTTTCTTATGTCGAGTGTGACCAATTAAATTGATTACTTTTGTAATTAGTTTGGTTGAGTATGGCAATTAGATTATTTGCGAGTTTTCTTGTGATTAATCTAATTGATTTCTTAAGTCTCCATAAGTTTACTTGTGTTGAGCATATTTAGTTAATTTAATCTTAGGTTCGCTTACGGTTAATTTGATTGAATATTTCTTTTTGGATTCCAAATTCATACTTGTATCATATTTGTTAAGTCCAAAGAAATCTTTCTTTTCTTTAGAAATTAAGATCGCTCTTGTTATTCGCTCGAGGATGACATTTTATGGGGGAGAGTTCTTTTGAACTTGCGCTTAATTTCCAAATCTTGTGGGGTGTGCATCTGTGGAATATTATAGGGGTTATATTGTATCTTTATAAACTCCTTGATGAATGCATTTTGCTTCGGCTTTATGATTGCATCTAAACAAGATGATATACATTTACCTTTGGTCATGAAATGTCTCTTATGGAAATTTCATTAGGATCTCGTTCTTGTACCTTTGCCAATTTTATTGACAAAAAGGGGGAGAATTAATATGCAGTTCACACTACAAATACATATGGTTTTCGGATCATTATGTAAGGGGGAGAGGTTTCCATGTGAGATGGAGTATTGACTAAGGGGGAGTGAAGTATCACCATATTATTGTTGTTAAAGTTGTGATGCAATTGGACTATGATGTTGCGTAATGATACTATGACACTGTATAACAATGATTGAGAACTCTTGTTTTCTCATTGTTATAGCTATGGATTTTCAACAACGATGATGTTAAACTCATAACCTTTGGGATCATTGGAGTACTTGGAAGTGATGAAGATTTCGAGTAATGTTGAAGATTAGACGACATGTGGAATAGGAGCTACAAAGTTTATTTATATATTTTTTGTATTTCATATGTATTAATAGTTTTGCCACTAAAATTGACAAAGAGGGAGATTGTTAGAGAACTGCTCGGTCGAACTCGCATACATTGCTATCTCAAGCATGTTTGTAATTATTAGTGATCAAAACTATAAAGTCTTGATTTCTATTCTACTATAGCTAAGGTCTCGGACTAGGATAGAAAGTGTAGTTGAGCTCAAGAACTCCATGGCAATCATCATATGAGACGAAGGACTACTCAAGGAACCATTGGATCTTCATCGACTAAAATGTAAATGGAGACTTGAACTTATCTATCACTCAAAAGTCTATCTACTCTATCTCCTCTCTTGAGACAAAAGTCGTATTACTATATAGACTAAGATTATACCACATGAGATATTTCGAGCTGAGTATATCTCGCTTATCAATTTCTCGATATATGTGTTCGTAAAGCTTTCGCTTTAGCCAAGTTCTTCTTTACCTAGTGAAGAAAGTCATGTTATGTTTTAATCATTTTGGAAATAGCTCTGACGAAAAATAGTTTGTGAATAACAACTATATAACTCCCTCTGAGAATGTTTCAATGATTGAAATGAGAGTTTAGACCTTATAACCATTGGAGGATATAAACATTGTTGTGGAAACACATATATGTATAAGTCCTTATTGCTTGAACCAAAGTTTGCGAACTTTGTTGATAAAGTGAGACCGGAGCAACACGTGAACTTCAGTCCGCGAACTGGCGTAGTTCTCGAACCCGAGAATTTCTGCTAGAGTTTGTGAACTCTGTCCGGGAACTTAAGTCCGCGAAACCAGTCCGCGAACTTGAGTAGGTTATGTCTAAAAACAATGTTTGTGAACTTATCTTAATAAACTAAGGAATGCTATTGCGAACCGTGGCTTTATAGTTCATGAATTGATTCGAGTGAATCACGACGTTTTTGATTTGATTGTGTCTTGTGTAGTACATGAGTTTTCCTTGCAATTGAACAACTCTCTAACTAGTTCATTTGAGTCATTTGGACTAGTTATAGTGAAGAAGAATATGGTTGATAAGAAAGTTATCATATGGCTAACCATTTGGTTAACTATTGTTGAACCAACTAATGTACATGTTTGGGTACGCTTTTCACAAGCCTACAAACGTGCATTTCATGTGTGTGTAACAAGTTATGTTTTTGATCTAACGGTTGATAATATTAGCTTGAATCTAATCAGGTTTTCATCTAACGCGCGGTGAATATTGAATGCTTTGTTACTAAGTTAACATTGATTGCCAACCCTGATTTGAGAGACTATATAAGGGAGAAGTCTAGGAACTGGGAAACCTAATCCCCACACATTCTGTGTGATACTAGTTTTCTTAGCTAGAGTCGATTCTCCTCTAACATTTGGTTTTCTTCTTCTAAAACCAGGTTAACGACTTAAAGACTTCATTGGGATTGTGAAGCCAGACCGATACTAATTTTCTTGTAGTTGTTTGATATGATCTTGCTGTTTATATCATACAAGTACAATGATAATAATTGGATTGAGATTTCTATCTCCGATAGGCAAGATATAAGAGTAATCACAAACATCTTCGTCTCATCGTTTGTGATTCCACGATATCTTTTTTCGCTGCGTCGATTAAGACTATTGTGTGGTGATTTATAAAACTGAGCTGTTCTTCAGGAAGTTAATTTGGAGTAGTCTAGTGTCTGTAGCGTTTTAATATAGTGTATGCTTAATATGGACTAGGTCCCGGGGTTTTTCTGCATTTGTGGTTTCCTCGTTAACAAAATTCTGATGTATGTGTTATTTCTTTTTCGCATTATATTTTGTTATATAATTGAAATAATACAGGTTATGTGTTGTTCAATCAATTAGAATATTTGACCTCTTTGGTTGTTGATTTAAATTGATTGGCACTTGGATATTGGTCTTTGGTACCATCCAAGTTATCTCTCTTTGATAAAGACTCGCATATTCTATTTGCTTGAGTAAATATCAGATTGAGAGATTGAGATAATAACTCCTTGAGATATTTTTATCTAGATTGAGTCTGACTGTCTAGTTGATTCTCTAGAAAGTAACTCAGAGTTTGTCCATGCAGATTGCTAATCGAAATATTGGGTGTGGTTGTTAGACCCCCTCTTTTTCAAATTTCATCTCTTCTCCATTAAAATACATGCACTTGACTATAATGTAATTGCCTGCAAAATCACAGATCATCAGTTGTACACTTCCTTCACCCATACTTTCATAAAAGGAGTCATCTATATTTTTTTGGGTGCAATAATCAAAAACAATGAAAAGTCAAATAAATAAAAGTTACTGATACTTAACTCCCTTGTAATGGAAGTGGTGGATTTGACGAAAAGATCGAGCCTCCAGATCTTGTTAGATTTTGGCTGGATTTAGGAAACACATTGTTTTAGGAAAGACTAAACTGATTTCCTAAATCAGTTTGCACCTTCTTAGGTATTTTAGGAATTTGATTTCTATGTTATATTAGGAATTAGTTCTCTATTTAGGACTTCTATTTCTAGGCAGATTCTAGATTATTCCTAGGCCTATAAATAGGGATGGTAACCCTTTGGTTATTGTAATCTAATTCTGAATTGTTATAGGTGTGTGAAGAAATAGTTTGTCTATTCTCTAAGTATTCAATAAGAAGTTTATTTGCTACAGTTGAGTAGGAACATTGCCGAACCACTATAATTCTTTGTGTTATTATTTAAATTCCTCATAGTTTTATGTTTTCTGTGAGAAGATATTGGGGTGTTTAGGAAGTATCTAATTTTAAGCACAACAAACTGGTATCAGAGCTAGGTTTTAGGGTTTCTTTTAAAGTTAGCTTGTTTGAAGTCAGAAATAAGGTTTGAAGGTGACGATGTTGAAATCGATGTCTAACGTAAAGTTTGAAGTAAAGAAATTTGATAGTAAGAACAATTTTATCATGTGGCAATGTGAAGTTCGTGATGCTTTGAGTCAGCAAGACATAGAGAATGCTCTATTATAAGTAAAACCTACTGCACCATTGATGATGGACGTTGAATGGGCAAAGATAAATTGTCGGTCTTGCAACACAATCCGTTTGTGCCTTACGAAGGATATAAAGTACGATGTGATGAATAAGAATGTAGCTTTCAAGTTGTGGAAGAGTCTGGAAGACAAGTATGTAATGAAAAGTGTTTCAAACCGAATTATGATGTAGAGAAGACTTTTCTGATTCAACAGAAAACCAGGTACCTCTATGGTTGAACACCTCGCTGAGCACAATAGATTGATTGCTGATGCACTTAATATTGATGTGAAACTCGATGATGAAATCAAAAATTGTTGTTTTTGGCATCTCTACCTGATTCGTATGAGACCTTCATTGATAGTTTGTCGAATAAGATAGAGGATGAAACACTCAAGTTTGATGATGTGACTGATGCTCTTATAAGTTATGATATTAGGCAAAGGGATAGAAATTTGAATAGGGAAACGACTAGTGAAGCCTTGACAATAAGAGGAAAGTCAGACAAGAAGAATTCAGGTAAATCAAGGTTCAAACCAAAGGCCAAATCAAAGATCCCAACATATGTGATAGACGCATTTATGTGTCTAATTTGTCCTCAATGTTTCGTATTGTTAGTACTCATTTTTGTACTTATTGTGGTGTTTTTATGTTTGTGTAGGTGTTTTTGGAGAAATACACTTGTGTGGAAAAAGTTGCTCGAAAAGTGCTTTTTGGGGCCCCGAAGAAATTACTAAAGGCACCCTCAATTTGGATAAGGGGCACCTCGGGGCACACCATCTTCAACAGTTTGAATTTTGGTATTGGCAGGAAAACATTCACACTTCTGGCAGATTTTCAATTCGTCATTTGGAGGGCTTATATTGCGATTCAATGGCTCAAATTTCATGGGAAGACTTGATTCATCGTAACAGGCCTGATATGGTCGTTGGTTTCGGTTAGATTTGGCTAGATAATCCATGAGTTCAAAACATGGAAGTCCGTGCATGGGAGAGATATTCACGAGATTGTATGAGATTTGAACGTGATTTGTACGTGTATGATGACTCCAGCAAACAACCAGGAGCGTGTAGGAGTTATACAAGGAATGTTTGACAGCTGAGAACGCGTGGAAGATCAAATATATGGAAAATATTGTCGTGAGAATAAAGGAGTAATGAGAAGATATTTGGAGTTATGAGGAGTAATATTTGGTTCTTTCGAGTATATATAAGTTGCTGGGGTCGAGTAGAAGAGGGACGGAGAGATTGGGAGAGTTAGAGAGCACCACAGAGTTGAGAAATCGAGTTGCAGGAACTTTCCCTTCTGCTGCTGCATTTAAAAACGTGAAGAACAGACTATCAAGGACAGTCGTTCTTTGCAAAAGTCACAACGACATTTAAACGAGCGTCGCAGAGCTACCGCAACAACATCAGTTTATTTTCATCGTTCTCTGTAACAGTATTTGCAACAGTTATAAACGTTGCAAACACCCAATTTTCACCATTTTCTCCATTTCATCGTTGTAAACACCCTTTGAGCAATAAAAATGAATTTTGAGTGTGTTTCCAACATGATGGGAGGCTAATTTTCCCACAACCAAGGCAATCAGGAAGCTATTTACGCATGAATAATTGGTAACTATTCTAATTTCTCTAATTTATAATTAATAATTCACTCAATCACTGCTTTTGCAGAGTATTTAATTGTTTGCATAATTTTCTTCATTAGTTGTGATTCAATTAGATATGTTATGCTTTGTATTAATATAATCTATGCTTAGGGGATACAATTAATTTTTGAGAATTTGCCTGATTATTTGTGAGTGAAGAAAATAAGGGACTTAAAGATAATTAGAGTTTTGGGTTTTTTATCATCATTCATTCATGTGTAATAGTGGAATCAGTGTCTTGGTTATTTTCTCATATCTTGAAATCAATTTTGATCTAAGTTGCCTTTACTTTTAAGTTTTATTAAATCTAAAATCTATTGCTTTCACAAGTCTCAAAAGAACCTTTTTACTACAACATCATTGACAAATACCATCAATTTTTGGCGCCGTCGACACGGAGCTTGTCTTTAGGCTAGAGTTTTTAGATTTTTATTCTTTTTTTTTAGGTTTTTATTTGTTTTTACTTTATTTGTTCTTCTTTACGTTTTTGTTTTTGTCTTTTTACTACAGATTTTGGAATTTGGAGCGAAAGAAAAATTTGCCAAAGCTTTTGGTGAATACTTAAAGTTTGGAGTTGAAGACAAAGCGAAAGAAGAAGATTTTTTGTTTTTATAAAAAGAGAAAAAAAAAAGAGTTTATTTCTTTAGATTGTATTAGGATTTCTTTATTCTTGTAATTTTCTTTTTCTTTTGCACTTTACTCTTTGGACTTTGGACTTGGACATTCTTTTATTTATTTTTTTAAACCCTACGGAAGGGTTATTTAAATATAAACTTCACAGGGAAGGACGACGATTACGATACGTCTCGGCCCCTCGGGTTCGTACATGACATAAGAGTCGTGGCCCGAGTCGACTTCAACGGTTCATCCCCCGTCTGGAACGGGAGGTAAGAATTCTAAACACCCGCGAATCCCGTGTCAGCGGGTTTACTGGATGATTTTGTATGCATATATGTTGAGGTTTTGAAAACTGCTATTTTAAATTCCTAGTAAAGGGAAAGGCCTGGCCATATAAGATAAGGGTTCGGATTTCATCACCGTTCTCTTCTTGCCTGCCTTAGGAAAACAATACCAAACGCGAACCTAAGCTTAAAATTTGGAATATAACGAGACCGATAGGGTAACGAGCTTAATAGGAAAGTCATTCGAAAAATATTGGTTACTCTTTTGAGCATGCTTTGAAGTTCATGGTGGTTTCTGTAAGTTGAATGCGTGACTGCGCCGCCTTGTAATGCGGTGAGGCCTTGGGTATCAAAGCTCCAGCAGCTTCCCTCGCCTCTATTCAACTTACTTAAAATCGGATTGATTCCAGAGGGGTTTTCTCAGATTGTAACGAATTCCCTTTCGAAGGAATAGAAGCTGGTCTAGAAACAATCTAAGTGGAGCCATCATGCTTTTTATTTGCTAGAAATCAGTAGGTTTGTTGTGGTCGAGTCAGCCTTGTTTTTGTTTGTGTAGAATTCCCTTGCAGTTAGGATGTTTAACTGGTATTATAATAGCCATCACAATGAATATGAATATCCAACTGAACAATATGGACATCACTCTCTTTACGACCATAGTGTGAATAGTGATTGGGAACGCCAATCTTTTGAAGGTTATGGCCCATACCATGGTGATCCCAATTACTATCAACATGCCCACCGGTCATACGAGCAAAATTCCTATAATTCCTCTTCGCTAGATGAAGCATGTAGGATACTTGAGTCAACGCGTAAGTTACTTGAGTCGTCGACACATAAGTTAGCAGACATTAATGACTTAGTTATGGATGAAAGAACTGTAACAATGAGTGAACCTTCTTTAGAAGATAACCTCAGGAAGTTAGCTGAGTCAACATGTAAGTTAACTGAGTCAACACGTGAGTTTGCTGAGTCGACACTTAGGCTTGAGTTAGAGACGGAAGAAAGAATTGCTCGAATTACACATAATTGCCAATATATTCTTTCCAGTATTACCCGTGAAAATGAGGATAATTTTTATCAAGATGACGAGGATAGAATTGGTAACACTACTTGTGTAGATGGGGTTCAACCAGTTTCATGTTATTATAGTGATGATTATGATGAGGATAGTGTTGATGAAGAATTTGAAATAAGTAGGCATAGTGATCAGGAATTTGCTACTCCAATTGAGATTTACAATGATAATATTATTTCTAGTTCAAATCCAAATAATTTTAATAATTATTCACCTATTCAAAAGGACGAGGATTTTACTAGAGATACTACCGTTTTAGACGATGTAGTATTTCCTTTTGATTGCGAAGCCAATGATGGTTTAGAGGAACGAGTATAATTTAAGTCTAGTGATTTAGAAACAATAGACTTAGAAAAATAAAATGAACTCGTAGAGATGAGTGAGGATGTACCTGACTTAGAAGAATCAATTGACCATTTTTAGGAATCAGATAGCCTTGAAATTAGGGAAGTTGTGACTAGTCTTTCTAGAGACACTAAAAACTCTAAGTTTGGGGGTGATTATCATTCTCCATGTTCCTTAACTCTTAGAAATGTCCCTAACTTGGGACTTGACATATGTGCCTCAACCATTTTAAAAGATTATCTTCATACACTTTTTCCTGAACCTAGTTGTGTCCATAAAGAAGTTCAGTTGTTAGAAACCCATCCTCTGGTTGATGTGGTTAACCTAGGCTATGATACCACGATTGACTTTGTTTTCCCACCAAAAACCTTCCTTTAAATTGTGGGAACATATGAATTTCAGATGTGTCAGTTATTAAGTTTTGAGACTAAACCTAATTACTTTAGAAAATTAGGGTCGACACATTTTCTTAAGAATGACCACTACTGTGGTCAACTGTGTGAGTCAAGTCTGATTGACTTAGAGGATCCCCAGTTATTCAGGTTATTGTTATGTGCTTCTAAGTTCTTAATTGAGTATTTCCAGACTCTAGAACCTGATCTTCAGGATACTGCCTTTGAGGAAATACAACAGATGAAAGCTTTATATCTAGACCCTTTTATAAAGCCTGAACCCGAACCACAACTAGATGTAGTTGTCTTAAACAAAAATATAGATAAGGGTGTGTTGGATATCTTCCTGGTCTGTTGCAGTTTCCTCTTCTTGTGGTTAGCAATTTTCGATCCAGATGACCCACAGTTATTCCGGCTGCTACTATATGATTCTTCAAGGTGACTAATTCCTTCTGATGTCTGGCTGAAGACTTTAAACTTAGCACTTCTTGGGAGGTAACCCAATATTCTTGCAACACGGTAATATCTTTCCTTACTCTCTTCTTCAAGTGGTAACAGTTTCTCCTTGTTCATGTTTTTAATTTCATCTTTAGAACATTGAGGACAATGTTAGATTTAAGTTTGGGGGTATGGGATAAACTTTTTAGTTGCATTTTTGAAACTTCTAGCGTCACATGGTATCCGGTTAGCTAAGTTTACATACTATTTCTCACCGAAAATATAGAAATTGGAATGCTATGGATAACAACCTATTGAGACATTAGAGAAAAAGACATTGAGATCCTTGAAATTCAGAAGAGAACTTGTTCCTTTTATAGGGTAACCATGATGGACCTAACCATCCATGATGGAAAGGCAAGTAGGTCAGGAAATGCTAGAAAGACAAAGCAACCTCACAATGTAGTCTCAGTTACTAGATAACAACTCTCTCTAAGTAGAAACTTATCATCATCAACAAACGGAGCGACATCAAAATCTATGAAGAAAGTGAAAGACGTTTAAGATTTAGAAGCAACAATAGAAAATCAGAATTCAAATTCAAGGGTTACAAGAAGTTATAAGAGCAAGAAAAATCAAACGATATAAGTTGTTGAAGTTCATGATACTGAGATCAAGTGTTAAAGTCCTTATCTCATGGCCATGTAAATTTTTGTCATGTAACTTTTGTGTTTAAAAAAAAAGAGAAAAAAAGAGAAAAAAGAAAAAGAAAAAAGAAAAAAAAATCATCATTATGTTTTGTTTTTTCTATAAGGCCATAGGGAAGTAGAAATTTTTATGTCAAGCAAGAAATCGAAGAGAAGAGTTAATTGTCAAGGTTATACGAGTTTCAAGAATTTATCATCAACAGTTGAAGACCGAAGAAGACGTTGTTTCTACTGAGCACTATGAGAGAGTCGAAGAAAGACACATTTGGTTGCTTTGTTAGTCCGCTTTCAATCTGACACAAGATCTTTCCAGCACTGGTTCAACTCATCACACGTAATTAGTCCAGCTGTGTAGCAGATATCCCTTTCATTTTTATCTCTCTCATAATCTTATCCAGATGTAAATCAGTGGACGCATCTTACAATGTTTATCTAGCTGTGTAGCGGATATCTCTTTATCTAGCAGTGTTGCGGATGTGTCTCCCCTTTTCTTCAGTCAGCTTTAGAGCTGACACCTTTAATTTCTCCGGAATTCTAGTCACTTGGAGATAGGTTGAGAATTTGTATGTCCTCATAGCTCTTTGGATACTTGTGACCAATTAGAAGTACAGGTTTTGTGGGTACACCTCTGGTAAACCCTCCGGAGACAACACTCCGCCGCTAGGGCCACCTATCGGTTTAACGGCTTGCTGCACTACTAAGTGTAGTCATTTTATTTTCTAGATTAGATTTGCTCGGGACTAGCAAATAATAAGTTTGGGGGTATTTGATAGACACATTTTTGTGTGTGAATAGTCCTCAATGTCTATCTTGTTAGTGCTCGATTTTTGTACTAATTATGGTATTTTATGTCTTTGTCGGTATTTTTGGCAAATAAACATTCCTGGAAAATTCGGCTCGGAAAGTTGTTAAAGGCACCCCGGAGGACAACTGCTAAACGGAACCCTACTTTGGATAAGGGGCACTCAACTACTAAGGGGTACTCAACTGATAATGGGAATCTTCCTTACTATTTAAACCTCATAAGGCAAGTGCTAAAGGGACACCCGTACAGGATTAAGGGGAGGTCATCTTCTCCTTTTGAATATAGATTTTGGCGGGAAAAATTTGCAGTGAAATATCAGATTTAGGGTTGGATTTTTGGGGTATCTCGAGAGTGATTCAATCGCTGGAATCGGTTTCAACCAACCTGTTTGGGCTTAACAGGCTTGGTATGTCTCTTTGGTTCGACGAAAATTGGCTAGATGATCCAACTAGAGATTAAACAGTGTCTCGGGATTTTGGTTTGAAATATGGAAAGATATGGTCGAGATTTAGTTGGATTATTTGGATTGGGATCAGTCAGGTACGACTAAACAGGGTTGGTGAGTCACTTAGAATCGAAGGAAAAGGGTATGGATGCACACAATCAGCCATGAGAGTATCACGGGTTTTTATTTTCTTACCCGAGTTCTCTGTTTATTTTTGGGAGGTCGGATTGTGTTTTAAGCGTGTTTAAACTCTGTTGAGAACGTGTTGTTGTCGAGTTTGGAGAATTTCAGCTACTAGTTGACGTGTGAAAGAGAGAAAGAAGGAAATAATACCGGAAATATGGCTGAATATTTTTCTTGAGTAATGAAGGTGATTCTCGAGTTATGACCGAGATTTTATGGGACTTCTTTGTATTTAAAGGATGATTGGGGGTCAGAGACGGGGATGGAGAGTTAGGGGTGAAGTTCTGATTCATAGAAGAAGTTGCAGACGAGCTCTGCACTTTCAGGCGAAGAAGAGGATGAAGAACACAAAACAGCACATTTAGACAGTCGCAGAAACCGTTGCCTATTCATTCAAATCTAATAACTTTGTAACAATTTCTGTAACAATTATTTCGAGTTCGCAATGATCGTTAGTGTTTCCCCAGAATCGGTTGGTTCAGAATGATTATATCTATTACAAACACACTGATTTAGACTCTTTCCTCTTGCAAACACCTTTTTGAGCAATGAAAAATTCCTTTGAGCGTGTTTTCACCATGCGGAGCTAGAACCCAACACTGGGATGACGGAGGAAGTTGTTTTTAATTCATGTGGTAATTATATTTAATTCTTTTATAACTATTTGCACTATTACAATCGATTTATGATTTGTCTTGATTATTTTTGATTTCGTTAGATGTCGCATGCTTAGTCTTAGGTACTTTAGATGTGTCATGCTTGTGATTTACATATAATTCTTTATACAATCTACCTTGGCAAAGATTTAGAGTCTACGTTTGTTATTTTGTGAGCTTTAATTGTCCGGAATTAATAATTCAACCGCATGAATGTGAGAATTGGTGGAATCTCGAGTCCCAGTCATCTCTTCATCTTGTGACAAATTTTGTATATATTTGTTTGTGGGAGAAAACTACTTCTGCAGGTTTAGATAATTTTGGGTGTGTGTGGATGAGAAGTGAATTTAAACCTTCAACAAATGTGCTGTATGATGATCACTTTTGATTCGAGAGATAATCTGTACAATTCTAGCCTAAACCGAATACACGGCCGTTCCAGATTTTTTTCGGTCACAGGTGAAGGATTTTTTTGATCTTAGGGTCAGGAAGCAAGAAGGTGTGAAGGATGTGAGGTTGATCTTAGGGAGGAAGCGAAGAAGGTGTTGAGAGTATGAAGGTGAAGGCTATTTGATGACTTGTTAACATAAGGTTGAGCATGCTAGAAAATGTTGCGTGCTCGGGTGTTGAATACGATGGTATTAACACTTGGTTTTTTCTCCTTCATCACGTCTTTTTGGAAATAGGGAGGAGAACCTATTTATACAAGTCGATAAGCCTTCATCACGTCTCTCAAGTGGGAAAGTGTAGAGGAAGTGGAGTGATGGAGGAAGTGGAGTTGTGTTAGTTAGTGTCACACCTTGGTTGCTTGCCCACTTCTCCTATCATCGCTAACCGCCCATGTTTCCACGATGATGGACATCCGAGATCTTGTGAAGCAACTTTTACAATTTTAGCCCTGAATAGAATTCCACCATCAATATTAAGTCCTCTGCCTAGCATGCAATGGTTACACTATTGTAGGGTAGGCATGAGATGGTGACAATTTGCACAAAAATAACTAAGGCTATGGTAAACGTACTTTTACCACATGGGGAGGGCGCTCATGCCGAATGCCCTGTAGCGCTGGTGGAGTTTTTCCCCTCAACGAATTTTTCTCCGATTTCATCTAGGTTTCTGAAGCTAGCGCGACTTGGTTGGTGTTGACCCCTTGCCGTCGGACGCATCTCGAGACAAACCGCATCTAGGGTTTCCCTTGGCGTGTATATATACGTATGCACGGGAATCCTCTTCTACATCTTGGTATAGAATTTCTTCTCTCAGAGTTCCATCATGTCAGGCAACAGCAAATCGTCTTCTTCATATCACCCAGGTTAATGTCTCGGTATGAAATGCTTTTATTCTAGCTACAAGACTTTCGGTGGTTTTTTAGTACGAAAGGAGTTCGTCTCCATGTACACAAATATATGGAGAAAGTATGTCCATATCGCGAAGGAACGTAATTCGGCATTGCTGACTATGGTAAACTGGATGATTGAGATGGAAGGTGTCTCTATCCGCAATGTAGCTGAATCAAATCTCGAGAAGTGGGAAAACATGTTCTCTACATGCGAGTCCATGGAGTTCAACATGAGTTGGTCATGCGCAGCGTCTTGACATCATCAAGGTCGATCGAGCCGAATGTAGTTCTTCCTTGAAGGCTATCTTGGAGGAAGAGAAGGCTGCAGCTCTTTGAGTCGAAAAGATGGAGCAGGCGATCCAAAGCTTGAAGGCCCGAACATAGAGGTACCGAGGGCAAGGTTGAAGATGATGCTTTCCAACTTGTTGACGACCTCTTCTGAGCTGCGTTGAGAGATTTCCTTCCCTCTTATTTTTTTCTTCTTTTGCACACCATTGAGAGATGCGAGATTTTTTTTTTGTAGATGGATGGAAAAAAAACCTTTCATTAATTTCTGAATAAATTAACAAGTTATACATGAAACGAGGATGCCTGTATTGTCATGTCGTGGGACAGGTACGGGACAATGATCGTGCGTGATATGTCTTGAGCCATTTTCCATTGATGACCACTTCTAACTTGCCTCCATCCTCCTTAATGATTTTGTAGTATCCGACGCCTTGGTAATCACGTAAGGACCTTCCATTTTGGAGAGAACTTTGGCGCAGTACATGTCTTGTTGGATGTGTTTGGTCTCTTCAAAACTAGGTCTCCTACCTTAAAACTTATTTGCCTTATAGCTTTGTCGTAAGCCCTGGAGACTCGTTTTTTGTACACCTGAGTGTGTTCCTCTGCCTTTCTTCTTCTGTGTCTAGCGTATCCAGCTTTCAGCAATCCTGGAGTTAGACGCCCTCAACTTCGTTCCGATGTAGACTCCACTTGCTGCTGCAATCCTGGCTGATGGGATTTTGATTTCTGCCGGGAGAACAACATCATCCCCGTAAACAAGTGAGTATGGAAAAACTCCAATGGAGCTCCTAGGTGCCATTCGGTATGCCCATAGCGCCATCGGTAGTCGTTCATGCCACTCTCGCGGGATTGTCATGTGCGTCCAACGAGAATCCAGTTAATGTTCTGTTGGTGCTCTCAGCCTGCCCATTCCCTTGAGGGTAGTAGATGGTGGAGAAGACTTGTTTAATTCCATATCCTTTAAGCAACTCTCGTACTTTCTTGTTGGCGAAGTGAGTGCCATTATCGGTAATGATATGTTTAGGTACTCCAAAGCAGCAGATGATATGCTCTTTAATGAAACGAGTGGCGGGTTGATCTTTCCAACAATATCAAGTCCCCAGCTATAGAATGGAAGCGGGCTACTTATCGAATGTATGGGAGTGGAAGGTGCATGGAAGAGGTTCCCGTGAATCTGGCATTTGTGGCGGCTTTGAACGAGCTTTTCCTCCGGTACAAAATCCCCTCGTGGAACACGAAACATTTCTCTCTGTTTCATTTTGACGCCTCTTTTGGGTTAGCGGAAACTGTGCCATCACGAAGGTAGTTAACATATGGATGCCTCAATCCCCGGTGTGATTTATGTTGAGTACTTCTAGTTGATGAGGTGGTGCCTGGCAGTTTGGGAAAGATCGTTGGAGCGCTCGAGACCGTGTCTCCATTTCTCGACGCAATAGCCTAAACGTTGGAGGCGCGATAGAGTGTCACCACCAATGTTTGTCCACAAATCTCGTTGTGAACACGGTCAAGCCGCAACTGTGCTTCTTCCTCTCCGAGATATCTTGATAAGGAACTATTCGCAACTTCAATTTAGAAGCTAACGTTGCAGAAATTAGCATGCTAGGTATAAAACGTTCGACTCCCTCATCATCCTCTAATGTAATTCACCTTTCCCATAAAACTTTGAGCCAGACTCCTTGTAATTCACCTTTCCCATAAAACTTTGCAGTTCCTTCACAGTTCGGGGTGGAAGCATAGTGAGGATGGATTGAGTTTTAGATGGGTCCACCTTGATTCCCTCGGAAGTCACTTGGAATCCCAGAAACTTTCCAGAGGAGACACCAAAGGCACATTTCAAAGGATTCATCCTCAACTTGTACTCACGGCACCTCTCGAAAACTTGTCGCAAGACTCCTGTGTGTTCCGTCCGGGCTTTCGATTTGACTACTATGTCATCTACGTAATATTCAACTTGTTTATGCATCATGTCATGAAAAATTGCTATCATGGCGCGTTGATATGTCGCGCCGGCATTCTTCAAACCGAAAGGCATAACTGTATAGTAAAAATTTCCGAGAGGAATTCGAAAAGCAGTCTTACTTGCATCACGCTCGTACATCCTTATCTGGTTGTAGCCGCTGTATCCATCCATGAAGGAGAACATGCCATGCTCGCCCATGGCGTCTACCAACATGTCGATGTTAGGTAGAGGAAAGTCGTCCTTGGGGCAGAACTTGTTTAAATCTCTGAATTCTACACAGCATCGGATCTGCCCATTCTTTTTCTTTATTGGAACCACGTTAGCCAACCAGGTTGGATGGTGGATGGGCTTGATGAAGCCGGCAGCTAGCAATTTCTGGATTTCAGATTTAATCTGATCTTCCACCTCATGTCTGAATTGTCTTGGAGACTGTTTGATAGGCTTGGATCCATGCTTGATGTGCATGTGATGAGTAACCAACTTTTCATCCAGACCAGGCATTTCATCATACGTCCAGGCGAATATATCTTGGTATTCTTTGAGGAGTTGCATAAAATTCGTCCGCTCCTCCATGGACAGAGTGGAACTAATGGAAATAGGCCTGGGAGACTCTTCACTTCCGATGTTAATAGTTTCGAGTTCGTCAGTTGTAGAGGTGGTACCGTCTTGCAGCTGTCTGGGGGCGTCCAACACCTCTTCCTGTGGGTCTCCATTTTGACAACATTCTATTGGGCGGAGAGACCGAGCATCAGTATCTCCTGCTAATTTCTAACAGTGGCGGCGGTAGACAGTCTTTCCTTTCTGATCTTGAGTTGCCACAAAGATTCGTCCTCTCTTGGTAACATGGTTTCCCGCCCCGCTGGGTGAAGGGGAGTTCCTCGTAAGCTGGGATGCATCATGTCTAAGTTTTAATGACGCATGCCGATCCTCCTCCTGAATTGACGCCCACGTGGGAAGTGGGGTACAATGTACTTCGCCTGGCTCTTCCTGCAGAGCTTCCTTCGGTTCGAACAATTCTACTCCGCATATGGGTGCGTATGGAGACAACGATGAAGGTATACGAATAACTTCCTTATTCAGCATAGTTTTCAGGCACTGGTGATAGGTTGAAGGAACAATCATATTCTCGTGGAGCCATGGCCTACCCAGTATCATTTGGTAGTCTGGTTCCTTCTCTATGACTCCGAATTTCACTTTTGATTGAACAGGACCTACGGATAAGTTCAGATTGACATACCCATATGTGTTGGTTTGGTTCCCTTCAAAGTCCTTCATTGTGGTAGACCGCCGCACAATCTTGTTTGGGCGAACCTTATCCTCCTTGAGTGTCTTAAGGGTAATCACATTTGAGGATGCTCCTGTGTCGATGAGGGCCCGACTGAATTCTGAATCTTTGATGCGTGCGGTTACATGTAGGGCCCGATTGTGGCCCTCTTCTGCCATCATGTCTTCCTATGTAAAAGTAACATTGTTTACAGATGCCTCCATCGCGCTTGAAACTTCTAGGCGCAAGGGAGTTAACTGTACATCCAAGGCTATCCGGTTGATGGCTGCAAACGTCTCTGTTCGCTGCTCTTTTGAGAGGTGTAGGAGTTCACATAAACTTACCACTAAAGAAGCGGCTTCCAGATCCACAGGTATTTGACCTGTAGTGAAACTGTTGATTTGGGGGCGTTCAGTCCCCAGTGTCGGGACCTCTATGACAGGGCCGCCCATCTCTGACGTCATCTTGATAAGGAGGTCGAGTATGTTGTTGATCACTTCTTTGATCAGGTCCATGTTTCTCGTGTGAACCTCATGTACTCGTGCTAACTAGATCAACGTCGGGATTCTTCCAGCCAGACCATTAGGTGTGCCGTCGGAGGGAACTTGATCATGATCTGAGGATATCGAGGTATTCCTAAGACCTACCATCTTGAAATCAACTAAATAGGGTTAGGTATCGAAGAAATCGACTTCACAACCGAGAGATTAACCTCCCACTGTGGTCGCCAATTGTTTGTGGAAGAAAACTACTTCTGCAGGTTTAGATAATTTTGGGTGTGTGTGGATGAGAAGTGAATTTAAACCTTCAACAAATGTGTTGCACGATGAGCACTTTTGATTCGAGAGATAATCTGTACAATTCTGGCCTAAACCGAAGACACGGCCGTTCCAGATTTGTTTCGGTCACAGGTGAAGGATGTGAGGTTGATCTTAGGGAGGGAAGCGAAGAAGGTGTTGAGAGTATGAAGGTGAAGGCTATTTGATGACTTGTTAACATAAGGTTGAGCAGGCTAGAAAATGTTGCAGGAACGCTCTGGGTGTTGAGTACGATGGTATTAACACTTGGTTTTTTTTTCTGTCTTTTTGGAAATAGGGAGGAGAACCTATTTATACAAGTCGATAAGCCTTCATCACGTCTCTCGTGGGAAATTAGAGGAAGTGGAGTGATGGAGGAAGTGGAGTTGTATGTTAGTGTCACAAGGTTGCTTGCCCACTTCTCCTATCATCGCTAACCGCCCATGTTTCCCTGACACGATCTTGTGATGGCGTGTTGCACGCTGCACGATGTAAACCGCCAGACCAATACCCCGGTTTGTATCCCCCAGTTGTGACGTGATTAACGTCTCGAGTGAGTCGTGGGACCCACATAAGGTAGCAAACGGTGCTAGGTAAAATAATCAAGTTGCTTGTAGGCGCATATTGTATGCATGCGGTGCATTAAATATGCTTAACATGCTTGAAGCCTACACAACCTTGATGAAAAGATTGCAAGTTGAAGTGACTCAACTAGCTATGTTCAGGTGTTGTTCGGAGGTCGCATGAGCGGGACCCACCTTGGCCGGTTATGTCATGGGGAAGTGTGGAAGATGGTGATCACGGTGATACCTTGTTTTCCACCTAACTCCCTTCCTAGGCTATTCATCCAAGCATGCTAACTTGGACGGACGAGATTGATGGAGGAATAACCGTTGGATTAGGGTTTGGAAGGCTTGCAAGCCTCCCTTTTCACCCTAACGGTTTTCATCCTTGGGAGGCGTGCATGGATTGGCCGATCAGTCCAGCAGGTAGGAGGTCTACTCTACATGCCCATGCTTGTTGGAAGTCAACCAGAGAAATCTAAGTCGCTCGTTTCAGCCTGCGATGATGGACAGCCGAGATTAGAAGGGGGCCGTGTATGCTACCTTTGGGTGCGCAAATCGAGACGGATAGCTGCAACCGTTCGCGGCCGATTGGTTGGCCGTGTATCTAGGCCCACAGTGGACATGCTGGTATGGTCGTCCAGCTAATCCCGCCTTCCTTTGGCTTCTGTTCGTTTGTCTCAAAGTGGCTGCCTGCGACCACTTGATGCAAACCCTAATTTAGGGTTTCCGACCGGTTACCTACATCCGACCGAATCCGGAATTTGCCGACCTCTTTTGGTGAGGTCGATGGTGCGAGGGGAATTTTGGGACGACGGTGATCATGTGCGTGCGCGCTACTCGGTCCCGCGCGTGATCTAGGCCGTCCAACCATGCATGCGAAGTTGGACGGATAAGATCTATTTTTGAGTTTGTTTTCAGCAGGTGAGACTAACATGGGTAGTCTTGCATGCGTTCAACGGGGCTAATATAACCTAACTTCAGGTAGCCTACGGGTGTTTGCATGTCGAACACAAGGCTTTAAGCAGGGCATTAATTGTAATGCTGCAAATCTACAGAAAATCGGGATGGTTGCTACATGCTCTGCTCTGGGTAGGTTATATTTCTCAGGGATGGTTGCACATGCTCCAATGAATTAATATGGGGAGAATATTCACCGCATGAAGGCTTTATCCCTTGCAGGACGTCATCTTAGAATTTGGCTTTTACAATTTTAGCCCTGAATAGAATTCCACCATCAACAATATTTTTATCTTATCTTAGTTTTATTAAATCTAAAATTCTTTGCTTTCACAAGTCTCAAGAACGGGAGGTAAGTTTATCGAAACACTCGCGAATCCCCTGTCAGCGACTTACTGTCTTCCTTCATGTGAATATATGTTGAGGAACTGAAAACGGCTGTTTTAAATTCCTAGTAAAGGGCAAGGCCTGGCCATATAAGATAAGGGTTCGGATTTCATCACCGTTCTCTTCTTGCCTGCCTTAGGAAAACGAAACTTAACTCGAACCTAAGCCTTAAAATTTGGAATAGAACGAGACCGATAGGGTAACGAGCTTAATAGGAAACTCGTTCGAAAAATATTGGTTACTCTTTTGAGCATTCTTCGAAGTTCATGATAGTTTATGTGAGTTGAATGCATGACTGCGCCGCCTTGTAATGCGGTGAGGCCTTGGGTATCAAAGCTCCAGCAGTTTCCCTCGCCTCTATTCAACTTACTTAAACACAGATTGATTCCATAGAGGTTTGCTCAGATTGTAACGAATTCCTTTTTGAAAGAATAGAAGCTGGTCTAGAAACAATCTAAGTGGAGCCATCATGCTTTTTGTTTGCTAGAAAATTTTAGGTTTGCTTTGGTGGAGTCAGCCTGCTTTGTGTTTTCTTAGAACCTCCCTTCCTTTTAGGATTTTTATTTTTCTTTTTATTTTCTTTTTCTAGTGTATGCCCGAGGTCATTAGAGAACGGGCTTGGAAAAGAAACACTTTAGGTCGTTTGATTAGTGACAAAACTAGTAGTTCTTCTTGTGAATGTGGGGAGCTCGAAGACTCTTCTTTTGAGAGCCCCATTTTTGGAAACTTCAGTTTTGAGAATCTGTCTCTTTGTGAGGAAAGTACCCCTAGTACGTCAGCTGTGCCAGCAATGACTACTTTGAAATATTACATGTTCCCAACTAGGGCCAACCGAGCTTCGTGCATTAAATTGCCAGCCAATACGGCTAATTTCGAGATAAAACCTAGTATTCTTCAGATGATCCCTATATTCTTAGGAAAAGATGATGAGAACCCTTATTTTCATATAAGGGACTTTGAGGAAATTTGTGGGACTGTTAGAATAAAAGAACTTACCGATGAAGTCTTGAAACTTAAGATGTTTCTCTTTTCATTGAGAGATAAAGCCAAGACCTGGCTTAACAACCTACCATCTGAATCCATTGAAACATGGCAGGAACTGATTGCATCTTTCTATATAAAATTCTACCCTAAGCATAAAACTGCAGTTGTTAGGCAGAAAATTAGTGCTAGTGTGCAACAAGAGGGAGAATCTCTTTATAGGTTTTTAGAGAGATTCAATGATCTCATATCCCAGTGTCCTTACCATGGATTTGATAAGATGAAACTTGTGGAGATTATTTATAATGGTTTAGACTATTCAACTAAATCCATGGTCGAGTCTATGTGCGCGGGTGAGTTCACTAATAAAACTGTTGATGATGCATTTACCTTCTTAGGAACTATCGCTAAAAAATCCCCACAGTGGGAGCCTTATGTTGAACCCCCTAAAAGACTCTTGGTCAATAGAAGTAGCACCCATGTGGTAGATACAAGCTTCGAGACAGATGCTAAGTTTGCTGCTTTGTCTAGAAGGTTAGAAGCTTTGGAAATGGGTCAGTCTAAAAATAGGTCCCTTGTTGAACCTAATAGATCCTCTCAAGTCTCTAGTTGTGGAATAGAGCCCGATAACTCATTTTGGGAAGGACATGTTAGTGAAGAACAAGCCCATGCTGTCTATAATAACGCTAGGTTTGACAACCGTCAGAACTTTGACCCATACTCAGAGACCTACAACCCTGGTTGGAGAAACCACCCTAATTTTTCTTGGTCTAAGGGCCAGAATCAAGGCGAGCCTAGTAATTCTCAGCCTCCCCCGGGTTTTGGTTATGCTAAGGACCCTTATGGTCAAACCCAGTTTCAGAACACTTCTGAGAAAAAGATATCTACCTTAGAAGAAACTCTCACTATGTTAGCAAAGAACCATGATATGTTATCAGCTAACCACCTTAGATTTCAACAAGAAACCAGGCAGAATTTGAAGAATAATTCCCAGACTCTTGCTAAATTAGAACTTCAAGTTGGCCAGATAGCTAAGTTTATTAGTGAGAGAGAATAAGGAAGGTTCCCTAGTCATACTGATCCTAACCCTAAAGGAGAGAAACCGTTCAATCATGTGAATCTTGTTACAACCCTTAGGAGTGGAAAGAAAGTTGACAATATGGTCGCCATGCCTGAAAGTGAACATGTTGTAGTTCACCCTTATGAACCAGAAACCGAGGAGACTGATAGAGTCTCTAAAGAGACCAATGAGGGTCATGTTGAGCCCGGCTTTGTTCCCAGAGCCCCGTTTCCCCAGCTTCTCATTCCAACTAAGAGCGAGTCCAACTTTAAAGATATTTTGGAGGTTTTTAAGCAGGTAACTATCAACCTACCATTGTTGGATGCGATTAAGCATATTCCCGCTTATGCCAAGTTCCTTAAGGACTTGTGTACACGAAAGCGTAAGCTTAGTGTTCAAAAGAAAGCCTTCCTAGCTAGTCATGTGAGTTCTATTATTCAGAATACCACTACCCCTAAGTACAAAGACCCAGGGTCCCATACCATTACTTGCACAATAGGTAAATACCGTGTTGAGAAAGCGTTGCTTGACTTAGGATCCAGTGTGAACTTATTTCCATACCATGTATACCTTAAGCTAGGACTTGGTGAGATAAAACCTACCCAGATGACTCTTTAGTTAGCTGATAGGTCCGTTAAAATTCCTCGTGGTGTGGTCGAGGATGTTCTTATAGAGGTCGACAAGTTTATTTATCCAGTGGATTTTGTTATCCTAGATACCCAACCTGTACCTGACCCAGAGAACCAGATACCGGTAATTTTAGGTCGCCCGTTTTTAGCTACATCCAATGCGATCATTAACTGTCGAACTGGTATTATGAATTTGTCTTTTGGTAATATGACTATTGAGATGAACGTCTTTCATATTAGTAAGCTACCCTATGAACTAGATGACTCGAGTATAGAAGAGGTGAACATGATAGGAACATTAGTCGAGGAGTCATTACCAAACACTTTGATGGAAGATCCATTAGAGAAATTCCTAGCTCACTTTGGGATTGATTTTGATGATGATGATGTGATTAATGAGGTGAATACTTTGTTAGATTCAACCCCTTTGATATACACTAGTAATGGCTGGAAACCTAAGTTCGAACCTCTACCCATTTATGAGTCTACCCCAGTTCCTTCGTTGGACAAGCCTCCTAAATTGGACCTTAAATCATTACCAGATACCTTGAAGTATGTGTTTTTAGGCCCATCAGAAACTTTACCTGTGATTATAGCATCTGACTTGGATAGTGATCAGGAAAATAGTCTAGTAACCGTCCTTCAGAATAACAAGGAAGCTTTAGGGTGGACCATAGAAGACATTAAGGGTATAATTCCTACTGTTTGTATGCATCAAATTTATTTAGAGGAAGATACCAAACCTTCTAGGGAGATGCAACGTCGACTGAACCCTAATATGAAAGAAGTAGTTCGAACCGAGGTTCTGAATCTATTAGATGCAGGCATTATCTACCCCATTTCGCATAAAGTAAGTGGGTCACCCTTCTCAAAGTTCCCAAGAAATCCGGTATTACTGTAGTCCAAAATGATAACAATGAGTTAATCCCAACTCGAATGACCACGGGTTGGCGTGTCTGTATTGACTATAGAAAATTAAACAAGGTCACTAGGAAGGACCACTTTCCCCTTCCCTTCATCGACCAAATGCTAGAAAGATTAGCTGGCCGGAGCCATTTTGCTTTTTAGATGGATTCTGCGGCTATAATCAGGTTCCTATTACGCCAGAAGACCAAGAGAAAACCACTTTTACCTGTCCCTTTAGTACCTTTGCGTATAGACGCATGCCTTTCGTGCTATGTAATGCCCCTGCGACCTTTCAGCGTTGTATGTTGAGCATATTTTCTGACATGGTAGAACGGTTCTTAGAGGTCTTTATGGATGATTTTTCAGTGTTTGGTTCGTCTTTCAATGAGTGCTTGCATCATTTGTCATTAGTTTTGACTAGGTGTAAGGAAAAGAATTTAGTGCTTAATTGGGAGAAATGTCATTTCATGGTTCGTTCAGGAATAGTTCTAGGGCATATCGTATCTTCGAAGGGTATAGAGCCAAAGTTGACCTTATAAAAACTTTACCGGTCCCAAAAACCGTAAAAGATATTAGGTCGTTCTTAGGGCATGCAGGTTTTTATCGTCGATTCATTAAGGATTTTAACTTAATTTCTAGACCTCTTTGCAATTTGCTTGCAAAAGATGCTAAGCTTGTCTTTGATGATGCTTGTTTAGAGGCTTTTGTGAAGCTTAAGTCTTTACTCACTACCGCCCCCATAGTCCAGGAACCCAACTGGAACCTACCCTTTGAGATCATGTGCGATGCTTCAGATTATGCTATTGGTGTTGTGCTAGGTCAGCGAGAAAACAAATTACTTCATGTCATTTACTATGCTAGAAAAACTCTGAATGAGGCCCAGATGAACTATACCACTACCGAGAAGGAACTGTTGGACATTGTGTTTGCCTTAGACAAGTTTAGATCTTACCTCTTAGGTTCTAAGATCGTAATCTATACTGATCATGCTTCTTTGAAATACCTTTTGTCTAAGAAGGATACCAAACCTAGATTAATTAGGTGGATCCTTTTATTACAAGAATTTTGTCCGGACATTAGAGACAAAAAAGGTGCAGAAAATGTAGTAGCAGACCTCTTATCTAGGCTAATTGTTAGTTCCCCTGATGATTCCCTTCATATAAGGGACAACTTTCCTGATGAACAATTGTTCTCTGTTTCCCAATCACCTTGGTATACAAATATAGTGAACTATCTTATTACTGGTCGAATGCCCCAACATTAGGGTAAACAAAATCGTTCTAGGTTTTTATCCGAGGTTAAGCACTTCTTTTGGGATGATCCTTATTTGTTTAAGTATTGTCCATACCAGATTATTAGGAGATGTATACCTGAGAGTGACCATTCCAGTATTATTTCCTTTTGTCATGATCATGCTTGTGGAGGTCACTTTAGTGCTAAGAAGGCTGCTGCTAAGATATTGCAATGTGGATTCTATTGGCCTTCATTGTTTAAAGACTCCCACAGTTATTGTGTTACTTGTGAGCGTTTCCAGAAATTAGGAACCATTTCCCGTAGGAACATGATGCCCTTGAACCATATTTTAGTTGTTGAGGTCTTTGATGTGTGGGGTATTGACTTTATGGGTCCATTTCCTAATTCTTTTGGTAACCTATACATCCTTGTCGCCGTAGACTATGTTTTTAAGTGGATTGAGGTGGTTGCGTGTAAAATCAATGACCATAGGGTTGTGATTGAGTTCTTGAAAAATAATATACTTACACATTTTGGTACACCGCGAGCTATAATTAGTGATGGAGGGTCGCACTTTTGTAATGGACCTTTTAAGATTTTAATGAAGAAATATGGTATTACAATAAGGTAGCTACCCCGTATCATCCACATAATAGTGGTCAGGTAGAGGTTTCCAATAGGGAGATAAAACGTATATTAGAGAAAATAGTTAATCCTAATCGGAAAGACTGGTCGTCTAGGCTTAATGATGCCTTATGGGCTTACCGTACTGCGTTTAAGACCCCCATTGGAATGTCGCCTTATCGGCTTGTTTATGGCAAGGTATGTCATTTACATGTTGAGTTAGAACATAGAGCTTATTGGGCTATTAAGCAGCTAAATTTTTCACTTGACAAGGCAGGATCCCAGAGGAAACTCCAACTCAATGAGTTGGACGAGATTCGTATGGATGCTTACGATAGTGCGAAGAAGTATAAGAACAAAATGAAACTTGTGCATGATAGAAATATTTTACGGAAGTCATTTTCTCCAGGTTAAAAAGTTCTTCTGTATGATACCCGCTTGCATATTTTCCCTGGGAAGCTACGTTCTCGGTGGACGGGTCCTTTTATTGTTCGCACTGTCTTTCCTCAAGGAGCTGTTGAGACTGAGACACCGGATGGTAGTAGTTCTTCGAAGGTTAACGGTTAGAGATTTAAACCCTTTTTAGAGCCCTTTCCTACAGGTGATGTTGAGGAGGTCCCTCTGGAGGACCCTGTTTACCCTTGTTTGACCATCGAGGCGATTGCATGTTGTATATTAGTTTTTGATTTCTCTCTTCACCAAGGTACTATCTTTCCAACTTCTCTCTCTGCTGATTCCTCATGTTACTTTACTTTTTGGTATTGCTCTTTCATTAGAAACATTGAGGACAATGTTAGATTTAAGTTTGGGGGTGGGAAAGAAACTTTTTGTTAGCTTTTAGTTGCAATAAATAAACTCCAGAGCCTAGAAATTTATGTTTATTAAGGATGGCACTAACCAATCTAAGTGGATGGAAGCATTTTGGTTGTAGGAGTTGAGGAAACATCTAAAGAGTCTATTCATAAAAGCACAGAGCTCAGGTGTTAGAAAAACATAACATGGTAGTTTCGCCATATCCTCGTGATGGAAACATCGAAAGAATCCTGATCACTTCTTTTATTTTTTATTTTTACCATTGCTAGGGTGAAATAGAGTGGCTGAGATACTCAAAAAAAAAAAATATTGAGACCAGACCACTAGACCAAACGGAATAAATACAATAAAGTCGACCACTGGTACCCTTGTATATGCCAGCTGAGTTGACCTAGAGTTAGGATTATCGACCACTGGTCCCCTTGTATATGCCAGTGTGTTGATATTAGTCCAAGACCATTATCTCAGTCTGTTAGGATAGGTTCACCCTAGCCAACATCATCCATGTTTTTCTCTTCTTAATCTATGTGATTGGATGACTCCGGTTTATGATGTCCAGAAACTATCTGAGTAGAGATCTGTCACTTTATATGAATTTTAGTATGCTTGAGTGCAAACTCGTGTACATCAATTGGAATTTCGCATCAGGGTACTTCCTCCTGTAGTCAATAAGTATGCCAACCAAGGAGATTCTTTAGTGACTTCCAAGGTTCTGCGTAGATAGCTAGGGTCTGGAATAAAGGTTTTGTGGGTACACCTATGGTAAACCCTCTGGAGACGACACTCCGCCACTAGGGCCACCTAGCGGTTTAACGGATTGATGCACGTACTAAGTGCAGTCATTTTATTTTATAGATTAGATTTGCTCGGGACTAGCAAATAATAAGTTTGGGGGTATTTGATAGACGCATTTATGTGTTTAACTTGCCCTCAATGTTTCGTATTGTTAGTACTCGTTTTTGTACTTATTGTGGTGTTTTTATGTTTGTGTAGGTGTTTTTGGAGAAATACACTTGTGTGGAAAAAGTTGCTCGAAAAGTGCTTTTTGGTCCCCCCGGAGAAATTACTAAAGGCACCCTCAATTTGGATAAGGGGTACCTCAGGCCACCCCAGCTGTTAAAGGCGCCCGTGTTTTGGATCGGGGCACACCATCTTCAACAGTTTGAATTTTGGTTTTGGCGGGAAAACATTCACACTTCTGGCAGATTTTAAATTCGTCATTTGGAGGGCTTATAGTGCGATTCAATGGCTCAAATTTCATGGGAAGACTTGATTCATTGTAACAGGCCTGGTATGGTCGTTGGTTTCGGTTCCATGAGTTCAAAACAGGGAAGTCCGTGCATGGGAGAGATATTCACGAGATTGTATGAGATTTGAACATGATTTGTACGTGTATGATGACTCCAGCAAACAACCATGAGCGTGTATGAGTTATACAAGGAATGTTTGACAGCTGAGAACGCGTGGAAGATCAAATATATGGAAAATATTTCCGTGAGAATAAATGAGTAATGAGAAGATATTTTGGAGTTATGAGGAGTAATATTTGGTTCTTTTGAGTATATATAAGTTGCTAGGGTCGAGTAGAAGAGGTACGGAGAGATTGGGAGAGTTAGAGAGCACCACAGAGTTGAGAAATCGAGTTGCAAGAAATTTCCCTTCTGCTGCTGCATTTCTGAAAACGTGAAGAACAGACTATCAAGGACAGTCGTTCTTTGCAACAGTCACAACGACATTTAAACGGGCGTCGCAGAGCTACCGCAATGTTATTTTCATCATTCTTCTAATAAAGATTTGCAACAGTTATAAACGTTGCAAACACCCGATTTTCACCATTTTCTCCATTTCATCTTTGTAAACACCCTTTGAGCAATAAAAATGAATTTTGAGTGTGTTTCCAACATGATTAGAGGCTAATTTTTCCCACAACCAAGGAAATCAGGAAGCTATTTACGCATGAATAATTGGTAACTATTCTAATTTCTCTAATTTATAATTAATAATTCACTCAATCACTGCTTTTGCAAAGTATTTAATTGTTTGCATAATTTTCTTCATTAGTTGTGATTCAATTAGATAGGTTATGCTTTGTATTAAGATAATCTATGCTTAGGGGATACAATTAATTTTTGAGAATTTGCCTGATTATTGGTGAGTTAAGAAAATAAGGGACTTAAAGATAATTAGAGTTTTGGGTTTTTTATCATCATTCATTCATGTGTAATAGTGGAATCAGTGTCTTGGTTATTTTCTCATATCTTGAAATCAATTTTGATCTAAGTTGACTTTTCTTTTAAGTTTTATTAAATCTAAAATCTATTGATTTCACAAATCTCAAAAGAACCTTTTTACTACAACATCATTGATAAATACCATCAATATGATAAATGTTCTTTTTGTCATCAGACTGGACATTGGAACAAGGATTTCCCTAATGCAAAGAACAAAGAAGGACAAGAAGAAGATTTTAGACCCAAACATTGCTTAAATAAAGTCTGGTTTTATTGAAGATGATGAATATGACAAGTTCTCGATGACTGTTCATGAATCCCCACTAGTTGCGAACACATCTGAGTGGATCATGGATTGTGCAGCTTCCTACCATATGCGTCCTAGGAAGGACTGGTTCATTAAGTTTGATGGACCAAGGATGTTTATGGGTAACAATAATACCTGTAAAGTTGAAGGGATTGGTAAGATCTGTTTGAAGATGAATGATGGTGTCGTTCAAGAACTTGAAGATGTTCGTTATGTGCCAGAATTGAAGAAAAATCTGATCTCAGTAGGTGAACTTGACTCCCAGGGGTTTGAGATGACATTGAATGGTGGAGTTTTGGAGGTATTTTCCAATGGGCTAGTTGTTATGAAAGGTTTGAAACAAGGAGACTTGTATTTTATACAAGGAAACACAAGTGTGAGTGAAGAAATTGCAGCAGTATCGGATGGTGTTGAGTTAGACACTACCAAACTATGGCATATGCGTTTAGGGATACCGCATATAAGTCTTTGCAAAATCTGACTTCGCAAGGCTTGTTGAAAGGTGATAGACACATTTTTGTGTCTGATATAATCTCAATTGTATATATTGTTAATGCTCGATTTTGTATTTATTATGGCCTTTTGTGTCTTTGTAGGTATATTTTTGGAGAAATTGACTTTTGCGTCGAAATCGGCTTGAAAAGTTGATAAAGGTACCCCGGAGGACACCTACTATTCGGATTCTCATTTTGGATAAGGGGCACCCAGTTGATAAGGGGTAACCGCATGGCAACTGCTATTTACATCCCACAAATTTCTAAGGGGAGGTCATCATTTTCATTTCAAATAATCAAATTGGCGGGAAAATATACTCTAACCTGCGTGATTCTCTGGACCGGTTCTGACGAGATTTTAGCAGAGATCCATGGGATTTGGTTAGTAATGGCATGTCACGATGAAACAGGCTTGGTTCATGGGATTGTTCGCGGAAAAGAAGAGGCTGATTCAATAAAACATGGGATTAATATACCGGGAACTTTTTGTGTCTACATTTGGGAAGTTACGTAGGAAGTTTGAAGTTGATACAGAAGCCACGAAATTGCCGAGACTTACAGGGGTTAAATAAAGAAATTCTCGTCATTGTTGGGATCTTATCTTTGGTAATTACGTGTAGATGGGAGAAATATATTCTTCATGGTTTCGTATTTTCTAAGTTTGGGAAGTTTATATCAACCCAAATACATGTTAACAGAATAGCAGAGAGTTATTATCGTACCTTGGCAGCGAAGAAAATAATGAATTTTGGGAAGATTTCACCGAGATTTTATTAGCCTATTAAGTATATATAGGCAGCTGGGAGGTCGAGCAAGGGGAGTCGAGACTTTGGGGTAAAATAGAGGAGAGGTTGGAGTTGCAGGAGAGGTTGCATGAATATTCATCAGTTGCTGGTGAAGAAGAGAAGCTGAAGAACATTGGACAGACGAGAACAGTCGCAAAGGCAGTCTTACTCAAACAGTACAACAGAAGTATCGTTATTCAGCAATAATAGATCACATATAGCATAACCTTGTCATCTTTTCTCTGTAACAGTTCAACACCCGTTGTAAGAGCTGTTTGTAACGCCACTTTAGCATTGCAAACTGTCTTCTTTATTAGTTTTCTCTTATTTTTCACCTATTTGAGCTATGAACAATTATTTTGAGCACGTGAATAATATGAGGAGCTAAACCCCAATACTGGGATGACGGAGGAATCCATATTTCATGCCCGTGGTAATTATATTCAATTATTTCATAACTTTTTGTATGGATTATTAATTATTTTATGGTTTTTATTGAATGGCTGTGATTTCAATTGATGGGTTATACTTAGGTTAAGTCTTTTGATATCCCATGCTTTAAATTTACAGTCGTTGCTTTTCAAAAATCTACCTTGGAAAATAAATAGAGTCAATATTCCATTTGAGCTATAATTATCTAGAATAAATATATGAATCAGATGAATGAATTTATTGGTGGAATCCTGAGTCCCAGTCTCTTGTAACATTGTTATCATATTTTACAAATTTTCTAAGTGAAATCAAAATTAAGTCTAAAATCAAAATCTCTACAAGTCTTTAACGGACCACTTTTCTTACCACTGTAAAAACTACATCAAAAGGCACAAAATCATGCAGCAAGTTGGGATTTTTTTTGAACATTGTGTGAAAGGGAAGAGAACCAGAACGAAGTTTATGACCGGTAAAAGCACCACCAATGGAATTTTAGACTATGTTCACATAGATGTATGGGGACCTTCTGCATCTTTGATAGGTAGAAGATATTTTGTCTTCTTTATAGATGACTTCACCAGAAGAGTATGGGCGTACACAATGAATAGAAAGGATGAATTTTTGGGAATATTTTGAAGTGGAAGAATAAAGTCAAGATGAAGACCGACAAGAAAGTGAAGGCCTTAATATCGGACAATGGTGGTGAGTAAAAGTCTGATACGTTCCTGTAAATATGTGAAGACGAAGGCATTGAGCGTCATTTCACAGTAAGGAAGACTCCACAACATAATGGGGTGGCAGAGTGCATGAATCGTACATTACTGGAGAAAGTAGATATATGTTGTCTAATGCTGGATTAGGCAAGCAATATTGGGTTGCAACTGTGAAATATCCGTGTCACCTAGTGAATTGGTTGCCAATAACGGCATTAGAAGGTAAAACTCCGGTGAAAGTAAGGTATGGTAAACCAGTTTCAGATTACGATATGTTACATGTATTTGGTTGTCCGGATTATTACCATGTGAGGGAAGGAAAACTTGATCTTAGAGTCAAGAAAGCCATTTTTGTGGGTTTCCAATTAGGGGTGAAAGGATATAAGTTGTAGTGTCCCGAGTCGAAGAAGGTAGTGATAAGCAGAGATATAACCTTTAATGAGACTGCGATGTGGAATAATAATTCATTTGAAATGAATGAAGTAAGTTGGCTAATGGTGGAGTTTATTCCTAATGAGAAACCAACAAAGTTTGTCCACATAGACGAGGATTTTAAAGATGAAGCTTCTGACGAAGACTAAGAATTGGGAACAATTGAGGTTCACTAGAGGTACAAGTATAAGAAACACAACCTGAAGTACCAGAAAAAGCTACATATCATGATAGTATTGCTCATAGGAAAGAACGAAGAAATACTCGCAAACCAGAACTGTTTGCGGATATAGTTGCATATGCGTTACCGATTGTAGAAGAAGAAACTCCTTCCACTTATAAACAAGCCGTCAAGATAGTTGAAAAGGTGGAGTGGGATAAATCCATGAGTAAAGAGATGGATTCTCTTGACAAGAATGGAACTTGAGAGCTAGTGGAGCTAACTAAAGGGGAAAAGGCAATCGGATACAAGAGGGTATATACAAATAAGGAAGGATCTCTAATTGCAAGCAATGTAGATACAAAGCAAGGTTGGTAGCTAAGGGCTACGCGCAAAAGGAAGGGATTGACTATAACGAAGTGTTTTCTCCAGTGGTAAAGCATACTTCCATTATAATTTTACTTTCTTTGGTGGCGCAGTTTGATCTCGAGATTGTATAACTCGATGTGAAAACTGCTTTCTTATATGGTGACTTGGAGGAGACGATTTATATGAATCAACCTGGGGAGTTTGAAGTAAAGGGTAAAGAAGAATCGGTATGTAACTTGAAGAGATTGTTGTGTGGCTTGAATCAGTCTCCAAAGCAGTGGTACAAACGATTCGATAAGCTTATGAAGACACAAAAGTACACAAGTAATAACTATGACTCTTGTGTATACTTCAAATAGCTCCAAGATAAATCCTTTATCTACTTAATTTTATACGTAGATGACATGCTTATTGCGTCTAAGAGTGAGGTGGAAATTCAACGATTGAAAAATCATTTGAGTAGTGAATTTAAGATGAAAGATCTCAGTGAAGCAAGGAAAATTTCGGGGATGGAAATTGAGAGAGAGAGAAAATCTTGCACTATTTGTTTTTCTCAAAAGTCTTATTTGAAAAAGGTGTAAATGCTGACCAGTCACCAAAAAACAGTAGATGAGCAAAGGTTAATGGCTGAAATACCGCATGCAGGTGCTGTTGAGAGCCTTATGAATGATATGGTATGCACTAGGAATGATTTTTGACAAGCTATTAGTATGGTTAGTAGATATATGCATAATTTAGGAAAGGAACACTGGCAGGTTGTGAAGTGGATTCTGCGGTATTCAAGGTACCGTAGATGTTGGATTGAAGTTCTCACCTAATAAGAGAACTGGTTGCAAAGTAGTAAGATACTGTGATTTCGATTATGTTGGTGATTTGGAAAAGTTTCGATCTACTACTGGGTATATTTTTATAGTTGCGAGTGGACCGATAAGTTGGAGGTCAACCTTAAAATCTTCAATAGTGTTATCGACAACCGAAGCTGAGTATATGGTTGTTGTAGAAGGTATAAAGGAAGCCATTTGGATGAAAGGTTTGTTTGAGGAAAAGATGCATTAACAATTTCAGACACTTTGTGATTAAACTCATCAAATGAATCTTCATATGCCATACGAAGGTTTTCCCAATCGGAATTAAGGTTTTCAATCCTAGCTTCCTTTTCACTGGTATTACCTTCAAATACGGTTTCTAAGGTATCCCACGCATCTTTAAACCTATTGCAATTTGACACATGGTGCTGAAGATTTGGGGAAATGGCATGTATGATGGCATTCAAACCGTCAGAATTTTGCTTTGCAACAAGTATCTCGGCATGACTGTATTCGCCAATGTTCTTGGGAACATTTATATTTCCTACTGCCACAACGGGAGCATCATAGCCATTAACTACATTTACCCATGATTGAAAATCACGTGCTTGAATAAAAGCTCGCATAGCAATTTTACACCATAAGTAATAAGAGCCATTGAAGACTGTTGGTACGTTAATAGAGATAGCACCTCTGTCCATAGAGTCAAATCGCTACAAACACGGACTTGTAAGGTCTTGAACGTGTTTGCCTTCTCTGATACCAATTGAAAAAGCGGGGGGTCTGTAGATGGTGGATTTTCGTCAAAGGGTAAAATTGTAAAACTATACTCCAAATTCGGCAACCGGATGAGTATTGAGGCCCATGTCTCTCATTTTAAGCATGAAAGATCATGCCATAAATCTCTGACTGAGAAGGATGTCTCTTAGAGTACGTGTAGATGTGTAGTCTCTCAGCTGAGACCACGACACATCTCATGAATACTGAGCAATTTCAGTAATTACTTCGGATCCGGCAATCGGATGAGTATTGAGACTCATGTCTCTAAGCATGAAAGCTCATACCATAAACCTCTGATGGATAAAGTCTCTCAGAGAATATGCAGATTTGTAGTCTCCCAGCTGAGACCGCGGCACATCTCATACTGTATATAATCGAAAGATTGGGCAGCTCCTAGACATCATGCCTGCTAGTATAGAGTGACAATGTCTTCGGGATGCAACCAGGTTTTCCCTTACTATACAAGAGGAATATGACACTCCAGCAAGTTCATATTGCATAACCCTCAGATGATTAATGCTCCTAGACAGGAAGCCCTTCTAGTAAAGAGCCATCAATTAATTATCTTAAATCGTCTAAATATCCAGCAATATTCTATGAGCCATCGTCTAAATATCCAGCAATATTCTACGAATCATCAATTAATTGCCTGAATATCCAGCAATATTCTACGATTCTTCGTTATATTCCGTCACTTAAATTCGCGGTTCTTCCAGCAGAATTCCACGGGTTAGTGATAAATATTCAACGAAAACAGGCATCTGAACATCGAATAAGCCCTGGAAAAAATGGTGCAAGTGTACTTAGCAAATAATGCACAGACCAGCATTTTGAATACGCAAACGGGCATTTCAAAATATGAATGAACGGTGAACCTATGCAAAATAAGAAGGAAAAATAATAATAGTAAAATATTAGCAAAGGCGCCAGGGGGCTGGGCTCACCAGCTAGCCAGTCATGCCGTGACCAGTCCCATGCCAGATTTTATATTTTATCACATTTTATTATTTTTCTCTAATCTCACGAAAATTCTCTCGTTCGAGCAAATCTCTCTTATTTCAAAGAAATTATCTAAACTCATGATTTTATCAAAAATAATAAAATTAGGGAAAGGTGTCGCGGGACCGAGCACTAGTCGTCCGGCCATGCCTTGGTCGTGGCCGGTCCTACACCTCACGTCCCATTGTTTTATTATTTCTCACAAATTATGAAAATTCCTTGATTTCATGAATTTTCCCTAAAACCATGAAAATTACCTAATTTCATGTATTTTTTCTAAAATTATAGAAAATATAAAAAAATAGGGAAAACTTGTGGGACCGATCTCTAGCCGGCCGGCCATGCCCTAGCTGGTCCCACATGCCTATTATTTTATTATTATCTGGTATTTTGTTTCCTGGTTTCATGAAAACTCTCTAATTTCAACAAAATATCTTGGTTTTCAACAAATCCCTTTGATTTTATGAAAATTCTCTAAAATCATCAAAATTTAATAAAATTGGGAAGAGTGGCTTAGGACCCGCGCCCATTGGCCGGCCGGTCATTGCCGGTCCCACACTCTCATTCCCTATTTTTTATTAATTTATTTCTCTCATCTCATGGAAGTTCCCTAATTTCATCAAATCTCTCTAGTTTCATGGAATCTCCCTCAAATCAGAGAAAATACATAAAATTGCATAAAACTGGGAAGTATGTGGGGCCGTACTTGTCAGCCGGCCGGCCATGCCCTATCCATGTCCGGTCCCACACCTTGCAATTCCCTGTTTTATTTGTTTTCCCTCATCTCATGTATTTTTCCCAGTTTCAGCAAAACCATGGATTTTGCATATTTTCTCCAAATGTTGCTCAAACGTGCACCAGAAAATATCAAAATTCTCAGGACTGAAGCGCGGACATCATGGTGACACGGGCACATCCCCTTGACCGACCAAGGGTGACCCTGAGGCTTTCAAATAGCTGGTCCTGCATGTTTTAATGATTTTAACCTAACTTGCTCAATTGCTCATATTAGGTTCAAACTCTTTCTAAACAATTGGAAGTTTTCTCAAACGACCATCCATTGGTCCCACTGCCACCAAGATCCGGTCCCATGACCTCTTGGTCGGTCTTGCATTTTTCCATAAGTCAGGTTTTATTATTTGTTGCTCACACGAGCATTATTTAAGTAAATGATTAAACCAGCATTTAATCATTATTTCACCAACTGGTCCTCAAGAGACTTTGGTATTTTTTGCTCATTCGAGCATCTGGGCATTATATGGTGAACCCGTCATCCCATGTAGCCGGTACTGTGTTGATTTGCAATAAATCATCATATCGGTAAAATTAAGGTTTTGAATCCAGAGCTCTGCAGAAACGTGATTCTGAGCAGATTCAAGTACTCTGATAATTTTATGTTGATTCCATGATCAACATTTTATTTATTTTGCTCGACCCAGCAGTCGGTAACTTAAATTAATATTTGCTCAAACAAGCAATATTCGCTCGAATCGGCAATATTTGCTCAAATTAAAGAATATTGATTCAACTATCAAATATTCAACAATTCAACAACACAGTTTGCTCTGCAATAATACCTCGTCTCAAATAGACGACTAAATTTGTGAGTTTCAGAACATTTGCAAATTATGTTCAACTCAGCAATACATGGACTCATCGTCCCATAAAGTCAGCAACTGACTCCACAATCACGAGATTTCAATCGTGTCACATGGGGGAATATTAACTAGGGTTTTGGTCTGGCCGTCTACGGCACGTGCGTTCACCCACGATGAGAATGTGATCAAGTCGTGCAATAAGTTGGAAGAGTCAACAAAGTAGTGGGTAGAAAATTTAACCAAGTCTCAGCACGATGAGCAATTGGTTTTAACACGATTTCCCACTTACCCACTCTTTGTTTCCAGCAACTGTCACACTTCATGGGATCATGGTGTTTTCAACTCCAGCATTATAAAATGTCTCTGAATCCTGGTTGAAAAAACAAGATTCAAACACTCGAACATTAGCCTCAACGAGCAATTTCTCATCAAAATTCATACAGACAATCTTTCGTCTACACGAATTCATAGAAATCACTCTCAATTGAGCAAAATTTAATCATTCAGAGCATTCTTATGCTGAATTCACAACACACCTACAATCTCAGATCACCATTGATCTCACGCATTTCTCAGCTTCCCTCCTACAGATCAACCCATCCTCTCTTGTGACCGAATTGACTCTGGAACGGCCATTGTTCTTGTTTTAGGTCAGAGTCCTACAGATTGATCTCTCGAACTTAAAGCACTCCTTTCTTGCAGTTTATCTTTGTGAGGTTCAACATTTTTCTCGGTTCAAGGAGTCTCCACACGGTTGACTCTTCAATTACGTAAAAACCAGCAAATCATTTTCCCCATCTACAGATTGGCGACCAAAGTGGGAGATTAATCTATCGGTTGCAATCTCACAATTTCACAAGATGGATGGTCTTAGGTATGGGTTAGTCACAGGTTCCAACACTAATGGCGCTAGCACTAGCAACAACAACCACAATGATAACGAAGAAATCCCGTAAATAATTCCGGTCACGAATACTAATGGCGGTGGTGATATTACTCCTCCTCACGTAGAAAATCATCCTCTGTTCGGCCGAAACCCTGAGGAAATCAGAGGAAACCTATAACCTACCATTGTTGATCTCATGAAAGCGCATGAAACTTTCGCAAAGAATCAAGCAGATATGGCTGCAGCACAAAGAAAGCTATTTGATCATTTGAAGACCCTCACTGACAAGATGTTAGAGAAAACTCAAGAAAAAGGAAATGAGAAATCCTCAGATGCTACTTATCCTGAGGTGATTCCAATCCATACAGTGGATGATGATGAAAACGGCAAAGCTGCAGATTCATCAACAAAGGAACCATCAAATTTTATTACTCGAGAAGACTTGGAGCGCCTTTTGGAGAACCGGGGAAAAGACAAGACATCACATGTCCATCGTCACCAACCTATTTATCCAGCCACTACGAAGAGGATTCCCCTTCCGAAAGGTTACATTTCTCCAACTTTTACTCTGTATGATGGAACTGACAATCCTCGAGAACATGTCTCTCGTTTCCTCGAAGCTTTGGGAGAACATGAACATAACCATGTCGTTCGTCTCAAGGAGTTTTCAAAATCCTTGAAAGGAAAGGCATACACCTGATACAACAACATCACACCAGGAACTATCAACAATTAGGGAGAAATGATTGACGCTTTCTACAGAAAATACTTCTTTCTGTCAGAGCAAATTACTCTCTCTGATCTTGGAAGAATATTTTAGAGGAACAATGAACATCCCAATAACTACGTGAAAAGATTCAGAGTCCATACTCTGGACTGTCATGATCCAAATGTCACGGAGCAGCAACTGGTAGACTTGTGTATCAACGGTATGATCCCGGTTACAGAGCTTTATTGGAAAATCTTCATTTCCTGACCTTCTCAGAGCTTCATGAAGCGGTGTGTAGGACCAGAATATCTCTACAATACATTTCTGTGAGATTAACAACGCTTCCCAGCGAGCAATACCGCAAGCTTTTAACAACACCTGACGAGTGTCACAAAAGCAGTCAAAAGAGTGACGTAATAGCTGACGATTGAAGGAAACGTAAGAAAAGCATGTTTGTCCCGCGATGGTTATAAAGCTTGCGAGAATGAATATTGTGATTATTGCGGTACAATCACAAAACAAACCCGAAACAAAAGAAAAACTTAGCTGTCATCCACTATGTAATACCCTATAAATATAGACCCAATATGTCCATAAAAGGATGATGTATTTTTGAGAGTTAAGAAAGTCTTTAGGAGAGAGAAACTTTAAGAGAATAGTTGTAATCTTGAATTCTTCCATTTCTGTAAACATTTCTGAGAACAAAATAATAAAGTGTCGTTTTTAATCTTCAATTGTGAGTTGAATATAGCAAAATCATAACAAGGGTGTAGTGTGGGATTTCCTGCAACTACATTTTGGCGCCCGAAACAGGGATTGAATTAGCAAAATCATAGAAAAAGGTGAAGAAGAAGATAAGAATTGTTCAAGATTAAGAAAATCATAAAACAAATCAGTGAGATATTTGAAGGAAGGATGATTAGAATCAAAGAGGATTGTAGAAAATTGGAGTGTGGTATGGTAACAAGAACAATGATTGATAGATTTCATGAAAATATTAAGGGGAAGATACACAAACGGGATTTTGAAGGAAGGAAAATTATGACGGTGGAAAAAATATCACCATTGAAATATTGGGAAAAACAGGAGATCACATTTACAGCAGCAGAAATACCAGAAGAAAATCTAAGTCATACATCTCCCTTGGTAATCACAGTATCCACTATACCAATGAGAAAGGAGGAATCAATAAAATTTGTAGAAGAATGGGCTATGAATAGAACTTTGGTGGATGCAGGAAGTTCTGTAGATATAATATTTTATTATACTTTCAATAAAATGGGATATAAGGATGAAGAAATGTCTTATTCAACATATCATGTTCATGGCTTTGGAAAATCTTTAACAAAACCTAAAGGCGGGATAATGGTACGAATTCCACTAGGGGAGATTGAAACAAAAGTAACGTTATGTGTGGTAGACGTGGAATCACCGTATAACATGATATAGGAAGACCGTGGATACACGCAATCAAGGTTGTAGCATCAACATTGCATCAATGCATCAAATTTCCTATACCCAGTGGAATTGGAAAAATTAGATGAGACACAGATTTTGAGAAATTGTGTTACCAAATAGAAGTAAGAAATTATGAAGAACGTCCAAAGTAGCGAAAGGCTCATAGGAAATTGGCGAGAGCAACAAAGAAAGAAGAAGAATTTAAAGTTTACGTGATAAGGGAAAAAGAAGGAAAAGGAATACCCAGCGAAATCTCGCAAGAAGGATATGAACTCGCGAAAGTTATGAAAACACCAACACCAATGGGAGAACCTGAAGCCAGTTATGTTGCAGCAGAACCAACAAAGGAAATAAATATTGGGAGTGAAGAAGAACCTAAAATACTGAAAATTGAGACTAGAATGGAGGCAGATGAGGAAGAAAGAACTATAAAACTCTTGCGAGAATATAAAGATATCTTCGCGTGGAGCATGGATGAGATGCCATGGATAGATCCATCAATAGCATGTCATAAATTAGAAATCAACAAAAACATAAGATCATTTAAGCAAAGAATAAGGAAAATCGCAACAACATATCATTCTCAAATAGAAGAAGAATTACAGAAGATGCTCGACGCAGGAATTATAAGGCAAGCAAAATATCCAGAATGGATTGCAAATATGGTGGTGGTCCCAAAGAAGAACAAGGGGATAAGAATTTGCATAGATTTCACTGATTTAAATAAAGCTTGTCCTAAAGATAGTTTTCCGTTACCAGATATCCCACAGATGGTTGAATCAGCAGCGGTAAATGCAAGAATATCACCGTTGGATGGATATAAAGGATATAATCAAATCCCTCTCGCTGAAGAAGATCAAGAACATACCGCATTTTTTTCTCCAATAGGATTATATTGTTATACAAAGATGTCATTTGGCTTACGAAATGCTGGTGCAACGTATAAAAGAATGGTGGAGAAGGTGTTTGCAAAGTGGATCCACAAAACATTAGAAGTGTATGTAGATGATATGTTGATTAAAAGCAAAGAAGCTGAGAATCATGTACAAGATCTGAAGGAGATTTTTGATCAGATGCGATAATTTAATATTAAAGTGAATCCCGATAAGTGTACTTTTGGAGTAACATCAGGGAAATTTTTGGGGTATATTGTATCAAAATAAGGAATACAAGTTGATCCGGAAAAAGTACAAGCAATTCGCGATATGCCAACGCCAGCGACGGTAAAAGATGTGCAAAAATTGAATGGACTCTTAGCCTCGCTAGGAAGATTCATCTCGCGATCTTCAGATAAGTGCAAACATTTTTTTGATATACTCAAGAAGGGAACAAAATTCAAGTGGACAGATGAATGTGAAAAGGCTTTTCAAGGAATAAAAGAACATTTGATGAACATAACTATCTTACAGAAAGCTGAACCGGGAGAGGAACTATTGATTCATCTCGCAACAACCACATATGCGCTAAGTGTTTTATTGCTGCGAGTAGATGCAGGGGTAGAAAAACCAATTTATTACATCATCTAAACGTTCAATTCTGCAGAGAGAAATTATTCAAAGATTGAGAAACTAATTCTAGCATTGGTGCATGCAACTTTTAAGCTTCGCATCTACTTTCAAGCACATAAGGTCAAAGTGTTAACAAAAGTGCCAATTGAGTTAGTAATGAAAAATTCAAAAAGATCAGGCAGAGTTGAGAGATGGAATGCACAAGTAGGACACTTTGATATTCAATATGAAGTTTTATCCTCGCCAAAGTCACAAGTTATCGCAGACTTCTTAGCTGAATTTCCTTTAGAAGATGATGAAGTTGTGGAAGATATGATGGATGTAGAAGAAGAACATGGAGATCCAAAAGAACTATTAACAGAACCCGACAGATGGGAGATATTGGTGGATGGATCATCAAATGGAGAAGGAAATGGGATTGGAGTTGTTTTTATTTCACTAGAAGGAGAGAAAACAGCTTTTTTATTTAGATTGGAATTTGCATCCACTAATAATGAGACATAATATGAGGCCATGATTCATGCTTTAAAATTTGCGGTAGAAATGAAGTTGGAAAATGCTAGAATCACCAGCGATTCACAGTTGGTTATTCGCCAGATAAAATGAGAATACACAACAAACGAACCATCTTTAAGAAAGTATAAAAGATTAGTCGAAGAATTATCTGCGAGAATTCCAAAAATAAAATGGAGACACATATCAAGGAAAGATAATAGGCTCGCAGATGCTTTTGCTTTCATATCCAGTATGATGACAAATCCAGCTGCGAGGTGCATAAAAATTCAAAAACTTTTATTACCAGCGATAAACAAGGAAGAAGAAGAGAAAGATGTGATGATGGTAGAAATTGGCGAATAAGAATTAAAGAGCAACATTAAAGATTGGCGAGTAGATCTTCATGCATACTTGGTAAGAGGAGAAATCCCAAGAAATCGACTGGAGGCACATAAATTAAAAAGTAGGGTAACCAATTATGAATTAAGAGATGGAGTGTTATATCGCATATCTTTTAGTGGACCATCGCTAAGATGTTTGACGAGGGAAGAAGGACAAAAAATATTGAAGATGTTGCATAGTGGTGACGCTGGTAATCATAGTGGAGGAAGATCTTTGGCATATAGAATAAAAATGCAAGGCTATTACTGGCCATATATGCATGAAGATGCAAAACAACTCTCAAGGCGTTGCGAAGATTGCCAGTGATATGGAAAGAAGATACATGCACCAGGAGCACCATTATCATCTTCAACAAGTGTATGGCATTTTGGGAAATGGGGGTTAGATATTGTTGGACCATTTGTGCCTGGTTCTGGACAAAGAAGATATTTAATTGTCGCAACAGATTATTTCACAAAATGGGGAGAAGTAAAGGCAGTACAACATATCCGAGATAAAGATATTTTTACATTCATATTTGAGAATATAATTTGTAGATTTGGGATTCCATCACAGTTGGTTTCTGATAATGGAAAGCAATTTGAAGGGCAGAATATAGAATTACTCCTCAATGCATTTAAGATAAAATGTGGAAAGTCTATTCCTTTATACCCACAAGCAAATGGTCAAGCTGAAGCAACTAATAAGACAATCGCAGACATCCTAAAAAAGAAGCTAGAAGGGTATCACAGAGCATGGTGCGAGCAAGTGCATAATGCAATATGGGATTACAATACAACTAGACGAGAAGCTACTGGAATGTCACCTTTTTGTTTGACATATGGAGTTGAAGCTGTGTTACCAACAGAAGTAGCTATTCCTACAACAAAAAGAGAGGATTGGGAAAGAAATCTAAGTGCTGGGATAATTTTAAATAAATTAGACGAATTAGAAGAAAAAAGAGAAAATACTTTACAACATATGGAAAATTACCAATGAAGATTAGCTCGCGAGTACAACAAACGCGTTAAGAAACATGAGTTTCAACCTGGAGATTTAGTGCTGCGAGAAAAACCAAGTTATCAACGAGAGAATGGTGGAAAGTTGGTGAGAAAATGGGATGGACCTTATATCATTAAAGAGATAGTTGGAACTGGGGCATACAAACTAATGGACCCTGAAGGGAGAGATGTTGGTCAAAGACTTGACATACCATGGAATAGACTATTTCTGAAAAGGTTTTATTAATGACAACTTCTGCAAGATAAGAGATGCTAGTACGTTGAATGATGAAATAAATAATAAATTTTTATTTCTCTACTAAAACTGAGAAATTCTTATGATAACAAAGCAAAACAAGATCTGCGAGCATAATCGCAAGAAAGGAGGATAAAATTTCGCAAATATTAATAGAATGGGACGAACCTTTATGGCGTGCACCCTAGTTCGCGAATAAAATTTCGCAAGAGGCAAATGTAAGACCTAATAGTGTGTCATATAAGGGGGTATATCTTTACATGATTCGTGGATAAGGTTATACCGCTGCTGGAACCTAAGTCATGAAGATGTTTGGGGTTAAAGAAAACCTATCCAGGAGAGGGATCTTGGATTTCTAACTATATAAGGTTATACCCTGGTTAGACAACTAAGAACCTCTTCTAAGGAGTGCATAGTATGACTAAGGAGCCGAGGTACACGGATGAGTCAAGGGTGCCCGGGGCGTACGAAACTACCCTGGCCATCCTTGGCAAGTATTGGCTATGATGCACTCGGCCCGAAGAAAACACCACTTAGGGTGCAGTCTTGTAACTATAAGCCATATATGCATAAAGGATAAGTGGCTACGAAAACAACTGGTTGTTGGAAAATCTGGATGGGAGGAGCTAGTCTTGTATGGCCGATGTTCCCTCCTTGAAGGGGCAACCAGGGGGAAGATAATGGCGGCACCCTCCATTAGGGAGCTGATAAGTGTCTTAAGACGACAATGTCATGGGGATTTATGATCGTAAGAACATTTAGGCCTATCATATTGTCGCGTGACGTAAATTATACAGAGGCAACAAGCCAAAAGAGATATGTTTAGATGAGATCAATGGGTTTTTACATGAAAATGTAAGGACGTCATGTGACTTCATCGCAAGACGGCAATGTCATGGAACTTTATTCTCGCTAGAGGATTTAGATCTGTCATATTGTCGCAGAAAGTTCAAAGAAAAATGGATAAGAATCAATGGATTTTTACATGCAAATGTAGAGATGTCCTGCGATTTTGTCGCAAAAGGAAAATTTTAGCAAAATAAGACCTTTAACTAGGAAGGAAAAATAAGACCAACAGAATAATATTAAACATTAACTATTTCAAGAGTGCGGGAAATATTTGTTCATTGCAGGGGATATATGAGAAGGCAACCTTTGTCAGAATTTTTCGGAATATCGCAGGAATTCATTATATCGCAGATCGCAAAAAGAAGATACGGGAAATAATTCCACATCTCAAGAAAGTTAATGAAGGGCAAGTAGGGGAATGAATAAATAAGATCTCATTATCTTCCTTGAGAATGTTCAAAGTAAACAAAATTAAAGGTTGAATTCTAAAAGTTGCAAAAATTACATTACACGCAAGAAAGGAAAAGGAAAAGAAAGCAAGAATGAAATTCAAGCTTCAGAGATGGTCTCGCCAGACTCAGGGTTTTTACCAATATTATCAGTATTACCAACATTTTTCTCATTTCGAGTTTCACCTTCTCTGGGAGAATCTTTTTCTTCTTCTTCTGGATTATTTTATTCAACATCTTCTTCAATAGATGCATATTCTAAATCCTTGTCCATAGGGAGAGGGACTTCATCATCATCAACTTCTAAAGGAAGAACAAATGCAGGAGGGAGAGAATGGGATATCAGAATATCATTCACAAGAACTTCAGCACTAAGGTGAACCTTGCGAAGGAAACCTCTGTCACGATTTCTAATTTCTATATTTTTGAAGTACTCGAGATAATCAAGTCTTCTCTCTGCCTTATCGCGAACTTCTACAAGATCAGAAGTGAGAATCTTGTTTTCTTTGCGAACTTTATCCAATTTATCAGTAAGATCAGCGATGGTGGAATGAAGATTTCTTTCAGATTCTGCGAGCAACAAAAATGATTAAATATTATTCAGACAAAGATCTCGTAAGAAATATAACGTAAAATTGACAGAAATATCAACAAATAAGGCAGTCAATTGACTACCTTCTTTTTGAGAGGTTAAGTTTTGGATTAATGTAAAGAAATAGTTCTCCCATTGATTCATAGCGTCATCAAATTTATCGCCAACCATACCCTTCAGACGAGATTTCATGTTTTCTTCTTTGGAGTGTAGATAAGAATTTTCCTTTGCTAATAAAGAATGAGATTTCTTTAATTTGGAGTACTGGTCTTGAAGCTCGATGGACTTTAAACTAAGAGTTAATCTACCCTTAATAAGTTTATCCTTCTCAGCGGCAGATGATTTAGTTACTTCCTTGAGTTCATATTTAAGGGAGCGAAGAGATCGCTCTTGATTATCACATATTCTTTGTATATTACTCAATTGCTGTGAAGAAATCGCCATCAAGCTTGAAAATCTATGTTTCTCTTGGGATAAAGTTCTATTTTCATCTGATAAAGATTTTATCGCCAAGTTAGACTTGATTAACAAATATGAGAGACGAGTAACCTCATTACTTAATAAATTTTGACTTTGCGATAGTTGATTATTCTCATTAGTAAGATTATCTATTTGATCGATCAAATATGTGTAGAGATTATCTAGTCTATTATACTGGTCCATCCAAGAATCTCTTTCAACACGAGCTTCTTCAGCAATAGATTCAAATTAAAGTCTTTCCAGGAAACGAGTCTGATTTGAAACTAATACATGAACCAAGAATTTAAGAAGGAGACTTGAGTACAGAGGATATGAAAGAAAAATAGAAAGACAAAAGAGTAGAGGCAAGAAAATTGTACCTTTCAGCTCGTCATTTTTTCTGCGAAGGTTCTTGCAGTTAAGTGAATAATTGCGAAGCATATGGTTCAGCGTATCACATTCATAAATTTTGACTTGAAGGCTTTTTCTTAGAGATTCAACTTCATTTTCTAAAGATGCTCGTGAAGTAGTATTATCAGAGCCAAAATATTTGAGTAAGGTCTCGCAAACTTCATATTGGAGAGAGTCAGTAGAAGATTTTCTAGCATCATCTAAAATATTAGATAAAATTTTAAAAGCAACATCAACTCCTGCTAAGGTTGATGCAGAGGTTTCATTTTATGGAGGAAGAGATGCAGAGGGTGAAGTAGTAACGAGGATAAGTTGACGATTTGAGTCATTTGAGATGGTTGTATTATCAGAAGGAGGAGTATTGGGAAAAACAACAGTTGAAGGAAATAAAGGGCTAGAAGGAATTTCAGTCATAGCAATTTCAGGAGCCTGATTTGTCAAAGAATCAAAAGAAATAAAGGTGTTGGCAGCGATATTCTTGCAGATAAAAGAAAGAGGATCCAATCACGAGGGTGTAGGAGTAACTCTCGCAGATGTTAACGTGGGGATGGTGAAATCAGCCTCAAGAACATTAAATTGACGAGGTCTTTTGGTAGGATTAGCTATGTTCTCGACATTCTGCGAATAATAACTTAGATAAGAAACAGAGGCAACAATATTGTTATTAAGAAATAGGATGTGTTTCTTACCACCTTATCATTCACAGAACTTCTCTTCTTCTTATCAGTTGTCCTTTTGCGAGCATTAGGGTTTTGAACTGAGGATTGGGTGTTAGGGATAGTTCCACTGAAGAAAATACATAATATGAGAGTTATAAAGGATCAAATAGAGAAAATCGAAGAATATGAGTAAAAATCGAATCAAATAGAGATTATAATCAAAAAACATACCTTGATGACTCCATTAGAATAGTAGCAGGAGAATATGAAGAAGAAGAAGAGTTGCAGACGGAAGATAAAATGAACAGATGAAGAAGATAGAGAAATAAAAGAAGAAAATTAGTTTTGAAGTCTAACTCTACCTTTTATAGGCAAAGGGGAATAACGTATTGAGTAGAGACGTATCAGTAAAAATATAAATTTATAACACGTGTAAGCGGTTAAGCTAAATTAACGGAACAATGTCGAGAAGAAAATATGGAAAGAAAAGAGGCTGCGAGCACTTTGAAGAATTGAAGATTCTCATATATTCTCTTCTTCGCAGAAAAGACATGAGAAGAGGCAAGATGTAGGACCATAATATCACTATAATACCTTTCTGCGAGATTAACAACGCTTACCAGTAATCAATACCGCAAGATTTTAACAACACCTGGCGAGTGTCACAAAAGCAGTCAAAAGAGTGACGTAATAGCTGACGATTGAACAAAACATAAGAAAAGCATGTTTGTCCCGCGATGGTTATAAAGCTTGCGAGAATGAATATTGTGATTATCACGGTACAATCGCAAAACAAACCCGAAACAAGAGGAAAACTTAGCTGTCATCCACTATGTAACTACCCTATAAATATAGACCCAATATGTCCAGAAAAGGATGATGTATTTTTGAGAGTTAAGAAAGTCTTGAGGAGAGATAAACTTCAAGAGAATAGTTGTAATCTTGAATTCTTCCATTTCTGTAAACATTTCTGAGAACAAAATAATAAAGTGTCGTTTTTAATCTTCAATTGTGAGTTGAATATAGCAAAATCATAACAAGGGTGTAGTGTGGGATTTCCTGCAACTACATTTGAATTGTCATATCTTTTCGCAGTAGTGTAGGTTTGTTATAATTTGCGCTAGAAGTAGCCCAGATGGTTATGGAAGGAGTATGCAAACTAGAGGACTTGGGTTCGAATCTCCCTTCTCGCAAAGAATTTTTTTTGCGATGTTTATTTCTCAAAGAAGAGAATTGCAAATAAAAAATAGAAATAAGTAACTTGCGAGCCCAATTCATCAAGCTCAGACCAGCTCACGGATATCATCATGTGCAGCAACTTTATTATGTGAAAACAGACTCAGAATTTTGCAAGCAAGGAGATAAAAAAGTTTCTCAAAATCGATAGACAAAGTTAAAGACAAAGCATCAGATGAAAAGCTTCTTAAAACTCGTTGTAGTTCACTCTCATATCATCAACAAAGAGCAAAAAATATCACCACAGAAAATGATGACGAAGTCAAAAGAAAGTGAAGCAAAAGTACAATTTATCAACTATACAATGTAAAGATAAGCCAAAAAGATGAAGCAGCGAATCAACTAAAGCCACCAGCGAGAAGAGGTTGCGAGTAAAACATCCCATGATGAGGAACAACTACCAGCAAGGCAAAAGGAGGATAAAACATATTTGCAAAACATTAGACTTGCGAAGAAAACATTAGATTTGTAAAAGGAGGATACAACAGCATCAAGTGAATTGAAGGCATGACAGATCAAAGACTACTACAACAATTGATTTTTCCTTAAAGATCGCTCTTCAAGCAATATTCAAGGAAAAAGAGGCAAGATGTAGGACCATAATATCGCTACAAAATCTTCACATCTTTCTCATGTTTTATGCTGTCGTTGTCTATTACGTCATTCTTTGAATTATTCTCGGACACTCACAGAACTGTTGTTAATCTCGCATGAACATAGTTGTAGCGATATTCTGGTCCTACATCTTGCCTCTTTTTCCTTGAATATTGCTTGAAGAGCGATCTTTAAGGAAAAATCAATTGTTGTAGTAGTCTTTGATCTTTGTTGATGAAGGAACGAGCGAAAGAATACTGGTCTTGAAAAGTATGTACTTGCCTCTATTCTTTTGTGAAGTTCCATATAATAAGTATTAACTCTTGAAGTATGCAAAGTATGAAGTATCCTTGAAGAAATATAAGAAGTACTCAATCCTCAAAATATAAGAAATATCCGTCCTTGAATGAAAATCATTGCATCTGTTCATGCGAAATTATTACTTCATTTTTGGTGAGAAATCTTGTCCATTTTGGAAATGATTCTTGCTGAGTAGATAAAGAACATAAAATGTTTTCTTGGTAATCCATAGTTGCCTCTGTTCTTTATCTATGGAGGTAGAATCCTTGAGAAAATATTAAATGAACGAATTGTTTCTTTATTCTTATTTTTCCTCTGCCTCATGTGATAAAAGAATCATATTCTGCGAAATAACCACATCTCCTGCGAAATTATGGAAGAGTCTACGAGATGCTGAATGAGTCTGCAAGTTTCTGAATGTGTCTGCAAGATTCTAAAAGTATCTGCAAGTTTATGAATAACCCTGCGAAATTATGAATTGTGTTCCTAAAATATCGATGTGAGTTTGTGAATAGTGCTGTGAATAGTGTTGCGATGAATAATGCTGCGAGATTGTAGATAATCCTCTTGAGAAATTCTGAATAATACTTCTAAAAAATTCTGAATAGTGTTCTTGAGAAATTCTCTCTTGCGATGAACAAATCTTTCCTGCATTCTTAAAGAAAATGGTTAATGTTTGAGATTATTCTATTCGTCTTATTTTTCCTTCCTAGTTAAAGGTCTTATTTTGCCAATTTTTGCTTCTGCGACAAAATCGCAGGACGTCTTTACATTTGCATGTATTGACCCATTGATCTTTCCTTATCTTCATTCTTTGATTGTATTGCGACAATATGACAAGTCTAAGTTCCCTCGCGAGATCAAAGTCTCATTACATTGCCGTCTTGCGATAAAATCGCAGGACGTCTTTACACTTTCATGTAAAACCCCATTGATCTCATCTTAACTTTTCTCTTGTGGCTTGTTGCCTCTATATAATTTACGTCACGCGACAATATGACAGGCCTAAATGTTCTTGCGATCATAAAGCCCGATGACATTGCCGTCTTAAGACACTTATCAGTAGATCAGTTATAATTTGACTAAAGGTTTTTTTATTCGGGGAAAAACCATCTGTTATCGCAGTAGTTATAGCAAAACCATCTGAATTTACAGAAGATCAGTTATAATTTGACTAAAGGTTTTGTTATTCCGGGAAAAACCAAGGAAGAATGATAGCTTGCGGAATCCACAAAGATGTAAGCAAATCAGTTTACTAGTTACCATCTTACATACTCTGATGTTCAGATCACTCCAGCGAAGATAACAACTCATCTCGTCAGGAATTGTAGCGAAGAGTACTTCATGAATTAAACTGCAAGGCAAACCAGCGAAGATATAACAAGGTCAGCGAACCAGAGACTTCATAAAGAATGAAACTCTCAACCGCAACACGACGACAATAAGCAACAGAGAAAACGAATAAAGAGTGGAGAAATAGGTGAAGAAGGAAGCAACACACGATTAAATAAAATACCAGCGAAGAAGAGAATTTACGAGGAGAAATGGAATAATATATCAGAACTATGCCTTTATTTCGTAAGCAACAAGTAGCCCAGATGGTTATGGAAGGAGTATGCAAACTAGAGGACTTGGGTTCGAATCTCCCTTCTCGCAAAGAATTTTTTTTTTGCGATGTTTATTTCGCAAAGAAGAGAATTGCAAAGAAAAAATAGAAATAAGTAACTTGCGAGCCCAATTCATCAAGCTCAGACCATCTCGCGGATATCATCATGTGCAACAACTTTATTATGTGAAAACAGACTCAGAATTTTGCAAGCAAGCAATCCAAGAAGCAAGAAGCAAATACTAGCAGAGAAGAGAATACAGATGAGGATTATTTCGAATCATATACTTCGCGAGAGGCGGCAGCAACAGAAAATCACATAAAAGCTAAGTACCATTTCCTTGAATATTTAAAAAATAATAATAATAATAATAATGTAATTTACTAGAAGTGATACAATCGCAAGATTTCAAAGAACATTTCTAATATTTCAAAAGATTTCCAAAACTTTTGATTTAATTTGCCAAAAGCGATATAATCGCAAGATTTCTAAAATTTATAAGATTTCAAAACATTTCAAAGACTTTTGATTTGATTAACAAAGAGCGATCTTTAAGGAAAAATCAATTGTTGTAGTAGTCTTTGATAAGTCATGCCTTCAATTCACTTGATGCTGTTGTAACCTCCTTTTGCAAATCTAATGTTTTCTTCGCAAGTCTAATGTTTTGCAAATCTGTTGTATCCTCCTTTTTCCTTGCTGGTAGTTGTTCCTCATCATGGGTTGTTTTACTCGCAACCTCTTCTCGCTGGTGGCTTTAGTTGATTCGCTGCTTCATCAGATATAGGACCAGAATATCGCTACAACTATGTTCATGCGAGATTAACAACACTTCTGCGAGTGTCAGAGAATAATTCAAATAATGAAGTAATAGACAACGACAACATAAAACATGAGAAAGATGTGAAGATTTTGTAGTTGGAGAGAATGCTCGCGAGCACAAGGCGGGAGCTCGCGAGAGCAAGGCAAGAAATGAAGATTTTGTAGTTGAAGAGAAATCCTGCGAGCACATAGCAAGAGATCCTAAAATAGGGGAAGTGTGAGTTGTCATCCTTTATGTAAACACCTATATAAAGAGAAGATAAGGAGAGAGAAAAAGGGGGGACACAATTTTAAGAGAGAGAGAGAGAGATTTTGCAGAGAGATTTTTAGAGAGAGAATGTATTTTTCTTTATCATCTTCTTCCCCAAAACTAGATTGAGAACTCCATTAATGGAGATTATCAATGTAAAATCAAATGTAAATTATAACAATCATAGTGAAGAATCATGGATGTAGATCAAATTGATCGAACCGTATAAAAAATCTTGGTGTCCGTTTATAATTTTAGCAACTTTACTACCATTTTTATATGTATATCTAGAAATTAATATCAAGATATGATAAGGGGTGCCCGGGACGGACGACCCTACCCTGTACATTCTTGGTAAGTCTTGTCTATGATGCACTCGGCCTGAATAAAACCCCACTTAGGGTGCAGTCTTGTAACTATAAGCCATATATGCATAAAGGACAAAAGGCTGCGAAAACAACTGGTTGTTGGTAAATCTGGATGGGAAGAGCTAGTCTTGTATGGCCGATGTGCCCTCCTTGAAGGGGCAACCAGGGGGAATATAAGGGAGGAGCCCTCCATTAGGGAGCTACAAATATCCCAGTAAAATCTGCAGAGACAATGGGAACATCTTTAAATTGAGGATTCTTCGCAGCTTCAGGGTAGTGAGATCCTTTTTCAGCACGGCGAAAAGATCGACAACTATTGCGCCCGCTTTACTGGAAAGAACAAAAGATACAAAGGCTGAAAAACTACGAGACACTCGAGGTAGCAGACGTCTGATCAAGAAGCAGTAAAACCTCCAGCCTTCCACAAACACTGTTGCATAAGGGATCAAACGGAAAGCCAAACCTCCGCGCAAGCATACCTCAGCTCCTTCAAAAGCACAAAGGAAGGATAGACAATATGCACAAGCCTCTGACCAACACACAAGATTTCCTAATCGAGAAGCACCTGACTTAACTCCTGGATGTCTGGGTCCAAGATGGTGAAATCAAGTTTCCATATGTCAAGAAAGAACCAGACATGGAAAGTCCTCGTTACTGACGCTTCCACAGGTTCGTCAATCATCCCACAAGCGACTTAGGAGTTTTGAAGCACATTTTCAAAGAGAAGGTTGATCCACAATAGCTTTAACTAGGGACTGAAGGAGTACACAAGAATTCTCATCTCCCAGTCAGAACCTTTACACTCTCTGAACAACCTATCAAAGAGGTAGTTCAATCATTGGTCTGCGTTATCTGTCGAAGGCACAAAGGAGAGACGAGTCCACAGTATTGAAACACATTGTGTCAATAAGTCTATTCCGAAAATACTTCTTGAGCCTCCAGCCACAGACCAAGAGATGCACGACTAGGGAATGCTTTCCACATTCAATCTCAGAAGAAGCGAATTTGGAAGAACGTTGATCGATGATGACACCGCCATCAATAACATTCCACTGAAAACCATCGGATCCACATGTATCACTCGACAAGAAGATACTCATGCTCTATCTCAATCAGATACCTTGAAGGAGCGCTCGGAAATACTTATGGCTACATCATTCTCAAAGTGAACATAAGTTCAACCTGGACAGAAACCAAGTTTCACATAATCAGGAAGATCTAGGATATGACATGCCCTTCAGACAAGCGTGGATCCACGATGAAAAAATGGGGTACTTTGAGGAATTTCAAACTTTGACGAGGTTAAAGCAAGAACCTGCAGAAGATGCATATACATTCATCAAGAGGTTCCGCACTCAGGCAAGTCTCATTCCATGTCTATGTTATTTATTTCCTCACATGCTATCCTAGCATGGGGACTTAATTATTCTAGCAACTCTACAAGACGTTATGAATGGTAGCTTCGCCGCATTAGTATTTTACCAAGTGGTTGAATCTGACGTTTCTCCGAATCAAGCACTGAAACATTCATTACTGAAATCCAAACATGGCAAAGAACACTTTGGGCGTTTCTCCTGTAAGTCCATGTGTTCCACAAAATCAGAAAGCTCTAATGTCTGCACAAGTGTTGAATCTCACTACCTAAGACATTTGATGCTTAAGGAATATACGCTTCAACGCTCAAGCATCTAAGAAGCCTTCAAATTGTACTCCCAATCAAAGAGTACACCTTCAATAGTGGCACATCTGGCTTCAACACAAATATTTCGATGATGACACACTCATTCAACAACAGCATGATCAATGTGTGACTAAACTACAATCGATAAGTCTTCGTTATCCCATGATAAGACTTCTGAAGTAGATGCAACATCATTCATCCATGGATGGAACAAGCTTCTTCAATTCTGCTTAGCTAAGCGAATGAGAGATGTACTGGAGGCTTGATCTTATTGGACAAGATTCAAGAAATAACAAGTTATTGCAACCTGATGTGATTTCATGAAACGTCCCGCACGACTGAGGAATTTCCTGTCTTCACCAATCACATCCAGAATGGAGACTACCGCTGTTACCTGCTATAACAACATTGATTCCCTGACGAAGCCACTTCACTGTAAAGTCATATTCATGAGAATTTGGGTTGAAATCCTAGTACACCTTTATCTAAAGAATTCTCAACCCGCCAACTAATTCGTAAAAGATCACTGGATGGAGGAGCAAAGACTATTATCTTCAGTCTATGTAGCAACTCCAAACATAGTACCGGCATCAGCAAGGATATATAGAGGAACTCCATTCATGATCTCAGCATCAACAATAATTTCTGGAGAAAATTGAATCATGATCTCAGCATCAATAACAGTCTCAGGCAAAACATCCAGATTCATCAACTATCTATTTTCTGAAGTATTACTCGATGGATCGTATTTCTCCAAGCCCCAATGATTCATATCAAGATATGTATACATGAAAACATGATAACATGAACATCTTCCAAAAGCTTCCATGACTGACGGGTACAAATCGAAGTCTTCTACAAGATGTTCTCATCGCCTCTACAAATGAGATACGACATGCTCCAAGACATGGGTTTACAAAAACGTACCAATGGGTGAGGAATGGGACAATACTTCCTCAACGAAAGATGTTCTTCTATGTTTCTTATACAACATACCAAAAGGGTGCATCAATCAGACATATGAGCTGAAAGTAAAAAAGCAGGGGACTAACAACCTCACCTAATATTTCAATTAGTAATCTTTATGGACAACTCCGAGTTGTTTTCTAGAGAATCAACTAGACTCAATCAATAGAAAATACTCAAGGAGTTATTATCTCAATCTCTCGATTTGATTTACTCAAGTAAATATGATTTGCGAGTCTAATAAAAGAGAGATAACTTGGATGTTACCAAAGACCAATATCCAAGTGTCAATCGATTTAAATCAACAACCAATAGGTCGGATATTATAATCGATTGAACAACGCATAACCTGTATTATTTCAATTATATAAAAATATAATGCGAAAAATAAATAACAAAGACACCAGAATTTTGTTAACGAGGAAACCGCAAATGCAGAAAAACCCCGGGACCTAGTCCAGATTAAACAAACATTGTATTAAGTCGCTACAGACACTAGCCTACTCCAAATTAACTTCGGTTTGGACTGTAGTTGAAACCCAATCAATCTCACACTGATCCAAGGTACATTTATGCTCCTAAGCCTCTGATCCGAGCATGATACTATACACTTGATTCCCTTAGCTGATCTCACCCACAACCAAGAGTTGCTACGACCCAAAGTCGAAGACTTTAGCAAACAAATTTGTCTCACACGGAAAAGTCTACAAGATAGATAAATTCGTCTCCCACGAATAAACCTATGAGTTTTGTTCCATCTTTTGATAAATCAAGATGAAAAGGAACCAATCAATAACACCATACTTATATTCCCGAAGAACAGCTCAGTTTTATCAATCACCTCACAATAGTCTTAATCGACGCAGCGAAAAAAGATATTGTGGAATCACAAACGATGAGACAGAGATGTTTGTGATTACTTTTATATCTTGCCTATCGGAGATAGAAATCTCAAGCCAATTATTACTATTGCACTCGTACGATAGAAACAACAAGATCGGATCACACAACTACAAGAAAAGTAGTATCGGTCTGGCTTCACAATCCCAATGAAGTCTTTAAGTTGTTAACCTGATTTTAGAAGAAGAAAACCAAAGGTTAAAGGAGAATCGACTCTAGCTTTAGCAAACTAGTGTCACACAGAATGTGTGGGGATTAGGTTTCCCAGTTTCTAGAGTTCTCCCTTATATTGTCTTTCAAATCAGGGTTTGCAATCAATGTTAGCTTAGCAACAAAGCATTCAATATTCACCGTTAGATGAAAACATGATTAGATACAAGCTAATATCTCTCAACCGTTAGATCGAAAACTTAGCTTGTCATACACACATGTACTTGAAGTTTTGAGCTCGTGTAACCGTACCCAAACGTGCACAATAGTTGGTTCAATATTAGTCATCCAAATGGTTAGCCAAATGATAAATTTCATATCAACCATATTCTTCTACACCATAACTAGTCCAAATAACTCAAATGAACTAGTTAGAGAGTTTTTCAATTTCTATGAGATCTTATGTACTACACAAGACATAATTGAAGCAAAAACGATATGCTTCACTCGAATCTATTCATGAACTATAAAGCCACGGTTTGTAATGGCATTCCTTAGATAATTTAAATAAGTTCATGAACATCATTTTTAGACATAACCACTCAAGTTCGCGGACTCAAGCTAACCGGTTGGAGTTCACAAACTCCAGTAGAAATTCTCGGGTTCGAGAACTTCCGTCAGTTCGCGGACTGGGTTCGCGGACTGAAACCTAGCTACAACTCCTGCAGAAATTCTTGGGTTCGAGATCTACGCACATTCGCGGAATGGGTTGACTGCTCAAGTTTCGGTTTTCACTTGATCAACAAAGTTCACAAACCTCGGTTCAAGTGCTAAGGAATTATACATATATGTGTTACCACAACAATGTTTATATCCCCCAATGGTTATATTTTCTAAACTCTCATTTCAATCATTGAAACATTCTCAGAGGACGTCATATAATTTTTATTCACAAACTAGTTTTCGTCAGAGCAATTTCCAAAGTGATTGAAACATAACATGACTTTCATCACTAGGCAAATATGAACTTGGATAAAGCGAAAGCTTTAACAACACATATTTCGAGAAATAGATAAGCGAGATATACTCAACTCGAAATGTCACATGTGCATATCTTTAGTTTATATAGTAAAACAACTTTTGTCTCAAGATATGAGATACAGTATATAGACTTTTGAGGGATAAATAAGTTCAAGTCTCCACATACCTTTCAGTCAATAAAGATCCACTGGTTCCTTAAGTAGTCCTTCGTCTTGTATGATGATTGCCATGGAGTTCTTGAGCTCAACTACACTTTCTATCCTAGTCCGAGACCTTATCTATAGTAGACTAAAAATCAAGAATTTATAGTTTTGATTACTCACATTGACAAACATGCTTGAGATAGCAACGCATGCGAGTTCGACCGAGCATTGCTCCAACAATCTCCCCTTTTGTCAGTTTTAGTGGAAAAACTATTAATACATATGGAATACAAAAAATATATAAATAAACTTTATAGATCTTATTCCACATGTCTAATCTTCAAAAATACTCGAAATCTTCGTCACTTCCAAGTAGTCCAATGATCCCAAAGGTTGTAAGTTTAGCATCATCTTTGTTGGAAATCCGTAGCTATAACAATGAGAAAAGCATCGGTTCTCAATCATTGTTATACAGTGTCACAGTATTATTACACTGCGTCAAAGTCCAATTGTATCACAACTTCAACAACAATACTATGGTGATATTTTACTCCCTCTTAGTCAATACTCCATATCACATGGAAACCACTTCCCCTTACATAATGATCTGAAAACCATATGTATTTGTAGTGTGAACTACAATTAATTATCCCCCTTTTTGTCAATAAAATTGGCAAAGGTACAAGAATGGGATCCTAATGAAATTTCCGTAAGAGACATTTCATGACCAAAGGTAAATATGTATCATCTTGTTTAGATGCAATCATAAAGCTGAAGCTAAATGCATTCATCAAGGAGTTTATAAAGAAGCAAGATAACCCCTATAATATTCCATAACCGCACTCCCCACAAAGATTTGGCCATTAAGCACAAGTTCAAAAGAACTCTCCCCCATAAAATTTCATTCCCTAAGGAAAAACAAGAGCGACCTTAATTTCAAAATAAAAGAAGGATTTATTTAGACTCAACAAATTACATACAAGTATGAATTTGGAATCCAACAAGAAATATTCAATCAAATTAACCACAACGAACCATGATTAATTTGACTAAATATGCTCAACACAAGTAAACTTATGGAGACTTAAAAAATCAATTAAATTAATAACAAGAGAACTTGCAAATAATCTAATTGTCATAATCAACCAAACTAATTACAAGAGTAATCAATTTATATGGCCACACTCGACATAAGAAGAACTTACAAAGTGCTAACTAAATAACCATACTAGTTGATTGATTTAGTTCATTTGGGCTCAACACAAGAGATTATGGAACCCCGACTAAGATTATCATAACATGACAACCTTAACCGTACATGTACTCAACATAAGAAAACTTATGGAATACAAACTAAATAACCACACAAGTTGATTAATTTAGTTCTTAATGCTCAACATATAGCATCTCATGGAACAACCAACCATGCCAATAATAAATCGACTTAGATGTATCGTGCTCAACATGAGATACACAATGGATCCTTTATGGTAATACATAAAAAATGGATCAATAAAGATCTATACCGTGGATAATACAAGGATTCATTCTATGTTTCCGTCACCATTTGCACAATGATACACAATAGACATAATTCTTGAATCACAAAAGATTTTAACCTATCTTTCATCAACAATTGACAATATAGGCTTAACTTTTGTGTTTGTCAAAAGTCTATTCATCCTTTTATCAATATATGCATATCAATTCACGAACGACTTTACTTTTGACAAAAAATGGGATAATCAAGTTCATGGACGTAAACATACATATCCCATCAAAATATTGCAATATATAAAATCATAAAGATTAATACTGCAACCATCATCTTCCAAATAAACTTAGAATTTTTAAACCAAAAAATCTAAAAACAAGAAGAAGATGAAAACATTGGATATAGCTATGTGTAATCACAATAATGGCTATTCCAAAACACTAGTTATTCTTCTAAACAAAAAGAAATAATAGAAGATTTACTAGACATTAAGAAATTTGAAGAATTCATTATCGTCCCCGAATTCCTTGTCGCCAACAGCCTTGGGAACATAAGGTTCATTGAGGAAGGATTTTATATCAATGAACCTTCTTGGTTGCTGTTGTCGAACCAGGGCATTGTAAATCTCATGAGTCTTATACACAAAAGCCTTTATTTGTTGAATATCCTTTCGAAGCTCCTTCAACACATCAAGAACATCATAAAACTTCTGAGAATTTGAAGGAACAGCTCTTGGCTTCCTCATATTCCTTCTTTTTCTTTTCAAGGTTGGAGGCAATGGAGATTTTTATTTTTCCTTCATGATTGATGGCTTAAAAATCGCATTACCTTATTTTCTATCACAAGATATCATTTTTGGAGCGTCCATCATTGAATGGGTTTGTGAGAGGAATTCACAATTGGCTCAACAAGTAGTCTAGAGATAAAAAAAGGTTTTAGAGAAGGAAAAGGAATGTAGGGTTCGAAACCTAAAATAGGTTCGTAAATGATCAACTCTTATCCCTATCAAGAGTAAAGTCGTCGATAATACCCTTTTTCTTTTGTTTGATAGAAAAAAATAAGACAAAACTAAGAAAAGAAGAAACAAAACTTTTCCTAAATCCTGAGAGGTACAAAATCATTATCTATTTTCATCAGGCACATGAGACAAGACTTTATACACAACACAATTAAGTTGTGCTGTGGTGAATAAAAATTTATCCACCAATTTCCTCTTTAGAGGAATCCACATACCTTTGTCTATCAAAACGGTTTGACCATATTTTCTTTTCAAATGGTCTTGATTTTTCCTTGGAAACTAACTTCTTAGACGAAGATAAAATCTTACATACCTCTGTGGTCTTCTGGGCAAGTTTGAGCTTTCTTGCTAAATGATTTGCTATTCGTTGAAGTTTGTTGACGTGTCTTTGTTTGTGTTTGAACTTGTGACACCTTGAGAGTTCATGTCATTTTAATGAACAATATGAGCACGTCACACTTGGATAATAATTAGGCTTCTGAATTGTGCACGCGGCTAGGCACAAAGTGGATCCTGAGACATTATAAACAGTGTTTCTAAGAAAAGGGTCAACTTCTTCTTCCAAAATGGTTGGATTATCTTCTGAAAGAATATCAAAATTGATATGTGTATTGCTACAATTATCAAAATCAATATTTTCACCAAGAAGTGCAACACTTGATTTCCCGTCTTCATTAGAGTCGTAGCTGTCAGACATTTCATCAAGAGTTGCTGCAAGACTTTTGTTCCCAGTGTATTTTCTACGATTTGGACACTCGTATGCAAAATGGCCAAATCCCTTACACTTAAAGCACTGAGGCATATCCTCATCATCAGTCTCATCAATATCCCTGTTTTAATGAGGAACACGATTATGAGGTTTGACTGATGCCTTAGGCTTATCTCCGGAGAACCGTTTACCACTACAAAAAAAAACCATGTTTAGTGAGAAATTATATCGTTACGAAAGCCTTTTTTTTTGTCCCTAAAATTTTTTTGTGATGGAAAAAAATTTGTCCCCTTGTGGTCGGTAAATCCCCGTCAGGAAAAGCATTCTCCGGCAAAAAAGTCAGTCCATCACAGAAAGCAATTTTAACGATAAATATTTGTTTATCACCGAAAATAGACTATAATGACTGAATTAAATTCTTGTTAAAAATTAGTTTACCGACAAACTAATTTATCATAAAAACATTTTTTACGAGTATAAAGGTTATCGCATAATATGGTTTCGATAGACTATAATGATTGAATCTCTGGCTTAAAGTTCCTAAGAAAGTTCACTTTGTTTCCCATGTTATTTCTTGATATACTGGGGTTAATTTATTTTCACCAAAACAAGAATTAGAGATGCTAGCATAATAGGTTTATACGGATGTGAATAGGGAACTATCTGTATTCGATTCTGAAAATCATACAAACTTTCCGAATTCGATTCGAAATCTGAACGGAGAGTCTTTTTAATTCGGATAAATCGGATAGTTATCTGATCCAAAACCATAAAACAAGAAAACAACAAAATATTTGTAATTTTGTAAAAAAAATAGAATCTTATAATATAAATTAATTATGATGAAAATATTTATAAGTGTTTTTTCAATAAATATAAAGAAAAAAAAATGTATTTATGTGGATATTTCGGTAAGCAGATATCTTGGTATCCGAACTAGTATCCGATTGGTAACATATCCGGATATCCGAAGTCAAAAATTATTTTCAAATAATATATTTGATATTTCGAATGCGGATTCGAATAATATATATCGGAGTTCTCGGACATCCATTGAAGCCCTGATGCTAGACATCTTGGTGCACTTTGCCAAATCTGCCTATATATTTAGCCACATCACATAATTAATGTTAAGAATGATTTCTTAATATTCGCCAATTTGAAGAACATATTTGCATGAAAAATATATAAGAATTCTCTTATTAATTCAAACGAACATATTTGATTTTTATTTTACAATTTTAGAGGTAAATTAGCTGCTTGGAGATCTGTGTTCCAATATTTGAGAGGTAAATTAGCTGCACCGTGTTAGATGACGTGCTGCCATAAAAATAAAAGTGTTGAGCCGTACTGTGTTGGTTCAGACATATTTATTCATGTAAAGAAAATATTTTTCATATTTTTGGATATTATATGTATATGTATTAATTGTCAAAGAAATAAGCTAAAATAACGAACATAAAATTTCAAAAATGTGTTGTGTGGTATTTTATGCATGTTATGACGTCCTTTCTTAGCATGTTGTGCTAGCTGTGTTGTGCCACTATGTAGATTAGTCTGTCCCAGCACAAAACACGAAACTACAAGTTATGCCATGCCAAGTCACATCTTTGGCTGGTCTCAACTTTTGGCGTTGGCACACCCCAACTTAAACCTCTACAAGGAGGTACAAAAAATCACCACTTATTTATATTTCTTATGCCAAATAAGGTTAAACTGGACCGATTCAGCACAAAGAAAATTTGGATGAAGGACATTAAAGAATGATATCGGGTTTTATCCCAAGAGCTGGAAAGATATCTTGTTTTGACAAATTAAGGTTCTTGGTGGTCTAAATTTTAAGAGAAAGGATAGTTTAAACCAAGCTCTCTCCTTTCTGGAAAAGGATATTTCAGACGATTGCGCATAATCATAAAACATTATGTTTGGGAATCACTATCTATATGGAATGACAACTAGATTCCAAATAGAGTTATTCTAATAATAGCCTAGCTCATAATATATCTATATACAAGATGGCCGAGATCTCGTCGGAAATTCCGGTTTCGGCACTCAAGGTAGCAGGATGCTTAATTTCCCCTAGACGGAATTTAGACAGAATTAATTGGAATCGGCCAGAAAACTTGGTTGATTCTCAATTGATTCGGGTGGGAAATCTTGGTTATAATTTTTGAAATTTGTATGGATATTGAGTTTTTTACTATTTTGAATGAATACTTGTTTCTATTTTAAAAATTGGTGATATTTCATTATATCTATACACGACTATGTGGGAAAATGTTCCTTGATGAGACGAACCGGAATCCGGAGTTAACTACATCGGTCTGTCCATATTTCTGGAATGTGATTTTTTTATAGGTAGTAATCCCACTGTCAACAATCAATTTTTTATCCTTCTTTTGGTGACATATATGTATATAACTTTGCTAAGCGTGTTTAATATAATGTTATCTTATTAAATATATATATATATATATATATATATATAAAATTCAATAAAAAAAATTATCTAAAATAATTTTACCTATAATCCATGCTTAAAAAAATAAAAACATATGTTTTTGAAATGTTTTTGTGTGGGATGCTATACTCTAAAGAAGAGTGCTCCGGAAATAAGTTTATTTTTTATTTGTTCCTTTCCGATCGATATAGGATTTGATGCAGACGAGTTTGTGCTCAAGTAGCTATAATTGAGAAAGCTAATTAATTAATTTTATTTATTATTTTTGATCTATATAGAATTTTTTGCTGACGAGTTTTGATTTCTAAGAGTCACTTATGACATCACCTAATAGGTACCACTGTACTACAACGATAGCTGTTAGAAAACTTAATTTTGATACATAAACATGGATTATATATAAGGATTTTTTTTTAAGCATGGATTATATACTAGTACGACCGTTTTCACGGTGGGAGGGCCGACCGAAGAAGAATCTGAAGATGGGGTTTGTCTGCGACTATTTTCGTCCCGTTTAAGAAAAGGTGATACTTTCACCCGTTTCCGAAAAAGTGATACTTTCGCCCCGTTTCGGGAAAAAGTGATACTTTCTCCCCGTTTCTGAAAAAGTATCACTTTTTCTGAAACAGAGTGAAAGTATCATTTTTTCTGAAACCGAGCGAAAATATCACTTTTCCCGAAACAGAGTGAAAGTATCACTTTTCCTAAAACGGGATGTGAAAGTATCACCTTTTCTTTTCTTAAACGGAAAATCAGTCGATCCATAAACCAAAATATGGTTGCATGATGGGTTATGCATCCTTTGTGGTGGTTTTTTCGAGAATTGTGCCTAAAATGAAAGTATCATTTTTCTTGAAACAGATGGAGTACATCGTTTTATTAGTTGCAACAGAAAATTAGTTGATGAATAAACCAAAATTTTGCTACATAAACTATTATGTATCCTTTATGGTGGTTTGCATAAGGATATACACTTAATTTTCTAAAATTGTGCTTAAAATGATAAATACCTCTGAATTTTTCGTAAAAACTCAAAATTTGATATTGTTGTTTGTGCTCGTTGGATAGGTTTTTTTTATTAGCTTTCCAACGAGATAAAATTTGTAAAATTCCAAGGTGCAGAGTTTTAGATATGTTATATTAAAGTTTGTTGTCCAATTATACCCCTGAAAAGATAGGATACACAATGAGTTATAGTAATTGGACTAAAAGGGAGGGACATTTTTGGTTTTTCGGCCCTAACCATTTTCAATCTTTTTGTGTCAATTGATCACTTATATTTTGAATGAATACTTGTTTCTATTTTAAAAATTGGTGATATTTCATTATATCTATACACAACTATGTGGGAAAATGTTCCTGGATGAGACGAACCAGAATCCGAAGTTAACTACATCGGTCTGTCCATATTTCTGGAATGTGATTTTTTTATAGGTAGTAATCCCACTGTCAACAGTCAATTTTTTATCCTTCTTTTGGTGACATTTATGTATATAACTTTGCTAAGCGTGTTTAATATAATGTTGTTTTATTAAATATATATATATATATATATAAATAAAATTCAATAAAAACAAATTATCTAAAATAATTTTACCTATAATCCATGCTTAAAAAAATAAAAACATATGTTTTTGAAATGTTTTTGTGTGGGATGCTATACTCTAAAGAAGAGTGCTCCGGAAAGAAGTTAATTTTTTTATTTTTTATTTGTTCCTTTCCGATCGATATAGGATTTGATGTAGACGAGTTTGTGCTCAAGTAGCTATAATTGAGAAAGCTAATTAATTAATTTTATTTTTTATTTTTGATATATATATAATTTTTTGGTGACGAGTTTTGATTTCTATGAGTCACTTATGACATCACCTAATAGGTACCACTGTACTACAACGATAGCTGTTAGAAAAATTAATTTTGATACATAAACATGGATTATATATAAGGATTTTTTTTTTTAAGCATGGATTATATATAAACCTATTTTTGATAAAAAAAATAATAACTATTGAATTCTATTTTTTTTATTTTTTTATTTTAATAAAACAACATTATGTTAAATACTAGGACAGTGTTGTCCCGCACTGTCACACATAAACTCATTATGAGCTAGCGGGTTCTCCACCGTTTGATTATAATATCTACTTATAGATTGAGTTTAGATACTAAACGATTAATTATAACCAAACCCCTTTAATTTATTTTATTTCAGATTCCAGGCCCTTGTACTGGAATTTTATGATTCTCTCTCTTTTCTCATCGGCAGGTTTGAATGCCGGCATCAGGAAAAAATAATCTTAGATTTTGTTGATTTGTCAATACGTCTAGAGCTCAACTCAACAATTGCGTTGAATTCCTAGCATCTATGCTTAGGATTAGTAGAACGGAAATTGGGTATCCCCTCCCTTTTACATTCTACCTACCTAACCAGATGATCCCGGCCTACCAAGAGTTTCATATTAGACTAGATTCTGGGAAGGTGCAGTTGAGCTACCAGTCAAAAAAATATCGACACTCCCCTAGAAATTCAATTGAGAAAAGTGTGGAAGTGCTTGCTGGGTAACAACAGGCAACTCCTAAAAATCTTCTTTCCTACAAAATATGTACCTATACGAACTGACAGATTTATCCAAGGAGCAAGAAGGATGGCGAGGAACCATTCTTATAGATATTTCGTAATTTATTTACCATTATCCTAGTGATATTTCAAAATTTGTCTATATTTTTTAATAGTTGACAAAAATTGACTTTGTCACCCAAAATCAAATCCGCGAGAAATAAGTGATGTCATTAAAGCGCTATTTAACGATAAATGATATAGTTTCTCACATCAACAATTTTTTATGATGGACATTTGTCGTCATCACTAATTGCATTTTTCTGAGGCAAACAAAAATATTCACTAAAAAACGTTATTGGTGACAAAAAATATTTTAGTCCCAGAATATGCTTCCAGTGACAACTTATTTTGTGTAGCGAAAAAAGACCAACGGCAAAACTTGATTTCATCACTCAAAATTGAATTTGCGAGAAATAATTGATGTCGTTAAAAGAATATCTAACGACAAACAATTTAGTTTCTCATCAAAATAAGGTTCTATGGCGAATATTTATGGTCATCGCTAATTATGTTTTTCTTGGCGAACATAAATATTCACTAAAAAGCATTATCAGTGAGAAAAAATTATTTAGTCCCTGATTTTACTTTCAGCGACAAGTTTAGCGATAATTATAAGAGTTTATCGCAAATAAATTTTTATACTGACAAACTTTTTTGTTGTCGCAAACTATGGCTTTTGGTGGCAAATTTATATTGTCGTCGAAAATACTGTCACTAAACTGTCTTGTGATCATCGAGACTGATTTGTCAAGATCTTCATCTGATGAATCTGTCTCAGAGTGATTATCTTCAGAGATATAAACTTTTTTTACTTTTATTAAGTAATTTAGTGTCCTTTAGTGCTTTGAACGCAACATCCTTAGATTTGGATGAATGTTCATGATCAAAGATCTTAAGCTTTCCAACCAACGTGTTTCTGGAGAGATTATATAGGTTATTTCCCTCAACGATGGCATGCTTCTTAGCATCGTATCTAGATGGCAGTGATCTGAGAATTTTTATCACAATATCCTTTTCAGGAATAGTCTTACCCAATGCAAAAGATGCATTAATAATTTCAGACACTTTGTGATTAAACTCATCAAATGTTTCTTCATCTGCCATACGAAGGTTTTCCCAATCGGAACTAAGGTTTTGAAGCCTAGCCTCCTTTTCACTGGTGTTTCCTTCAAATACGGTTGCTAAGATATCCCAAGCTTCTTGTGACTTAGTGCAGTTATAACGTCAGAATTTCGAAAACTTGCTCGTTCCGTCAAACCTGCAAGGACGAGAAAAATTCATTATTTAAAATCATGACTTGATTTTCATAAAACCGTGAACAACCAACATAAATTTTTACTATGTGAACATTCACTGGTTTTCAAAATTGGACAGACGTCCATTCTACAATTTTGAAAACTCACATACAAACATTATTTCACCATGTATAATGTCTACTTTCAACAGTTGTTCAAAATCAAAACATTGATTTTACAAAATATGTATATTTAACGTGAAACTCACGTAAATTTGAAAATTATATCTATATATTTTTGCTCCCTCACACGAGCATCTGTCTTTGAAGCGAGAGTATATTTTTCAAAGGCTTCCGAAATCTAGAAGATAAAAAAAATTCATGAAAGCTCATAAACAAAATTTTATTACTAACAGACGCACGTCTATTCAAAAAAAAAAAACTTTTCTCTCGTACGAGCATCCACCTTTGAAACGAGAGTTTATTCCACTTTGCAAAATCTCACATATTTAAAAAATAAAATTTTGGTTTCCGTGAAAGCTCATAGACAAAATTTTATATCATTAGACTCAGATCTATTTTGTTTGTTCCTTAAACTAACGAACGAACGAGCGTCTATTCCTAAGGCAATGATTTCTTTTTATGGGCTCCGCCAACGAGTCCTAAACGACCAAGGTTCCATCTTCGAATCAGCGGTTCTACACCATATTATGATCACTGGATGATGCTCTATTATACCACTGGGGATCCGCTCAAACCATGGTTTGCTCATTCAGTCGAAATCCGGTAATGCCCTGTCGTCTGACTAAGTTTAATTACTTATTTTTGTTTATACTTGGAAAATCACCATTCAATGTTGACTGGGGAACATGACTGTTCCTCACTAAGCAGGGGACTTAATGTAGATGGTGGATTTTTGACAAAGAGTAAAATTGTAAAACTATACTCCAGATTCGGCAATCGGATGAGTATTAAGGCCCATGTCTCTCATTTGAAGCATGAAAGCTCATGCCATAAATCTCTGACTGAGAAGGATATCTCTCAGAGTACGTGTAGATGTGTAGTATCTCAGCTGAGACCACGACACATCTCATGAATACTGAGCAATTTCAGTAATTACTCCGGATCCGGCAATCAGATGAGTATTGAGACTCATGTCTCTAAGCATGAAAGCTCATTCCATAAACCTCTAATGGAGAAAGTCTCTCAGAGAAGATGCAGATTTGTAGTCTCCCAGCTGAGACCACGACACATCTCATATTGTATAGAATCGAAAGATTGGGCGGCTCCTAGACAGCATGCCTGCTAGTATAGAGCGACAACGTCTTCGTGATGCAACCAGGTTTTCCCTGACTATACAAGAGGAATATGACGCTCCAGCAAGTTCATATTGCTCAACCCTCAGATGATTAATGCTCCTAGATAGGAAGCCCTTCTAGTATAGAGCCGTCAATTATTTATCTTAAATCGTCTGAATATCCAGCAATATTCTATGAATCATCAATTAATTGCCTGAATATCTAGCAATATTCTACGATTCTCTGTTATATTTCATCACTTCAATTCGCGGTTCTTCCAGCATAATTTCCACGGGTTAGTAATAAATATTCAACGAAAACAGGCATCTGAACATTGAATAAGCCCTGGCAAAAATGGTGCAAGTGTACTTAGCAAATAATGCACAGACTAACATTTTGAATGCGCAAATGGGAATTTCAAAATATGAATTAACGATGAACCTATGCAAAATAGGAAGGAAAAATAATTGTTAGAGCATTGCTCGGTCGAACTCGCATGTGTTGCTATCTCAAGCATGTTTGTCAATGTTAGTGATCAAAACTATAAAATCTTTATTTCTAGTCTACCATAGCCAAGGTCTCAGACTAGGATAGAAAGTGTAGTTGAGCTCAAGAACTCCATGGAAATCATCATACAATACGAAGGACTACTTAAGGAACCAGTGGATCTTCATCAACTAAAATGTATGTGGATACTTGAACTTATCTATCTACTCAATCTCCTATCTTGAGACAAAAGTCGTTTTACTTTGTAGACTAAGAATATACACATGTGACATTTCGAGCTGAGTATATCTCGCTTATTTATTTCTCGAAATATGTGTTGGTAAAGCTTTCGATTTAGCCAAGTTTATCTTTTCCTAGTGACGAAAGTCATGTTATGTTTCAATCACTTTGGAAATTTCTCTGACGAAAACTAGTTTGTGAATAACAACTATATGACATCCACTGAGAATGTTTCAATGATTGAAATGAGAGTTTAGACAATATAACTACCGGGGATATAAGCATTGTTGTGGTAACAAATATATGTATAAGTCCTTATCACTTGAACCGAAGTTTGTGAACTTTGTTGATCAAGTGAAAACCAGAACTTGAGCAGTCAGTCCAGTCTGCGAACATGCGTAGTTCTCGAACCCGAGAATTTCTGCTGGAGTTGAAGCTCGGTTTCAGTCCGCGAACTGACGGAAGTTCTCGAACCCGAGAATTTATGCTGGAGTTTGTGAACTCCAACCGGTTACTTGAGTCCGCGAACTTGGTGGTTATGTTTAAAAATGATGTTCGTGAACTTATCTAAATTATCTAGGGAATTCTATTGCAAACCGTGGCTTTATAGTTCATGAACTGATTCGAGTGAATCACATTATTTTTGCTTCAATTGTGTCTTGTGTAGTACATAAGATCTCATAGCAATTGAACAACTCTCTAACTAGTTCATTTGAGTCATTTGGACTAGTTATGGTGAAGAAGAATATGGTTGATATGGAATTTATCATTTGGCTAACCATTTGGTTGACTAATATTGAACCAACTATTGTACACGTTTGGGTATGGTTACACAAACCCAAAATTGTCAAGTACATGTGTGTATGGCAAGCTAAGTTTTCGATCTAACGGTTGAGAGATATTAGCTTGTATCTAATCAGGTTTTCATCTAACGGTGAATATTGAATGCTTTGTTACTAAGCTAACACTGATTGCAAACCCTGATTTGAATGACTATATAAGGGAGAACTCTAGCAACTAGGAAACCTAATCCCCACACATTCTGTATGATACTAGTTTGCTAAGCTAGAGTTGATTCTCCTTTAACCTTTGGTTTTCTTCTTCTAATACCAGGTTAACGACTTAAAGACTTCATTGGGATTGTAAAGCCAGACCGATACTACTTTTCTTGTAGTTGTGTGATCTTATCTTGCTATTTTTATCGTACGAGTATAATTGGATTTAAATTTCTATCTCCGATAGGAAAGATATAAAAGTAATCACAAACATCTTCGTCTCATCGTTTGTGATTCTACAATATTTTTTTTCGCTGCGTCGATTAAGACTATTGTGAGGTGATTGATAAAACTGAGATGTTCTTCGGGAATATAAGTATTGTTTTATTGATTGGTTCCTATTCACCTTGATTTATCAAAATACGGAACAAAACTCATAGGTTTATTCGTAGGAGGCGGATTTATCTATCTTGTAGACTTTTCTGTGTGAGACAGATTTGTTTGCTAAAGTCTTCGACTTTGGGTCGTAGCAACTCTTAGTTGTGGGTGAGATCAGCTAAGGGAATCAAGTGCGCAGTATCCTGCTAGGATCAGAGGCATAGGAGCATAATTGTACCTTGGATCAGTGTGAGATTGATTGGGGTTCAACTACATTCTAGACCAAAGTTAATTTGGAGTAGGCTAGTGTCTGTAGCGACTTAATACAGTGTATGTTTAATCTGGACTAGGTCTCGGGGATTTTTTGCATTTGCTGTTTCCTCGTTAACAAAATTCTGGTGTCTGTGTTATTTCTTTTTCGCATTATATTTTGTTATATAATTGAAATAATACAGGTTGTGCGTTGTTCAATCAATTAGAATATCCGAACTTATTGGTTGTTGATTTAATACAAGTCATTGGAGATTGATCTTATAGATGCTCTTGATAAGGTAAAATCACTAGAAGAGAGTCTGAGAAGATTCAATACTAGCTCAACGAAATTGACTTCTATGATTGGAGCATGTAAAGAACATCATGATACACATGGTCTGGGCTATAAAGGAATAGATACTCCAAAAACTGGTAAGATCAATTTCGTCGAAGCTGTTGATAATTCTTCATGTGAGAAAATGTTTGCAGCCTGCAATGTGCCTAAGGCAGGGAGTCTCCCAAATTTACTCACATGAGAACAGTTATGAATAGTTCCTTTAACTACTATTACTGCGGAAATAAAGGACATCCTGAGCGAAAATATCGTTATCGGTTAAGAAATAAAACACCATGACTGCTTTCTGAAGCATCCTTATTTTGGGATAAGAAGGATGCTCTATGTTCTCAAGAATGTTTTGTCTTAAGAAAGCTGTCGAAGGTGTATGTGTTGTTATCTCAAAAACTTATTTCGATTTTTTTCCGAAGGTTGTTCTATTGTTTTTGAAAGAAAATTCCTTGTTGAACGTTTCCCCCTCTCCTTGCTTGGTCCTCCACGTTTTGGTCATCCATAACTTCTTGTGTACGTTCACAAAGAACCGCATGGAAATCCTTGTGCCTAGGGTTTCATATGAACCCCCTTATATATATGTCATTATTGACACTTTATTCTATAAGGATAAAAAGAGTCTACTAGATTCTTAGCACAATGGAGAGAAGCACAAAAGAGGTGGTCATGGAGAAGAAGACTATTGAGTTTCATGAAGACCCTTTTTTCATAATCTATCATCAGGTAATTGATCATGAAAACAACCTACCAGTTCAGATGTCCTCACAATTGGTAGGAAACCTTCTTCGTGATTTTGAAGTCATTCGTGAACAACTTGGAATAGCAACAAGGAATCTTGAGTTTCTAAAGAACGAACTAAAGAAAACATCTGAAGAACTTACTATTGTTCAATCTTTAGTTGCAAATCAAGTTCTTATTGTCTAGTAAATATTATATTGTTTCTCTTTTGTTTAGAAGAATAACTAGTATTTTGGAATAGCCATTATTGTGATTACACATAGCTATATCCAATGTTTTCATCTTCTTGTTTTTAGATTTTTTGGTTTAAAAATTCTGAGTTTGTTTGGAAGATGATGGTTGCAGTATTAATCTTTAAGGTTTTATATATTTTAATATTTTGATGGGATATGTGTGTTTACGTCCGTGAACTTGATTGTCCCATATTTTGTCAAAAGTAAAGTCGTTCGTGAATTGATATGCAAATATTGATAAAAGAATGAATAGACTTTTGACAAACACAAAAGTTAAGCCTATATTGTCAATATTTGATGTAAGATAGGTTAAAATCTTTTGTGATTCAAGGATTATGTCTATTGTATGTCATTGTGCAAATGGTGATGGAAATATATAATGAATTCTTGTGTTATCCATAGTATAGAACTTTATTGATCCATATTATTATTACTGTGAAGGCTCCATTGTGTATCTTATGTTGAGCACGATACGACTAAGTCGATTCCTTATTGGCATGGTTGGTCATTCAATGAGATGCTATATGTTGAGCATTAAGAACTAAATTAATCAACTTGTGCGGTTATTTAGTTTGCATTCCATAAGTTTTCTTATGTTGAGTACATGTATGGTTAAGGTTGTCATGGATTATGATAATCTTAGTCAGGGTTCCATAACCTCTTATGTTGAGCCCAAATAAACTAAATCAATCATCTAGTATGGTTATTTAGTTAGCACTCCATAAATTTCTTATGTTGAGCATCTCTTTTGACTGGGTTGGTTTTTCATGATTAACTTAGTCATTGCTCCATAGAATGCTCTTATGTCGAGTGTGGCCAATTAAATTGATTACTCTTGTAATTAGTTTGGTTGAGTATGATAATTATTATTTTCGAGTTTTCTTGTGATTAATCTAATTGATTTATTAAGTCTCCATAAGTTTACTTGTGTTGAGCATATTTAGTCAAATTAATCTTGGTTCGCTTTGTTTAATTTGATTGAATATTTCTTGTTAGATTCCAAATTTATACTTGTATGTAATTTTTTGAGTCCAAAGAAATCCTTCTTTTCTTTTTGAAATTAAGGTCGCTCTTGTTGTTCCTTAGGGAATGACATATTATGGGGGAGAGTTCTTTTGAACTTGTGCTTAATTGCCAATTTTTGTGGGGAGTGCGGTTGTGGAATATTAGAGGGGTTATCTTGATTCTTTATAAACTCATTGATGAATGCATTTAGCTTCGGCTTTATGATTGCATCTAAACAAGATGATACACATTTACCTTTGGTTATGAAAGGTCTCTTACGGAAATTTCATTAGGATCCCGTTCTTGTACCTTTGCCAATTTTATTGACAAAAAGGGGGAGAATTAATATGTAGTTCACACTACAAATACATATGGTTTTCGGGTCATTATGTAAGGGGGAGTGGTTTCCATGTGAGATGGAGTATAGACTAAGGGGGAGAGAAGTATCACCATAGTATTGTTGTTGAAGTTGTGATGCAGTTGGACTTTGACGTTGTGTAATCATACTATGACATTGTATAACAATGATTGAGAACTGATGCATTTCTCATTGTTATAGATACGGATTTTCAACAACGATGATGCTAAACTTACAACCTTTGGGATCATTGGACTACTTGGAAGTGACGAAGATTTCGAGTATTGTTGAAGATTAGACATGTGGAATAGGAGCTACAAAGTTTATTTATATATTTTTTGTATTCCATATGTATTAATAGTTTTGCCACTAAAATTGACAAAGGGGGAGATTGTTATAGAATTGCTCGGTCGAACTCGCATGCGTTGCTATCTCAAGCATGTTTGTCAATGTTAGTGATCAAAACTATAAAGTCTTGATTTCTAGTCTACTATAGCTAAGGTCTCGGACTAGGATAGAAAGTGTAGTTGAGCTCAAGAACTCCATGGCAATCATCATACAAGCCGAAGGACTACTCAAGGAACCAGTGGATCTTCATCGACTAAAAGGTATGTGGAGACTTGAACTTATCAATCACTCAAAAGTCTATCTACTCTATCTCATATCTTTAGACAAAAGTCGTTTCACTATATAGACTAAGAATATACACATGTGACATTTTGAGCTGAGTATATCTCGCTTATCTATTTCTCGAAATGTGTGTTGGTAAATCTTTCCCTTTAGCCAAGTTCATCTTTGCCTAGTGACGAAAGTCATGTTATGTTTCAATCACTTTGGAAATTGCTCTGACGAAAACTAGTTTGTGAATAACAACTATATGACGTCCTCTGATAATGTTTCAATGGTTGAAATCAGAGTTTAGACAATATAACTACTGGGGGATATAAACATTGTTGTGGTAACACATATATGTATAAGTCCTTAGCACTTGAACCGAAGTTTGCGAACTTTGTTGATCAAGTGAAAACCGGAACTTGAGCAGTCAATCCAGTCGGCGAACGTAGTCCGCGAACGTGTGTAGTTCCGGGAATATAAGTCTGGTTTTATTGATTGGTTCCTGTTCACCTTGATTTATCAAAAGATGGAACAAAACTCATAGGTTTATTCGTGGGAGAAAAATTTATCTATCTTGTAGACTTTTATGTGTGAGACAGATTTGTTTGCTAAAGTCTTCGACTTTGGGTCGTAGCAACTCTTGGTTGTGGGTGAGATTAGCTAAGGGAATCAAGTGCACAGTATCCTGCAGGGATCAGAGGCGTAGGAGCATAACTGTACCTTGGATCAGTGTGAGATTGGTTGGGGTTCAACTACAGTCCATACCGAAGTTAATTTGGAGTAGTCTAGTGTCTGTAGCGTCTTAATACAGTGTATGTTTAATCTGGACTAGGTCCCGGGGTTTTTCTGCATTTTCGGTTTCCTCGTTAACAAAATTCTGGTGTCTGTGTTATTTATTTTTCGCATTATATTTTGTTATATAATTGAAATAATACAGGTTGTGCGTTTTTCAATAAATTAGAATATCCGACCTTATTGGTTGTTGATTTAAATTGATTGACACTTGGATATTGGTCTTTGGTAACATCCAAGTTATCTCTCTTTGATTAGACTCGCGAATCACATTTGCTTGAGTAAATCAAATTGAGAGATTGAGATAATAACTCCTTGAGTATTTTCTATTGATTGAGTCTAGTTGATTCTCTAGAAAACAACTCGGAGTTGTCCATACAGATTGTTAATCCAAAAATTGGGTGAGGTTGTTAGACCCCCGCTTTTTCAATAATAATAGTAAAATATTAGCAAAGGCACCATGGGGGATGGGCTCACCAGCCGGTCAGTCATGCCGTGACCAGTCCCACGCCAGATTTTATATTTTATCACAGTTTATTATTTTTCTCGAATCTCAAGAAAATTCTCTCGTTCGAGCAAATCTCTCTTATTTCAAGAAATTATCTAAACTCATGATTTTATCAAAAATAATAAAATTAGGGAAAGTTGTCACGGGACCGAGCACCAGCTGGCCGGCCATGCCTTGGCCGGTCCCACACCTCATGTCTCATTGTTTTATTATTTCTCTCAAATTATGAAAATTCCTTGATTTCATGAATTTTCCCTAAAACCATGAAAATTACTTAATTTCATGTATTTTCTATAAAATTATAGAAAATATTAAAAAATTAGGGAAAACTTGTAGGACCGGGCCAGACGGCCATGCCCTAGCCGGTCTCACACCCCCATTATTTTATTATTATTTGGTGTTTTGTTTCCTGGTTTCATGAAAACTCTCTGATTTCAACAAAATTTATTGGTTTTCAACAAATCCCTTTGATTTTATGAAAATTCTCTAAAATCATCAAAATTTAATAAAATTGGGAAGAGTGGCTTGGGACCCACGCCCATTGTCCGGCCATGCCTCGGTCATTGCCGGTCCCACACTCCCATTCCCTGTTTTTTATTAATTTATTTCTCTCATCTCATGGAAGTTCCCTAATTTCATCAAAACTCTCCAGTTTCATGGAATCTCCCTCAAATCAGAGAAAATGCATAAAACTGGGAAGTATGTAGGACTGTGCTTGTCAGCCGGTAGGCCATTCCCTAACCATGGCCGGTTCCACACCTTGCAATTCCCTGTTTTATTTGTTTTCCCTCATCTCATGTATTTTCCCAGTTTCAGCGAAACCATGGATTTTTCATATTTTCTCCAAATGTTGCTCAAACGTGCGCCATAAAATATCAAAATTCTCAGGACTGAAGCGCGGACATCATGGTGACACGGGCACATCCCCTTGACCGACCAAGGGTGACCCTGAGGCTTGCAAATATCTGGTCTCGCATGTTTTAATGATTTTAACCTAACTTGCTTAATTTCTCATATTAGGTTCAAACTCTTTCCAAACAATTGGAAGTTTGCTCAAACGACCATCCATTGGTCCCGCTGCCACCAAGAGTCGGTCCCATGACCCCTTAGTCGGTCTTGCATTTTTCCATAAGTCAGGTTTTATTATTTGTTGCTCACACGAGCATTATTTTAGTAAATGATTAAACCAGCATTTAATCATTACTTCACCAACTGGTCCTCAAGAGATTTTGGTATTTTTTTCTCATTCGAGCATCTGGGATATGGTGAACCCGTCATCCCATGTATCCGATCCTGTGTTGATTTGCAATAAATCATCACTTCGGTAAAATTAGGGTTTTGAATCCAGAGCTCTGCAAAAACGTGATTCTGAGCAGATTCAAGTACTCTGATAATTTTATGTTGATTCCATGATCAACATTTTATTTATTTTGCTCAACCCAGCAGTCGGTAACTTAAAATAATATTTGCTCAAACTAGCAATATTCGCTCAAATCGGCAATATTTGCTCAAATTAAAGAATATTGGTTCAACTATCAAATATTCAACAATTCAACAACATAGTTTGCTCTGCAATAATACCTCGTCTCAGCAGACGCACTAAATTCGTGAGTTTCAGAACATTTGCAAATTATGTTCAACTCAGCAATACATGGACTCATCGTCCCATAAAGTCAGCAACTGACTCCACAATCACGAGATTTCAATCGTGTCACATGGGGGGATATTAACTATGGTTTTGGTCTGGCGGTCTACGTCACGTGTGTTCACCCACGATGAGAATGTGATCAAGTCATGCAATCAGTTGGAAGAGTCAGCAAAGTAGTAGTTAGAAAATTAACCAAGTCTCTGCACGATGAGCAATTGGTTTTAACACGATTTCCCACTTCCCCACTCTCTGATTCCAGCAACTGTCACACTTTATGGGATCATGGTGTTTTCAACTCTGGCAATATAAAATGTCTCTGAATCCTGGTTGAAAAAATAAGATTCGAACACTCGAACATTAGCCTTAACGAGCAATTTCTTATCAAAATTCATACAGATAATCTTTCGTCTACACAAATTCAGAGAAATCACTCTCAATTGAGCAAAATTCAATCATTCAGAGCATTCTTATGCTGAATTCACAACACACCTACAATCTCAGATCACCATTGATCTCACGCATTTCTCAGCTTCCCTCCTACAGATCAACCCATCCTCTCTTGTGACCGAATTGACTCTAGAATGGCCATTGTTCTTGGTTTAGGTCGGAGTCCTATAGATTGATCTCTTGAATTTAAAGCACTCCCTTCTTGCAGTGCATCTGTGTGAGGTTCAATATTTCGCTCGGTTCAAGGAGTCTCCACACGGTCTACTCTTCAATTACGTAAAAACCATCAAATCGTTTTCCCCATCTACAGGGTCTAACAACTACACCTAATATTTCAATTAGCAATTTGTATGGACTAACTCCAATATACTTTCAAGAGAATCAACTAGACTCAATCTTAATAAAGTATATCAAAGAGTTATAATATCTCTATTTCACATTATAATCATCCAATCGAACAGATAGAAATCTGTGAGCCTGATTGTTATGTGAAATAACTTGAATGGTACCAAAGACCAATGTTCAAGTGTCAATCAATGTAAATCAACAACCAAAGGTCGGGTATTCTAATTAATTGATCTTAACACACAACCTTTGATATTTCAATTATATAACAAAATATAATGCGAAAAAGGAATAACACAGACACCAGAATTTTGTTAACGAGGAAACCGTAAAATCATAAAAACCCTGGGACCTAGTCCAGGTTGAACACATACTATATTAAGCCGCTACAGACACTAGCCTAATACAAACTAACTTCAGTCTAGACTGTAGTTGAACCCAAATCAATCTCACACTGATCCAAGGTACAGTTGCGCTCCTTACGTCTCTAATCCCAGCAGGATACTACGCACTTGATTCCCATAGATAATATCACCCACAACTAAGAGTTGCTACGACCCAATGTCGAAGACTTTAATAAATAAATTTGTATCACACTGAAAAGTCTACGATAATAGATAAATCTGTCTCCCACAGAAATACCTACAAGTTTTGTTCCATCTTTTGATAAATCAAGGTGAACATGAACCAATTAATAAACCAGACTTATATTCTCGAAGAACAGCTCAGTATTATCAATCACCTCACAATGATCTTAATCGACGCGGCGAAAGAAGATATTGTGGAATCAACGATGAGACGATGATGTTTGTGACTACTTTTATATCTTGCCTATCGGAGATATTAATCTCAAGCCAATCGTTATGATTGTACTCAAAACCAAAGAATCGGCAAGATCAGATCACACAACTACGAGAAAGTAGTATTAGTCTGGCTTCACAATCCCAATGAAGTCTTCAAGTCATTAACCTACAGGGCCTCGAGAAGAAACCTATGGTTAAAGGAGAATCGACTCTATCTAATACAACTAGTATCACACAGGAGGTGTGGGGATTAGGTTTCCCAGTTGCTATAGTTCTCCCTTATATAGTCTTACAAATTAGGGTTTGCAATCAATGTTAGCTTATTAACAAAGCATTCATATTCACCGTTAGATGAAAACCTGATTAGATTCAAGCTAATATTTTCCAACCGTTGGATCAAAAACTTAGCTTGTTACATAGAAATGAAATGCACGTTTTAGGTTTGTATATCCGTACCCAAACTTGTGCATTTGTTGGTTCAACAGTAGTTAACCAAAAGGTTAGCCATATGAGCACTTTCATATCAACCTTATTATTCTTCACCATAACTAGTTCAAATGACTCAAATGAACTAGTTAGAGAGTTTTTCGATTGCAAGTAAATCTTATAGAAGTATACAAGACACAATCGAAGCAAAAACGATCTGATTCACTCGAATCTATTCATCAACTTTATAACCACTGGTTGCAAATTGCATTCCTTAGTTAATATAAATATAAGTTCACAAAAAATCATATTTAGATATAACCAACTCAAGTACGTGGAATTAGTTCGCGGACTTAAGTTCCCGGAAGGAGTTCACAAACTATAGCATATTTTCTCGGGAATAGAACTTCTGCCAGTTCGCGGACTGAGTTCACGGACTGAGCTCGCAACTCTTGTTCCGGTTTTCCTGATCAACAAAGTACGCATACTTTGGTTCAAGGAATAAGGAGTTATACATATATGTGTTACCACATAATGCTTATATCCAGCAATGGTTATATAATCTAAACTCTCATTTCAATCATTGAAACATTCTTAGGGAATGTTATATATAGTTGTTATCCACTAACTATTTTTCGTCAAAGCCATTTTCAAAGTGATTGAAACATAACATGACTTTCATCACTAGGTAAAGATTAAATTGGCCAAAGCGAAAGCTTACAAACACATATTTCTAGAAATAGATAGGTGAGATAAACTCGGCTCGAAATAGCCAATGTGTACAATCAAAGTCTATATAGAAAAATGACTTTTGTCTTAAGATAGGAGATAGAGTAAATAAACTTTTGAGTAATAGATAAATTCAAGTCTCCACATACCTTTTAGTCGATGAAGTTCCACCAGTTCCTTGAGTAGTTCTTTGTCTTGTATGATGATTGCCATGGAGTTCTTGAGCTCAACTACACTTTCTATCCTAGTCCGAGACATTAGCTATAGTAGACTAGAAATCAAGACTTGTAGTTTTGATCATTAACATTGACAAACATGCTTGAGATAGCAACGCATGTGAGTTCGACCGAGCAGTGCTCTAAAAATCTCCCCCTTTGTCAATTTTAGTGACAAAACTATCAATACATATGGAATTCAAAAATAAGTAACTAAACTTTTGTTTCTCCTATTCCACATGCCTAATCTTCAACATTACTCGAAATCTTCGTCACTTCCAAGTACTCCAATGATCCCAAAGGTTGTAAGTTCAGCATCATCGTTGTTGAAAATCCGTAGATATAACAATGAGAAAACAAGTATTCACAATCATTGTTATACAGTGTCATAATATCATTATGCAACATCAAGTTCAGTTGTATCACAACTTCTACAACAATACTATGGTGATAAGTATTACTCCCCCTTAGTCAATACTCCATCTAACATGGAAACCACTCCCCTTACATAATGATCCGAAAACCATATGTATTTGTAGTGTGAACTACATATTAATTCTCCCTCTTTTTGTCAATAAAATTGGCAAAGGTACAAAAACGAGATCCTAATGAAATTTCCAAAAGAGACATTTCATGACCAAAGGTAAATGTATATCATCTTATTTAGATGCAATCATAAAGCCGAAGCTAAATGCATTCATCAAGGAGTTCATAAAGATACAAGATAACCCCTATAATATTCCACAACCGCACTCCCCACAAAGATTTGGCAATTAAGCGCAAGTTCAAAAGAACTCTCCCCCATAAAATGTCATTCCCAACGGAACAACAAGAGCGGCCTTAATTTCAAAAGAAAAGAAGGATTTCTTTTGACTCAACAAATCACATACAAGTATGAATTTGGAATCCAAAAAGAATATTCAATCAAACTAACCATAAGAGAACCTAAGATTAATTTAACTAAATATGCTCAACACAAGTAAACTTATGGAGACTTAAAAAATTAATTAGATTATTCACAAGAAAACTCGCAAATAATCTAATTTCCATACTCAACCAAACTAATTACAAAATTAATCACTTTAATTGTCCGCACTCGACATAAGAAAAATCTATGGAGCAATGACTAAGTTAATCATGAATAACCAACCCAGTCAAAGAAATGCTCAAACATAAAAAAACTTATGGAATGCTAACTAAATAACCACACAAGATGATTAATTTAGTTTAACATATTCAACATAAAGTACCTTACGGAATAACAACTAAGCTAATCACAAAAGTAATCAACTTTTGTTGTTTTAGTGCTCAACATAAGACACTTCATGGGACAACACAGTCTTTACACAAAAATTGTGGATCTGAGATCGACCTTATACCGTGGAATAATCAAGGATTCATTCTATTTCCCATCACCATTTTCACAATGACATACAATAGACATAATCCTTGAATCACAAAAGATTTTAACCTATCTTACATAAATAATTGACAATATAGGATTAACTTTTGTGTTTGTCAAAAGTCTATTAAGTCTTTTATCAATACTTGCATATCAATTCACGAACGACTTTACTTTTGACAAAATATGGGACAATCAAGTTCACGGACGTAAACACACATATCCCATAAAATATCGCAATATATAAAACCATAAAGATTAATATTGTAAAAATCATCTTCCAGACATGTTTAGAATATAAACCAATAAATCTAAAAGCAAGAAGATGAAAACTTTGGACATAGCTATGTGTAACCACAATAATGGCTATTCCAAAAACTAGTTATTCATCTAAACAAAATAAGAAAATAATAGAAGATTTACTAGGCAAACAGAAATCAGAGTTCATTAAGAACCTCGTATCTTTCAATGAAACCATCAAAGAATGTATCGCTGATTTCCTTTATTCTATTGACCGTAGACACACCATGTTCGTGAGTTAGAACAGTAACTTTGCGATCAACCACCCGAGCAAGTTGTCTAGCTTTGGCACAGTCCATGAGGAGATTATTTTGATTCTGTATCAGAATATTCTGATTAGCAAGAATTCTGGTCTGACCATCTAGAAGTTGGTTTATTTGCAATTGAAGATTTGCAAACTCTACCTTTGAATCATTCTGAAAATGAGTTAAATCCTTGACAGTATCATTAATCCAGGAGTTGTGATACTTTCTTTCAAGCATCTTCTTCAGAACCATCTCATGAATTGACTCACGTTCCCGATTGTCTTCCTCCATATCAAGATGCACAATCTCTTGAGATCTTGCAGAATTCTCCATAAAAATTTAGAGAACCAAAAATGAAAAAGCACGGGTCTAACAACCTCACCCAATATTTCGATTAACAATCTGTATGGACAACTCTGAGTTATTTTCTAGAGAATCAACTAGACTCAATCAATAGAAAATATCTCAAGGAGTTATTATCTCAATCTCTCAATTTGATTTACTCAAGAAAATATGATTCGCGAGTCTTAATCAGAGAGAAATAACTTGGATGGTACCAAAGACCAATATCCAAGTGTCAATCAATTTAAATCAACAACCAATAAGGTCGGATATTCTGATTGATTGAACAACGCACAACCTGTATTATTTCAATTATATAACAAAATATAATGCGGAAAAGAAATAACACAGACACCCGAATTTTGTTAACGAGGAAACCGAAAATGCAGAAAACCCCGGGAGCTAGTCCATATTAAACATACACTGTATTAAGCAGTTATAGACACTAGCCTACTCCAAATTAACATCGGTCTGTACTGTAGTTGAACCCCACCCAATCTCACACTGATCCAAGGTACAGTTATGCTCCTACGCCTCTGATCCCAGCATGATACTGCGCACTTGATTCCCTTAGCTGATCTCACCCACAACCAAGAGTTGCTATGACCCAAAGTCAAAGACTTTAGCAAACAAATCTGTCTCACATAGAAAAGTCTACAAGATAGATAAATTCGCCTCCCACGAATAAACCTATGAGTTTTGTTCCGTCTTTTGATAAATCAAGGTGAACAGGAACCAATCAATAAAACCACTTATATTCACGAAGAATAACTCAGTTTTATCAATCACCTCACAATAAACTTAATCGACGCAACGAAGAAGATTTTTGAGGAATCACAAACGATGAGACGAAGATGTTTTTGATTACTTTTATATCTTGCCTATCGGAGATAGAAATCTCAAGCCAATTATTACAATTGTACTCGTACGATAGAAACAGCAATATCAGATCACACAACTATAAGAAAAGTAATATCAGTCTGGCTTCACAATCCCAATGAAGTCTTTAAGTCGTTAACCTGGTTTTAGAAGAAGAAAACCAAAGGTTAAAGGAGAATCGACTCTAGCTTAGCAAACTAGTATCACACAAAATGTGTGGGGATTAGGTTTCCCAGTTGCTAGAGTTCTCCCTTATATAGTCTTTCAAATCAGGGTTTGCAATCAATGTTAGCTTAGTAACAAAGCATTCAATATTCACCGTTAGATGAAAACCTGATTAGATACAAGATAATATCTCTCAACCGTTAGATCGAAAACTTAGCTTTCCATACACACATGTACTTGAAGATTTTGGGTTTGTGTAACCGTACCCAAACGTGTACAATAGTTGGTTCAATATTAGTCAACCAAATGGTTATCCAAATGATAACTTTCATATTAACCATATTCTTCTTCACTATAAATAGTCCAAATGACTCAAATGAACTAGTTAGAGAGTTTTTCAATTGCTATGAGATCTCATGTACTACCAAGACACAATTGAAGCAAAAACGATGTGATTCACCTGAATCGATTCATGAACTATAAAGCCACGGTTTGCAATAGCATTCCTTAGATAATTTAGATAAGTTCACGAACATCGTTTTTAGACATAACCACTCAAGTTCGCGGATTGGGTTCGCGGACTCAAGTTAACTGGTTGGAGTTCACAAACTACAGCAGAAATTCTCGGGTTCGAGAACTTCCGTCAGTTCGCGGACTGAAACCGATCTACAACTCCAGCAGAAATTCTCGGGTTCGAGAACTACGCTCGTTCGCGGACTGGGTTGCCTGCTCAAGTTCCAGTTTCACTTGATCAACAAAGTTTGCAAACTTCGGTTCAAGTGATAAGGACTTATACATATATGTGTGTTGATGGTGGATTTCTATTTAAAGGCTAAAATTGTAAAAAGCCAATTTTTGTAAGCTGACGTCCTGCAAAGGATAAAGCCTTCAGGCGATGAATACTTCTCGCCATATTAATTCATTGGAGCATGTGCAACCATCCCTGAGAATTAAAACCTACCCAGAACGGAGCATGTGGCAACCATCCCGACGGAGCATGTCGCAACCATCTCGGTTTTCTGTAGGTATACAACATTATTATTAATGCTTTAATTAAAGCCTTGTGTTCGACGTGCAAACACCCGTATGCTACTTGATGGCAGGTTATACTAGCCCCGTTGAACGCATGCAAGACTACCCATGTTAGTCTCACTTGCTGAAAACAAACCCAAAAATATATCTCATCCGTCCAACTTTGCAGGCATAGATGGAGGGTGTATATATAGATTCAGGGGGTCCTGAGCATGCTACCATGATCACCTCGGACCCACCTTCACACATGACCGAACGGTCAAGGATAACTACGGTTGGTCCTTCCAAAACGTGCGCTCAAAGCGAGCATGACGCACGGCTAGGGTTCCTTTTAATCGTGAGCGTCCAACTTCGCCAGCATAGTCGGACGGCTTAGATTATACCCTAAAACAAGTAGTGAAGTGATGGCACACCATTGGAGGGCCCACTTTCTACCTACATGACCGACTCCCTCATAGGCAAGTCGTGGTGCAAGAAACGATTGACCAAACAAGGCTAGATTAACGCCTTATGCAGGTTGAGAAGATCCAAAACGATCACGACCATCCAACTTCGCCGGCATAGTTGGATGGCTTAGATTGCGCCCAGGGTCATAGAGCATGCATGTACATGCTCACCGTCGACCCAAGATGTTGCATACATGGTCGGTCTCCCCAAAAAAGGCGCGCGCAACCCAAAACCGATCGCCCAAAGTGGCCAGTCTAAAGCCTTAATTAGGGTTTGCGGCGCAGAAACATCTCGAGCGTCCATCTTCGCATGCTTGGACGGAAGGCCAAGATGGAGACTTATAAGGAACCGAGAATGCTAGCATGACCACCGTGGGCCTGGATTCACGTCTAGCTGATCGGCCAAGACCGGCGGTGATCAAGCTCCTCGGTACGCGTGCCCAAAGGTGACATGTCGCGGCCCCTCCATAAATTCTAATCTCGACCACTCGTTTTTTCCGCCTGAGTCGAGTGGCTTAGATTAAATATTTGCGAGTCAAGCAGGCATGGGCGTGAACACCATTGTACTACCTCCATGCAGGGCTGATCGGTTACTCCATTGGAACTCTCTAAGCATGCAAACGTTTGGGCCGAAAGAGGTAGCATGCGCGCCTCCCATCCAACGGTCGCAAGCAAGGCTATGAGTCATCTCGTCCGTCCATCTTTACAAGATTGGACGAATGGCTTAGAGTACGAATCAACCAGCAAACAAGGTATCACTATGACCACCATCCGTCACTCTTCTTCACAAGGTAACCGACTAAGGCATGGCATGTCTATACATCCTCCAAACGGTTACCTGAAGATGGCTGCATGCGATGTTATACCAAGTTCATGGTTCACCCTGCACTATTTTCTGTGGGTCCCGCGATCCACACACTCGATACATTAATCACGTCATAACTGGGGGATACAAACTAGGGTATTGGTCTGGCGGTTTACAGCGTGCAACGCGCCATCACAAGAACGTGTTAGGAAGACATGGGCGGTTAAGTCAAGATGGGAGAAGTGGGCAGTTATGGTCGTGTGACACTCACACACAACTCCACTCTTCCCTCACTCCACTTCCTCCACTTCTCACAAGAGACGTGGATAAGGCTTAATGACTTGTATAAATAGGTTCTCATCCCTATTTCCAAAAACAGAAGTTGGAACAACACAGAAAACCAAGTGTTAATCGTATTCAACACCCAGAGCATGCTTGCAACATTTTCTAGCATGCTCAACCTTCTGTTAACAAGTCATCAAATAGCCTTCACCTTTATACTCTCAACACCTTCTTCGCTTCCCTCCCTAAGATCAACCTCACATCCTTCACCTGTGACCGAAACAAATCTGGAACGGCTGTGTCTTCTGTTTAGGCCAGAATTGTATAGATTATCTCTCGAATCAAAGTGATCATCGTGCAGCACATTTGTTGAAGGTTTAAACTCACTTCTCATCCACACACACCCAAAATTACCCAAACCGGCAGAAGTAGTTTTCTCCCACAAAAAATTGGAGACCACAGTGGGAGGTTAATCTCTCGGTTGCAAAACTCAAATCTTTAAAGTCTACCAGCTTTTATTTGACTTTGGAGAGGTAGATCTTAGATTTGATTTGATCATCAATTCACTCTTCACCAAATCCCAGAATTTCATCTCGAGATGTATTCCCGTTCGTTGAATCCTTCAGAAGCCATGGATAATTCAAGTGTAATCGAAAATGTGACCAGGATGATGGAAGACGTCCTGGCGAATCAAGCAGGAATTTCCAGAAAGCAGAGTGAAACCTTCCGTCTCTTGAACGACATATCATCTCAATTACATGAGGGCTCTGCAAGCAGCTACCCGGGAAGTATCACTAATAACGCAAGAAGTTCTGGAGGTCAGATTTTCAGAAGAACTGGCGGAACACATGTCCCCAGAGAGCCCAGAAACGAACAAAACCTTTCACCTAGCAACGAGAGCTTGAGATGGATCGACCATCATGAATAATTACGACGCTTGCCGGATGAAAACAGAGAACCAACTGCATACGAAGCCTTGTTATAAGATTTATACCTCAAGACTCTTGCCAGAACTCAAAATAATGCCCAACCCGTGCTGACTCTTCATCCAGGGGAAGAAACGCTGGAGGAAGGCGAAATCAATCAGAGAGCATATGAACGTAGGATCTTGCAACCTTCAAATCACCAGCTCAATGACAATGCCATCGCCAGCGCAACATCCCCCATGTTTCAGCAGAATCTCCCGACCAAGAGGGCCGCGGATGCAGTGACACGAGACAATGCCTCAATTCCGTCTCCAAAGCGTGCTTCACACCGAAACCTAAGGTAAGAGCCACGACACACGCCGACGCAGGAAAGTTTAGACTCAAAAGATCCACGATTCCCATTTCCCGTAAATAATATTGTGGAGTTGTTGGAGATATGGGTACGTGATGGAGAGGTACAACTGCCGCCGGCGTGGCGTCCACCCACCGATCAAGAGACAGCCAACCCGAGGTATTGTCATTACCATCGATTTCTCTATCACCCCACCAGCGAGTGCCACGCATTGAAACGCATTGTCCACGATAAGATAAATTCAGAGAAGCAATATTTCCCCTCAAAAAATTAGCACGCGCTCTTTGAGAAGAGGGTATTCGGGAGTGCTCATTCTCATACACGGATTTCGAAAGACAAGTAAGTCACAACAAACATTACTGTAAGATAATTATATATCCTACTGGGGACTTGGCGTCCTACATATATGAACAGGATACTCAATGAGCAAGCGCCATACATGCTCACCACCCCTCACCTTTCCCTTTCACACTGCATTTTCAATTTCACATGGAATGTATGATCACTCATAATATAAGATTCAGATCCTATTTTAGAATAATCTTTTCCGAAAATTAAACATTCATAAAAGCATGTTGTAAATAAACCAGTCCAAGATTCAATCACCTATCAATTCAAAACCTAAAACCAAACTGTGTGAAAGGAAATCCTCACAATCACTCGAGAATCATCTAAAGAGAAAACACAAGTAGACGGCATGAATACTTCAGGGAAAATATTTCAGCAACACCTCATCCTTATGAGCAAGAGCGGATTCCATCTTCCGGAGAACGTCTTGCTGAGATTTCAACTCCTCGGACAACCTACCAACCTTTTGTTTCTGACGGACGACGCATTTAGTGGAGAGCACCGTACCTTGCTTCTTCTGAATCTCATGAAACCCTTTGAAGAACCAAGGAGCATTGAAGTCATACTGCGCAAACACATCCAAGTGGCACTTCCAGTCTTCCATCACGTCTTCAGAAACATCACGACCGATTGCGACACTCATCTCCCGAATAGAGGGTAAGGCCTCCTGAACGCGATTTACCAAAGAAAGACGACTCTTCAGCTTCGTGGTGGTAGTAATGTGGCCATATTTCTTCCATATTGTGGTGTAAAACTCCTCAAACTGGGCCAGTACGCTGAACCCTCCAACCAACACATGATCAGGACGTGGATTATCAAAGGGAAGGTCGAACATACCACCAGAAACGACTGCTGGCGACAACATCTCTTTAGAAGGAACCATCGCATCAGATGTCCCTTCCAAACTCCTCGAAGTGCTGGTCTGGATTGCTGACACGGCCTCATCTACAAGCTCGTTAAAATTACCGCTCTGAAAATCATTCTCTTCAATCGAGCTTGCACCATCTTCATCGTTGTATATGATAGGATCAGTGTTACCAGACTCGTCTACATGAAGATCGATATTGCCAGACTTCTCCGCATGAGGATCAGTGTTCCCAGACTGTTTTACATGAAGGTCATTATTGCCAGGATTCTCAGCATGAAGATTTCCAGACTTCCCGTTACCTCCACGCTCCTCATTGTAAACTCGGGCCAGTGCGACAAAGGCATTTTCTTCAGGAATCCCCTGATCACCAACAAGGATTAGTAAAAGCTGCTCATGGAAGTTGAAACTGAATATTAAGCATAAGGAATTCAGAATACCTACATATTGGAAGAGTTGAGAATTACTGGACTACATGCTTGCTTCTTTTTATTGGACTTAAGATCGCAGTCGGTGGCGTTAACCCTTCCTCGCTTCCCTGGAAGGGGTTTCAATCGCCTATGACCAGCCAAGACGTCATCAAGAGGTTTACCACGAAGGTCATCTACCGCTTCGCTAGCAAATGATTTAAAGAGCAGTAATTTCCCCCTCCAAAAATCTTTGTAACCAGAAGTAGCTACCGGCTTTCTCCCCGGGGAAGGAAAAGGAAGTTTCATCTCCAACGAGAAAACATCAACATCGAGGCATGATGACTTAAGTTCTTATGAAGGAGTTGCGGGACGACGAAATGGGACACCTTGATCAAAACCCATTTGGCGAGCGGCTCTATCAATATTATATGGAATAATGCTTAGCCTGTCATCACAAAAAGAAGGAACATACCATGGTATATAGCTCCGCAAGAAAATGACTTCTTCAGGGCTCATATCTCTCCCTCAGGCGGCATCTCAATGACAGGGACGATAGTAGAAGGATGAACCGGCCCCCAAGGGCGAAAGTCTATGGCACTCACACTATCTAGCAAATCTACAAGCCTCACCCCAGCTTTTGGACGTCTATTCTTCCAACGGAGTATTCTTGAATCACCATACAAGATGGGGACTGAGGTTGTAGGAGTGGGAGCGTAATCCTTAAAGTGTTCCCACAAAAATTCCTGAAGAAAGGCGACGTGCACATATGTATCCACCTTCATGTACCCGTTGGAAATATACATCTCCTCCACTAAAGAATTCAGGTGACCATACAGTGAGCCTAGGAATAACGAAGCCAAAGGGAGAGTTATACCTTTGCCCAGCTTAATGGCGAATACGATGATTTTCTTTCTGATAGTTTTCGTGCCGAAGCCGTCATCAAGGATATCTCTGGACAACCACAAGGACAAGAATGCAGTTGTGCTAAGATCATCATTACCTTGCATGGAAGACCATTCACCTACCCCCCTGGAAATTTACTATTTCGCGGTTTTTATCCCCTAAACACGCTCAAAATACAAAAAGCTTCTTTTATAAAGCTTGGAAATTTTCTGGGCTTGAAGTTACGTATGCGGAAAGTCGAAATCCGAGTTTGTATGAAGATTCTACAGTAATTTCGGTAAACGCACGCGCAAGAGTACCTCAAAATCACGCAGGCGGGCACTAAAGTTTGCATGCGCGTCCCTAAAGCTAAGCCAACATGTCAACATATTTTTCTACAGTTGGTTATCATGTCTACAAGTTCAAGACAGCGGTTCTACCAAGCTACAACCTGGGTTTTGACATGCAAGGATAAAGGGAACAAACGACATGTTTATAATTTCTTTTGCTACGCAACCCTAACAGGCGGTAAAGGAATTAATTATGGTATGTTTTGCTGCACCTACAATCCTCTCAAAATGCAAAAGAAACTCTAACTAAATAATTAGGGTTTGCAAAAAAAAAAAAAAAAAAAAATCGCACCTACCTGACAAACGGCGTCGGCGGCGACAAAAACAAACAACGGTGACGGTGAACTCCGGCGGCTGGAGTGACGGTGGCGCGGGAGAGAGCTGGACGTCCACTCGAGAGAAAAAAAATCGTGAAGAAAAAACGGAAAAAGGGTTCTCCCTTTTATAGGCAAAATTTGAAGAATCCTGATTAGAAAAGGATTCCTTTCTGCTTCCCAAAAACCAAGAAGGGAAACCGGCCCACCCAAGATTTCATGCTTGCGACGGTACATCCACATGGACAATAACTAGCGGCTACCTTCCAAGGTTAGTTACCTTTATTTATTTTACGTATATTTGTCACCATCTCATGCCTACCCTACAATGGTGTAACCATTGCATTCTAGGCAGGGGATTTAATGTTGATGGTGGATTTCTATTTAAAAGCTAAAATTGTAAAAAGCCAATTTTTGTAAGCTGACGTCCTGCAAAGGATAAAGCCTTCAGGCGATGAATACTTCTCGCCATATTAATTCATTGGAGCATGTGCAACCGTCCCTGAGAATTAAAACCTACCCAGAACGGAGCATGTGGCAACCATCCCGACGGAGCATGTGGCAACCATCCCGGTTTTCTGTAGGTATACATCATTATTATTAATGCTTTAATTAAAGCCTTGTGTTCGACGTGCAAACACCCGTAGGCTACCTGACGGCAGGTTATACTAGCCCCGTTGAACGCATGCAAGACTACCCATGTTAGTCTCACTTGCTGAAAACAAACCCCAAAATATATCTCATCCGTCCAACTTTGCAGGCATAGATGGAGGGTGTAGATATAGATTCAGGGGGTCCTGAGCATGCTACCATGATCACCATCCGTCACTCTTCTTCACAAGGTAACCGACCAAGGCATGGCCTGTCTATACAGCCTCCAAACGGTTACCTGAAGATGGATGCATGCGATGTTATACCAAGTTCATGGTTCACCCTGCACTATTTTCTGTGGGTCCCACGATCCACACACTCGAGACATTAATCACGTCACAACTGGGGGATACAAACTGGGGTATTGGTCTGGCGGTTTACAGCGTGCAGCATGCAACGCGCCATCACAAGAACGTGTTAGGAAGACATGGGCGGTTAAGTCAAGATGGGAGAAGTGCGCAGTTCTGGTCGTGTGACACTCACACACAACTCCACTCTTCCCTCACTCCACTTCCTCCACTTCCCACGAGAGACGTGAAGAAGGCTTAATGACTTGTATAAATAGGTTCTCATCCCTATTTCCAAAAACATAAGTTGGAACAACATAGAAAACCAAGTGTTAATCGTATTCAACACCCAGAGCCTGCTTGCAACATTTGCTAGCCTGCTCAACCTTCTGTTAACAAGTCATCAAATAGCCTTCACCTTCATACTCTCAACACCTTCTTCGCTTCCCTCCCTAAGATCAACCTCACATCCTTCACCTGTGACCGAAACAAATCTGGAACGGCCGTGTCTTCGGTTTAGGCCAGAATTGTATAGATTATCTCTCGAATCAAAGTGCTCATCGTGCAGAACATTTGTTGAAGGTTTAAACTCACTTCTCATCCACACACACCCAAAATTACCCAAACCGGAAGAAGTAGTTTTCTCCCACAAATCTCGAGCGGTTATATGAGCTCGGTTCCTCCCTCATAGGCAAGCCGTGGTGCAAGAAACGATTTCCCAAACAAGGCTAGATTAACGCCTTATGCAGGTTGAGAAGATCCAAAACGATCACGACCATCCAACTTCGTCGTCATAGTTGGATGGCTTAGATTGCGCCCAGGGTCATAGAGCAAGCATGTACATGCTCACCGTCGACCCAAGATGTTGCATACATGGTCGGTCTCCCCAAAAGAGGCGCGCGCAACCCAAAACCGATCGCCCAAAGTGGCCGGTCCAAAGCCCTAATTAGGGTTTGCGGCGCAGAAACATCTCGAGCGTCCATCTTCGCAGGCTTGGACGGAAGGCCAAGATGGAGACTTAGAAGGAACCGAGCATGCTAGCATGACCACCGTGGTCCCTGCTTCACGTCTAGATGATCGGCCAAGACCGGCGGTGATCAAGCTCCTCGGTACGCGCGCCCAAATGTGACATGTCACGGCCCCTCCATAAATTCTAATCTCGACCACTCGTCTTTGCCGCCTGAGTCGAGTGGCTTAGATTAAATCTTTGCGATTCAAGCAGGCATGGGCATGAACACCATTGTACTATGCGGACTGGGTTTCCTTCTCAAGTTCCGGTTTCACTTGATCAACAAAGTTTGCAAACTTCGGTTCAAGTGATAAGGACTTATACATATATGTGTTACCACAACAATGTTTATATCCCCCAATGGTTATATTGTCTAAACTCTCATTTCAACCATTGAAACATTCTCAGAGGACGCTATATAGTTGTTATTCACAAACTATTTTTCGTCAGAGCGATTTCCAAAGTGATTGAAACATAACATGACTTTCGTCACTAGGTAAAGATGAACTTGACTAAAGAGAAAGCTTTACTAATACATATTTCGAGAAATAGATAAGCAAGATATACTGAGCTCGAAATATCACATGTGTATATTATTAGTCTATATAGTATTACGACTTTTGTCTCAAGATAGGAGATAGAGTAGATAGACTTTTGAGTGATAGATAAGTTCAAGTCTCCACATACCTTTTAGTCGATGAAGAACCACTGGTTCCTTGAGTAGTCCTTCGTCTTGTATGATGATTTCCATGGAATTCTTGAGCTCAACTACACTTTATATCCTAGTCCGAGACCTTATCTATAGTAGACTAGAAATCAATACTTTATAGTTTTAATCACTAACATTGACAAACATGCTTGAGATAGCAATGCATGCGAGTTCGACCGAGTAATGCTCTAACAATCTCCCCCTTTGTCAATTTTAATGGCAAAACTATTAAAACATATGGTATACAAAAAATATATAAATAAACTTTGTAGCTCCTATTCCACATGTCTAATCTTCAACAATACTCAAAATCTTCGTCACTTCCAAGTAGTCCAATGATCCCAAAGGTTGTAAGTTTTGCATCATCGTTGTTGAAAATCCATCGCTATAACAATGAGAAAAGCATCGGTTCTCAATCATTGTTATACATTGTCATAGTATTATTACACAGCGTCAAAGTCCAATTGCATCACAACTTCAACAACAATACTATAGTGATACTTCACTCCCCTTAGTCAATACTCCATCTCACATGGAAACCACTCCCCCTTACATAATGATCCGAAAACCATATGTATTTGTAGTGTGAACTACAATTTATTCTCCCCCTTTTTGTCAATAAAATTGGCAAAGGTACAAGAACGGGATCCTAATGAAATTTCCGTAAGAGACGTTTCATGACCAAAGGTAAATGTATATCATCTTATTTAGATGCAATCATAAAGCCGAAGCTAAATGCATTCATCAAGGAGTTTATAAAGATGCAAGATTACCCCTTTAATATTCAACAACCGCACTCCCCACAAATATTTGGCAATTAAGCACAAGTTCAAAAGAACTATCCCCCATAATATGTCTGTAGGACCCCGAATATCGCCATGATATTACTCTTGTGAGATTAACAACATTTCTGCGAACACCACCGCGAGTTCTTCAACAACACTTTGCGAGTATCACAAGATAATTCAAAGAGTGACGAAATAGCTGACGAATGAAGAAACACGAGAAGAGCATCATTGTTCTGCGATGGTTACAACGCTTGCGAGAATTGACATTATAACTACTGCACTAATATCGCGAGTCAGATCCGAAATTAAAGGACAGCTTAGCTGTCATCCACTATGTAACTACCCTATATAAAGAGACCCAGTAGATTCAGAGGGATGATGATGTATTTTTGTGTGTTGAGAAAGTCTTGAGGAGAGAGAAAATTCAAGAGAGCGGTTGTATTCTTGATTTCTTCCATTTCTTGTAAACATTTCTGAGAATCAAATAATAAAGTGTTGTTTTTAATCTTCAAATATGTGTTAATTACTGTAAATTATTATCAAGGGTGTAGTGTAGGATTTCCTGCAACTACATTTTGGCACCCGAAACAGGGATGAATTGATGATTATTTGAAGAAGAAAAAAATGACATTTTGAATGGAAGGAATTTGGAACAATTAGTGAAAGATCTTACGCAATATCCAACAGTTTACTAAGATTAATGGCTAGAAGAAGAATAAATACATCAGAACCACCATCAACCGTAAGGAGGAGTAAAAGACTTGCATGCGGAGAAACAATGAAATGGGAGAATCTTCAAGAAGAAATAGAACAAGGAATGATGGAGAAAATCAGGTTCAACAACCAAATCAGCAAACACCAACGCAAGATAGAGCTGTGGATTATGATAGAGTAAGCGTGCATACTTGGTGATCAGATTCAATATAAGAACCAGAAGATCGACAATTAAGAGATGAAAGACGAGAGGGAAGAAACCAAGAAGTAAATGGAGGTGATGAAAATGAAACAGTAGAGGTTTTAAGACAAAGAATACAAGAGGAAAGGAGATTAGAGGCGTAAGAACGTGCAAATTTGGCAAGGCAAAACCATGAAATGAGAATGAAAAACATGAGGTTACAAAATAGGAGATCAAGAAGCACAACGAGATCAAGTTCGAGAACAATCATAAGTGAGGTAAGAAGAAGATCACCTATAACAAATATTGAAGAAGAAAATTATGATCCAAATGGAGGACATCGTGGAAGAAGAGAAATAAGGGAAGATTGTTACATACCACAAGGTGAAATTCAACAAAATAAGCAAAACAACAGAAGGCAGGAGAATGAACAGCATCAGGCAAGAAATAACCAAGATGGAGAAGAAGATCAAGAGGAAGGAAGAAGGATATTGCATGGAATAGAAGCTCTAGGAAAACAACAGATAATTGAAAGAGAAATCGAGAGACATTATGCTGAACAAGCACGCTTAGCTTGCGAAAGGGAAAGAATGGAAGCAGAGGTAGAAGAGCGAGAATTTCTAGAGGAAATTCACCAGAATAATCATGACAATCGAGAAAGAAGACGCGAACAAAACCGCAATAATGGTACTATTAACGAAGAATACGATAGGGTGCAAAGAAGAGCAGAAGAAAATCGCAAAAGAGAAAATAAGAGATATAATGGTGTGTGCATTTGTGAAAGAAATGTAAGAGAGGATAACAGAGAAAATAATGGATATGGAAATCAGAATCTCGTAACACAAGATAGGCAAGAACGCAGGAGAATGGAAGCTGCGCTGAAAAGACCAATGGAGCAAAACTCAGTTGGGAATGAACAAATCATAAGAGAGCTAGCAGAAATGAGGGGAATGTTAAATAATAGAAGAGAATGAGGCAGAAGGCAACTTGATGAAGCCATTGAGGAAGCTGCGAGAACCCTATTCACTCAAGAAGTACAATTAGGAGAAATCCCTCCAAAATACAATTTACTAGCATTAACCAGTATCTTCGATGGGACTACCTGTGTTGTTCAACATGTCAAGGCTTACGTTAGGTGTATGCAACAATGGGAAAACCATGATGTTGTATTGTGAAAATACTTTGCATCAAGCTTAACTCGCGAGGCGTTAAAATGGTTCGAAGGTTTTCCTAAAAACACTATAACTTCTTTCGACCATCTACAAGCTACATTTTTGGGGGCTTATATAAGCAACAATTCTTCGCGGCCCGGTATTGAAGATGTATTTGGGTTAAAACAGAGGATTGGCGAAAGTTTGAAACACCTAACCATAAGATGGAAGTTAATGTGCAGCGATATGGCTGGTAGAGCGGATGAAAGATACCTCATTTTATCTTTCATTAATGCTATGTTCGCAACCAATCTACTATATGTTCAAATTTTCAGAGTCAAAAATACCATCACAATGACTGTGCTACGAGAATTACATGAAGAATACATTGTTTTGAAGAAGAAACAAAATGAGATGGAATCATATCCAGTCACAAACACCAGCTTAATAGCAGCAAACAGAAGTTTACTTCCTAAAATGATTAATAATGTGGCGAGCACCTCGCAGCCACAACAAGAGAAAGTGGTGATTGATAATCAACAGAAGTTAGTAGCCATGGGATGTCGAGATCAAGAGGAGTTTGAAATGGAAAGGAATTATTACAATCGCGGTGGAAATAATAAAATTCAAAGACTAGATCAGCCGCAAGAGACTTATGGCGGTCAGAGGCAAAATAATTTTAGAGGGCAAGGGAGTCAGAAGATAATATGGGAAGAAATTAAGAAGCCACCTCTGAATGCTAGTATAGAAAAAATCTGGGAGGCTATCATTTTGATGGAAAATATACCATTACCCTGGAATATGGGGATAGAACCACATCCAAATAATCGAAATCAAGAATTTTGTCCTTACCATCATTTTCATGGTCACTCAATAAACGATTGCAGGAATGTAAAAAGAATAATGTAGTTGCAGAATAACCTACAACTACACCCTGAGTAGAATTTGTAAAACTTAAGAAGTTCTTGATGATGAATGACAATTTTCTTATTAATTCTCTCAATTGATTACATAAAGATATCTAAATGGAACTAGAATAGTTACAACTTTCTCTATTCTCTTTCCTAAGATATATTCTGACACTCACTAAAAGAACCTCTCTAATTTTACATTTGAACTCCTATTTATAGTGAAATTTGTACATCTATATATGTATTGCGAAGTATCGCAATACATCTTCGTAAGATTATTCTATCTTCGCAAATCTTCATACTTCCCCGTGCTTCCTCTACCATCGCATCGTTTTGTAACTCTTTCCTCTTATATTTATTACGATGTTCGTAAGCTAATATCTTGCGATATTCTGTACCTACATCTTGCCTCTTCTCATGTCAATTCTGCGAAGAAGAAATGATCGTGAGAACATAACCGTTACTTATTCTTTTAGAATGTGGACACGTCTTTTGTAACCGTCCTTTTCCAGCTATTCCCTTATATAAACTCTTTTACATTCTCTTCCTTATCTTTTTCTTACTTTCTCTTTTTACTTCTGCAATTTTATCTTCTTATCGTACTCTCCATTACCATTTTTCTCTTCCTGTTTATATCATCATGAGTTCTCCGAGGTAATTTTCTTCTATCTTCCGCGTCTTTCACTTGTTTTCCTCTTTGATTTCTGTATAATTTATTGTTTGATTTTGGTTTGTTTCAAAGAAAACTATTCCTCGTGAAACCTCCAACCAGAAATCCAAGCCCTAATCTTTGAAGAAGGAAATCCGAGAATCAAAAGGTAGTTAAAATACTCTGTCTTCTTTTTTAAACAATATATTGTTGCCTCAGTTTTTTAATCTACATTTTGATTCGTAGGTTGGCGAAAAATTAAACCCCAATAAGAGATCTCGAGTGACTAAACCCACCCCAATAATTTCAATTGATGACTTCCTTCCTGAGGTTGATAAGGAATTTCCCTCTCCTCCTCGTGAAAGCACTTATTCGCAAACTCCTGCCTCTACTCCATTACCCAGTCTTCAGTCTCCCACCAATGTCAATTTATCAACACTTCTTCAGGATCAACCTTCGCAAAATACTTTTTCAACCTATTCTCTTGAAAAACCTATCTTAACTCCCAATCCTTTGAGTGATGTTGCCCCAGACAATTTACAACTTGCTCTTATTCCTTCAAATTCTTCTCCTCTTCCTCAAGAAATTCGAGATGAAATTTACTCAACTTTCCGAATTTTATCTGAAGTTTTGAATAGTACTGCGAAGTCTACTAATGTTCGTTCACAGTATGAGTTTTGCGAAGCACTAAATAGTTTCATCAATCTTGATATTTCAATTTCACGTCAATCCTTGGAAAGAGAAGTTGAATTACTTTGCCAATCTTTGAAGTCTTCAAGAGAAGAATGTGAGAATCTTCGTAAAGAGAATCATCAGCTTCAAAACGATTCTCTTGACTGTGCGATCCTTCGCAAAAGGAATGATGAATTGAAAGGTATGGTTATTATCTTCATATTTTCCCCTTTTGTTTACTTATATTCTTCATATGTTTGAAACACCCATTAAAACCCATTCCCCTTTATAGAATCCATCCGGAAATGTAGAATGTTGGTACTTCGCCATGAATCAGATGCATCAGAATATCAAGCCAAGCATGAAAGCCTCTTGAACCAATTCTCCCACTTATCTGATCTTCATTCGTATGCTCTTGATAATTTTGATGCTCTTTTCCAAGAGAATACCCAACTGATTTATGACCGAAATTTTTTGAATGATGATATATCTCAACTTACTTCTTCTTTAACTAAAGCCAGCTTGAGAATTGAAACCTTATTAGGAGAGAACAAAACCTTATCAGAAGACAAATGTTCGTATTTGAATACAATGACCATTTCTTCGCAACAATTAAACACTCTTCAGAATAAATGTTGCGATCAAGAAAATCTTCTTTCTTTGTTAAAAGGTGAACTTGAGGAATTAAAGAGGTCTTCAGATGCAGAGAGAAGTTCTTTTGCCATTGAGAAGAAGTCCCTTATTAATAAGAATATAATCTTAAGTACCAAGAAGAATCAACTTGAAGAAGATTACTCTGAACTAGAAAGTCTTAATGCCAAACTTGCGAAGGATAAAAATTTTCTTCTTTCTAAAGACCAAAAGCTTCAATCTAGACTTAAATGATTAGTTGGTGATGGTTTTGATAATGCGATGGATCAGATAAAGAATTGTTGTCTATCTTTATCTCAATTTCTTACTTCGCAAAGAGAAGGTAGTCACTAAAATTTGACTGCCTCTGATGTATTTTTAAATTTTGTTATATTCACAAATTTAACTCTTTGAATTTTGTTTTACTCGAAGAATCTGAGAATAACCTTCGCAATGCTAAGGCTGGACTAGAAGCCTCCTGTTCAGAGCTTCTCAAGAAAAATGCTTTGCTTTCTACTCGCTTAATCAACTCTCGTGATCGTGCCACTCGGAGATTCAAATATCTTTCTTATTCCAAAGATATCGAAGATACCAACCATCAGAAAGCTATACTTCGTGAAAGTCATCTGAAAGCCCAAGTCTTTGTGAATAACATTCTCTTATCAAGATCCTTGCCTCATGTGAAGATTACTCCTCTGGGAATATATGATGATGAAGTTGTTCGTGATCCTGATAGTGATTTTTATTATGAGAGTGATGATGAAGGACTTGATGGTGAAAAGGAATCTGTTCCTCAAATAGATGTTCCTGTTGCAGACTCTACAAAGGATGATATTTCGCAAAAGTCGAATGCTGCTAATGACCCTGCTCATCTTAAAGACCCAGCACAGAGTTTTTATGAAGCATAATAATATTCTTTCTCAAATTATCATTGATTCTCTTGTTTTCCTTTCCTTTGAACTCTTTCTCTTGGCTACTATTGGTTCTCTTTTTGCAAACAATTCTGCCTACTGTTTTTTTTTGTTCTTTTAAGAAGTACATTTGATATTTTGCGAAGATGATTTGACCTTTATTAAATTGAATGCTTTCCTTCTTTGCATCATTTGATCATATGAAGAGAAATAATATAACTTAAAGACTTAGCTTAGTATCTCCTTTCCCCCTATTATTGCTCTTTAGATGATTAAACCTTGTTGGAAGTATTTGAATATCTGCCCCAATTTAACTTTCAAGTTTCAGCTTGTTGCGATTGTGAATAAGAAATCCTCCTTTTGAAATACAAGAATAGATTCTTATGAAATATCCTTAAGAAGTATAAAATATCTTTGAAGAAGTATTAGAAGTATTCAATCCGTGAAGAATTATTCAATATATGACTAAGTATAGGAATTATTCAATTCGCGAAGAATTATTCAATTTATGAAGAAGTATAACAAGTATTTAACCTTCGCAAAATTTACTAAATATGAAATATCCGTTATAGAAATATAATAAGTATGAGACGTTTTTGAAGAAGTATTCAAACTATGGAGAAATATTCAATGTATGAAGAAGTATGTAATCCTCATAAAATTTAATGAATACGAACTATCTGTTTTTGATTGCGAATAAAATCGCATCTTTTGTTATGTCTTCGTGATATATATATTCTTGTAAAAATTCTTCAATGATATTGATGGAATTGTCTTCTTTGTCAGGACTTCATGATATATATTCTTGTAAAAATTCTTCAATGATATTGACGGAATTGCCTTCTTTGTCAGAACTTCATGATATATATTCTTGTAAAAATTCTTCAATGATATTGATGGAATAAATTTCATTAATTGATGTGGTCTTATCATGCCTTCCTAAGTAAAGGTCTTATTTTGCCACCTCTTTTGTGATAATATTTTTGTATTTGCGATAATATGACAAGCTTGAACGTTCTTGAGAATATACAACCTCGTGACATTATCGTCTTGCGATGAAATCGCAGGACGTTTTTACACTTTCATGTAATAACCCATTGATCTCATCTTAAATTCTTTGTTATGTTCTGCGAGTTCTCTTTTTCTGTATTTTTTTTTTTTTTTTAGAATGCTCGCAGAAATTCAGTTGTTGCACAAATATGACAAGCCTTTATGTTTTCGCAAACAAAAACCCTCGTGACATTTGCGTCTTATAGCACGTATCAGCTCCCTAATGGAGGGTGCTGCCCTTTATCTTCCCCTTGGTTGCCCATTCAAGGAAGCGTACATCGACCATACAAGGTTAGCTCTTCCCATCCGGTTCTGCCAACAACCATCTTTTGATCGCAACCTCTTATACTTTTTGCCTATAGGGCTTATAGTTACGAGGTTGCACCCTATGGGGTATCTTTGGGCCAAGTGCATCATTTGCCAAGACTTGTCAAAAATGGCAGATGTGCTTCAAGTCCACCCGGCACTCTTGACTCAACCGTGTACCTCGGCGCCTTGATCGTTTTCTTCACTTCTTGGGAAAGACAGTATGCCTTAGTCGCCCAACCTAAATCATGTTACATCGCATAATATTGCGTAATGTCGCAAGATTAGGTGAGAATCCAAGGTGTCTAACCAGGATAGGTACCCCGTTATTGGGTTGTACCCCGTAAAGTTCCATGTACTCAGGTTCCTTGGTGGTGTTCCGGTGTCCCTGATCCATGCTTATAGGTACCCCCTTAAATGACGCACTTTAGGACTTTTCCTCTTACGAAATGTTTCTTCGCGAACTAGGGTGTACGCCACAAAGGTTTGCTTGTGTAATATTTCTCGCGACTTTCTTTCTTTTTTGAAAGCTGATCACAGATTGCGATTTTTTATTCGCAAATTGATGTGTGCGTCTTTCTTTAATGAAAGTTAATCGCAATAAAAAATTTGAAATTCGTAACTTTTGCAAATTTCCTGCGAGAAAACAATATTCGTAAAATTTATCATGAGTTTTATGGATAATACCTTTTCAAATACAGTCTATTCAAAGGTCTACCAAGTCTCAAACCCATGTCTCTCCCTTATGGATCTATCAGTCGATAAGCTCCACTTCCCACAACCTCTTTGATAACATATGGTCCATCCCATTTTGGTGCTAATTTTCCTCCATTTTATTTCTGATATGGAGGTGTTTCTCGCATGACCAAATCACCTGGTTGATATTCACGTTCAATGACTCTCTTGTTATACTCTCGAGCTAATCGTTCCTGATAAATTTTCATATGGTGCAACACCTTTTCTCTTTTTTCTTCCAAATCATCCAGTTCACTTAATATCACCCCTGCACTTAAATTTCTTTCCCAAGCTTCTTTCTTTGTTGTAGGAATTAGAACCTCTGTTGGTAATACTGCTTCTACTCCATATGTTAAGCAATAAGGAGACATTCCAGTTGCCTCTCTTCTAGTTGTATTATATGCCCAAAATGCACTAGGTACTTGCTCGCACCACCTTTTGAGATGTCCTTCTAATTTATTTTTGATTGTATCTGCAATTGTTTTATTTGTTGCCTCTGCCTGTCCATTAGCTTGTGGATATAATGGAGTTGACTTCCCACATTTTATCCTAAAAGCACTGAGTAGCATCTTTATATTCTACCCTTCAAATTGTTTTCCATTATCAGATACTAACTGTGCTGGAACTCCGTACCTGCAAATGATGTTCTCAAATATGAACGTAAAAACATCTTTATCACGAATATGATGTACTGCTTTTACTTCTGCGAGCTTCGTGAAATAATCTGTTGCGACTATCAAGTATCTTCTTTGTCCGGATCCAGGTAAAAATGGTCCAACAATATCTAACCCCCATTTCCCAAAAGGCCAGCAGCTTGTTGAAGAAGTTAATGTTGCCCCTGGTGCATGAATTCTTTTACCATGTCGTTGACATTCCTTGCATCTTCGTATGAACAATTTTGCGTCTGTATGCATATAAGGCCAGTAATATCCTTGTATCTTTGCTCTATACGCTAAAGATATTCCCCCACTATGATTACCAGCTTCTCCTCCATGTAACATCTTTAATATTTTTTCTCCTTCTTCACGAGTTAAACACCTGAGAGGTGGTCCACTGAAAGATTTTCTGTATATAAAATTCCTTCTCGAAACTCATAGTTTGTTGCACGACTCTTTAACTTATGTGCTTCTAGTCTGTTCCTGGATATTTATCCCGTTGCGAGATATGCATGAATTTCCTTTCTCCAATCTGCGATGTTGTTTGGTAATTCCCTTTCTACTTCCATCGCAACTGCCTCCTCAATTTCTTTTTCTTTGTCCACTGATGGGTGTTGAATTGTCTGGATTTTGATATTTCTTGTATTAGGATTTGTCATCATACTTGGAATGAATGCAAAAGCATCTGCGAGTCGATTGTATTTCCTTGTTATATGTCTCCATTTTAATTTTGGTATCTTCGCAGATAATTCATCAACGAGTTTCTTGTATTTCTTCAAAGAAGACTCATTTGTGGTATAATCTCCTTTAATTTGACAAATTACCAGCTGCGAATCACTTGTTATCCTTATACTTTTAAGCTTCTTTTCTATTGCGATCTTCAATGCATGCACTACAGATTTCGTAGCTCTGTTTCATTGTTCGTGGATGCAAATTCTAGTCTGAATGAGAATGATGTTCTTTCTCCTTATGGTGAAATCAACACAACTCCTATTCCATTCCCCTCGCTGTTGGATGATCCATCTACTAAAATTTCCCATCTATTTGGTTCTGTTAACAAATCTTTTGGATTCCCAAATTCTTCTTCAACATCCATCATTTCTTATACTGCTTCATCTTCTTTCAAAGGAAATTCCGCCAAGAAATCTGCGACGACTTGTGATTTTTGCGATGATAATACTTCGTATTTTATCTTGTAATGGTTTACTTGGGCATTCCACCTTTCTATTCTTCCTGACCTTTTTGCGTTCTTCATGATTGATTCAATTGGGACTTTGGTTACCACTTTTATCGCATGTGCTTGGAAGTATATTCGTAACTTGAATGATGCATAAACCAGGGCTAAGATTAACTTCTCCATTTTAGAATAATTTTTCTCTGCTGCATTAAAAGTTTTACTAATGTAGCTTAATGGGCCTTTCTATTCTCGTCGTCACGCTCGAATGATCTGCGCTTAGAGCGTATGGAGTTGTTGCGAGGTATACCAATAATTCTTCGTCTTTCTATGGTTTCTGTAATATGGATATATTTGTGAGATATTCTTTGATTCCTTGAAAAGCTTTTTCACATTCATCAGTCCACTTGAATTTTGCTCCCTTCTTAAGTATGTTGAAAAAATGTTTGCACTTATCTAACATTCGCGAAATAAATCTTCCAAGTGAAGCCAAGAGCCTGTTTAGCTTTTGTACTTTCTTTACCATTGCAGGTGTTGGCATGTCACGAACTGCTTGTACTTTTTATGGATCAACTTGTATTCCCTCCTTTGATACTATATATCCCAAGAATTTCCCAGACGCAACTCCAATTATACATTTTTCAGGATTTAATTTGATGTTGAACTTTCTCATTTGTTCAAATATTTCCTTCAAATCTTGCACATGATCTTTGGCTTCTTTGCTTTTTATCAACATATCATCTACATATACTTCCAAAGTTTTATGTATCCACTTTGCGAACACCTTTTCAACCATTCGTTGATATGTAGCACCCGCATTTCGCAAACCAAATGGCATCTTCACATAACAATATAAACCTCTTGGAGCAAAAAGGCAAGATGTTCTGATCTTCTTCTGCGAGTGATATTTGATTATACCCTTTATATCCATCAAGTGAAGTGACTCTATCATGTCCTGCAGCTGATTCCACCATTTGTGGTATGTATGGTAATGGGAAACTGTCTTTGGGACAGGCTTTGTTTAGATCTGTGAAATCTATACAAATTCTTATCCCTTTATTCTTTTTCGGAACAATGACCATATTTGCAATCCATTCTGGGTATTTCGCTTCCCTTATGATTCCTGCATCCAGCATCTTTTGTAATTCTTCTTCTATCTGTGCATGATAACATTGTGAGATCTTCCTTATTCTTTGTTTGAATGGTCTTATATTTTTATCTATGTTCAATCTATGACACGCCATTGATGGATCAATTCCTGGTATCTCATCTACACTTCCTGCGAATATATCTTTATATTCTCGCAAGAGATCAATAGTTCTCTTTTCTTTTTCATCATCCATCTTAGTTCCAATTCGCAAGAATAAAGGCTCCTCTTTACTTCCAATATTTACTTCTTTGGTTAGTTCAGCTGCAACATAGCTAGGACTTTTCTCCCCCATAGGTGTTGGTTCTTTGATTATTTTCACTGGTTCCCCTTCTTTTTCTGGAATCTCACTTGGTATTCCTCTCCCTTCCTTTGCCCTTATTGTATACACTCTGAATTCTTCTTCCTTTTTTTCCTCCTTCGCAAGTTTTCTACGAAACTGTTTCTTTCTTGCTCTCCCTCTACACTATTTTACTTCAATCTGATAACAAAATTTTGCACTATCAAGATCTCCTTTTAATTCCTGTATTCCATTTGGCGTGGGAAATTTGATTTTCTGATGTAATGTTGAAGTAACAGCTTTGATCGCATGAATCCACGACCTTCCTATCAACATATTATATGGAGATTCCATATCTATCACACATAAGACTATATGTGTTAGATTCCTCCTAGCAATATTCGCAGCGCTATTTCCCCTTTAGATTTTGTTGTAGATTTTCCTAATATATGAATAAGACATTTTCAATTTGTGATTTCTTCATCTTTAATTCCCATCCCCTTAAGTGCATGATAGAATATGATATTAACAGAACTCCCTGTATCGATCAAAATTCGGTTTAATTTCCATTTTTCTATAGCTTTCTTTTCTTCTCGCATGATCGGAATTGTGACCACCAATGGTGAAGTGTGGTTCAAGTCTTCATTTGGAATCTCTCATCGAAAATGTGATTTTCTGTTTTTCCCATTCTTCCAAAGTTGTTATTTTCTCCACCTCCATGATCTTTCTTCCTCTACAATCTCGCTTGTATATCTTTCCCTTCATGTTATTATGAAATTCATCAATCATTGTCTTTGTGATCATATTACATTCTTCTCTTTTGCAATCTTCATCTACTGACTCCATTTGATCTTCAAATTTTCTACAATTCCTTCAAATTTCGGCTATCACAATCCCTGTTTCTAGCGCCAATTATGTAGTTGCAGAATAACCTACAACTACACCCTCAATAGAATTTGTAAAACTTAAGAAGTTCTTGATGATGAATGACAATTTTCTTATTAATTATCTCAATTGATTACATAAAGATATCCAAAAGGAACTAGAATAGTTACAACTTTCTCTATTCTCTTTCCTAAGATATATTTTGACACTCACTAAAAGAACCTCTCGAATTTTACATTTGAACTCCTATTTATAGTGAAATTTGTACATCTATATATGTATTGCGAAGTATCGCAATACATCTTCGTAAGATTATTCTATCTTCGCAAATCTTCATACTTCCCTGTGCTTCCTCTACCATCGCATCGTTTTGTAACTCTTTCCTCTTATATTTATTACGATGTTCGTAAGATAATATCTTGCGATATTCTGTACCTACAAATAATTTTGAGAATGATTGATAAGGGAAAGTTAAATCATTTTCTAATAGGACATCTGCAATCTCAGCAGTTACCACCGGCACCAGATATTCGCAGAGTGAATACTGTAAAAGGAGCAGAAATATTTGTGATAGAGGTTGGAACCAAGGCGAAGAATTTGTTCTGTAATTCCATCATACATTCATACAAGACTATTGAGGATTTCCATGACAACATTCTAAGCAGAGTCTTCGCGAGAGACGCGGGTGGAAGAGAGATAATGAATATTGAGAGAGTCTCGCCATTATAGGAGTGGCAAAAGCAAACTATTTCTTTCACTACACAAGAAGTACCAGAGCCTGGCGAGATGCATGACAACCCACTGGTGGTAAGATTAGAAATAAATCCAAAACAAATAGAAGAAGAAGAAGATGATGAAGAAAATGATGATGGTGAGACTGAAGATTCCTGGGCCATTAACAGAATCCTAATAGATACTGGAAGTTCAGTTGATATCTTATTTTATCATACTTACAAAACCATGGGTGGAAGAGACGACAATCTGAAACCGTCAACCTATAAGATCTATGATTTCAACAGTACTGCCAACAAGCCCAAAGGGGAAATTAAAATGCGAATTCCATTAAAGGGGTTATATTCTAAGATCATATTCTGCGTTGTGGATATTAAATCACCTTATAATGACCTAATTGGCCGACCTTGGCTACATGGGATATTAGGTGTGGCGTCAACTTTCCACCAATGTATTAAATTTCCTCATCCTAATGGTGTTGGAGTTATAAAGGGAGACTGGGTTGATGAGAAGAGATGCTATGAAATTGATATGGAATCTTGCGAGGAAAGGGATACAAAGAGCAGAAACTGGAAACATAACATTAAGCAAAAAAAAAAGAGGTGATAAACTGATGGTTGATACAATAGAGCGGCGAGAGGAAAGAACATTGTGAAATCAACATGAGTTGCAAACAATAGATGGCGAGCGTCTCGCAGATGGAGAGAAAATAACAAAACGCAACAAAAGGGGAGAAGCAGAAAGTAGTAACTAGAAAGGTAAAATGATGAAATTTAAGAAATTTATGAATGGTTTGTTGAAAAAAATGTTTCAATAGAATATTTCATTTGAATGAAAAAGATGAAATTGAAAAATTATACAAGAGCTGAAGTGCAAATAAAGAGAAGATCAAAGAAAATAAATTTCATCAGAGTTGCAATACTCGTAAGAGAAATACAAGAACGGGACGAACCTTTATGACGTACACACTAGTTCACGAATAAAATTTCGTAAGAGGCAAATATAGGACCTAAAGTGCGTCATATAAGGGGGTATCTCTTTGCGTGGCTCAGGGATAAGGTTATACTGCTGATGGAATCTGAGTCACGGAGATTGGGGTTATTGAAAACTCATCCAGGAGAGGTACCTTGGATTTCCAACTATATAAGGTTATACCCTGGTTGGACGACTGAGAGTCTCTCCTAAGGAGTGCAGAGTATGATCAAGGCGCCGAGGTACACGGTTGAGCCAAGAGTGTCAGGGGCGTACGAAACTACCCTGACCATTCTTTGCAAGTTTTGACTATGATGCACTCGTCCCGAAGAAAACCCCACTTAGGGTGCAGTATTGTATGGCCGATGTGCCCTCATTGAAGGGTCAACCAGGGGGAAGATAAGTGCGGCACCCTCCATTAGGGATCTAATAAGTGTCTAAAGACGGAAATGTCATGGGGCTTAATGCTCGCAAGAGCATCTAGGTCTGTCATATTGTCGCGTGACAAATACTATACAGAGGCAACAAGCCATGAGAAAAAGATAAGATGAGATCAATGGGTTCTTACATGAAAATTTAAGAACGTCCTGCGATGAAAACGTCCTGCGATTTCATCGCAAGACGGCAATGTCATGAGGTTTTTTTCTCGCAAGAGAGCTTAGACTTGTCATATTGTCGCAGAGAAAGCGACAAAATGCAGATAAGGCAAGATCAATGGGTTTTTACATGCAAGTGTAAGGACGTCCTGCGATTTTGTCGCCAATACAAAAAGTGGAAAAATAAGACCTTTAACTAGGAAGGCATAATAAGACCACAAGAAATCAATATTGAATGACTGTGATGTTGATGCAGAGATAATGAGACTCGCGATGTTATCGCAAAGATTGAGGCAAAAATAATTAAATAGATTTTATTCACAATTAATGTCTAAACTCGACTCAATTTTGTCATATTGCAGATGAATAACAGAGGCAAGTATAAGAATGAACAGAATGATAGAATTGTTATTCATCATTATATGATAAATTTACGTAGATATTATCATATGATACATTTACACAGATAGTTAAAGATTACTAATCATGTTGATTAATTATATTGCAGAAAAGAATTATTTTCTAATTTATACATATAGAAGCAAAAGAAATTTATACATCAAGGAACCTTGCAGTAATATCACAAGAAGAAGGAAATAAATGTACAAATATTACAAGGATATTAAAAAGAGGAAACAAAACTAGTTAGATCCATCATCATCTTCGCCATATTTTTCTTCTTTGTCTTCACCATCATCTTCGATGTATCCTTCATCTCCGCCAGATTCTTCAGCTTCACTGTCAGAGATAACAAGATTTGGAGTATTCTTTGGAACTTCTTCTGCGAGGAAATGATACAAAGAATGAGGAATGTTATGATCATCGCAGATCTTCTTGGTAGAATCATTGCGAACACCAACAAGGAGATTGCTAAAATTGGTAGCAATAATCTTTAATTGGGTCTTCAATTTTGAATATTTCTCATCGCGAGCAGCAAGAGTCATTGCGAGTTGATTCTTATCAGCTTCGAGTTCTCCAATTCTTTCAGAGTATCTCTTTTCAACTCCCGCGAGTATATAATAACAAGTTGGAAATTTTGCAAAGAACTATAAAAGACAAGAAATATAAAAGGAAGAACAATTAACAACCGTCTCTTTCAGAAATCAAGTCTTTAATTAAGGCCGCTTGTTCAGCACGAAGGCTAACATCTACACCTAAGTTAGCTCTAGCATTGTCAAGAATCTTTGCAGCCCAGGCAAATTCGTCATCATTATCAATAATAAGACGGGAACGAATTTAGTTTTCTCTTTCAACAAGACCCTCTCTCTCACGGATAAGTTTATCTCTTTCAATCTGGACTTCAAGAATGGTATGAAAATCCGCTAAAGTTTGAGATCCTTGCCTAGAGATACGATCTTTTTCATCTATAAGATCACTTTTTTGGGATCTTAAAATCCTGATGTCTTCTTTAGAATTAAGATATTGACGCTTGGATATATTAGTCGCTCTCAAACTAGATCTATGATCAATTTCTAAAAGATAAAATTTGGATCTAAGATCATCTACAGAAAGGGAATTAATCTGTTCATTTTAATAGTTACTTAAGGATTCATTAAGGCGATTGAGAAGAGTATCATTGTCTATTGGGTTTGGAAAAGAATGAAGGAATACAGCTTCGTCAAAAAGGCCGTAAACATCTGCGAAAAAGAAAAATAAGAAAAAAAATGCAAAGGAATACAAGGGTAAAGAAAGAGAGAGATATTTCTTACCATAAAGTTGATTGTTCGCAGCTTTGAGGCTTGCGACCTTATCTTGAGAGAAAGAAAGTTCAGTTTCCAATCGCTTGACATTTTCTTGAAGGTCAGCAGACCCAGATTCCAATTGCCCACGAAGACTAGCGGACTCAAATTCCAACTCTACATTCTTCTTGCGAAGAACAGTATTCTTCTTGTGAAAAGATGCGCACCTCTTCTCCAAGTCTGAGGCAACATCAAAGGAAGCTCTTCCAGTCTGCGAGGGAACAATGTAAATTAAAACATGGCGAGGAGATGAATACATAAATGTGGTGAAGAAATGAAAACATACCAGAATACCAAGATAATTTAAGAGACTGGGAGTTATTGATCTTGAGATTAATTGGAGAGAATCATTATCAACCAATATGGGAGCATCGCAGATCTTAGCAAGAGCCTGGGATACCCCGTTAAGAGCTTAATTTCCATAATCATTTGCGATACCATGTGTAAGATCTCCAAAAATGTTAGCTAGTTGGGTCATGGAAGATTCAGATTGGGATAATTCCATTGCGAAAGGGATATCAGCATCAAAATCATCATCATCGTTGTCATTATCAGAATCATCCCTTGAATTTTCTTCATTAGAATGAGGATTTGAAGAAGAAGAGAATTGGGTTTTTCTTTTCTTTGAGGGAGGAGCACCATATTTCTCTTTGCGAGGAGCAGTAGATTTCTCTTTGCGAGGAGCAGTAGATTTCTCCTTGTGAGAAATAGTAGATTTCTCCTTGCGAGAAGCATCTTTGTCTTTCCCCTTAGTTTTCACAATCTTCACAGGTTCTATTTCTTCAATAACCTACGAACACAGATAAAAATAAGAAATAGAGGCAACAATATATTGTTAAGAATCATAATGGAATATTTCTTACTTCATCTGTGAGAGATTTAAGGGCTAAAAAGGGTGTTGGGCTTCCCAATTTTTTGGTAGTTAAGTTTTAGCCTGATAATCTGAAAAAATCGGAGTAGTCAGCGAGAGTATGAAAACATGAGGAAGATAATAATGATAATTATGCAAAAAATTTGAGGGAACATACCTCTTTATTCCTTTCAATCTAGTTGAAAACCCACGGTTGATATTCTGCGAGATTCGCAAGTAATTCATGAGGACCGGAGATGTAGGGACCCTCTAGGCATAATGGAAAAATGAACCATTTGTCATCACTGGAATGGCGAGGGCATTGATTATTACCCGTATGCCAATCGATATCTAACATAATAACTTTATCTTCAGCGATGTCATACTTCTTTTGTAAGCGGACACCCCAACAAGTGTTGTTCTTCTTCATAGGGATTATATCGTAATTTGCGAAGAAGTTCTCCACAGTATACTTTGCGGGAACAATTGGAACATCTTTAAATTTAGGATTCTTCGCAGTATTAAGGTTGTGAGATTCTTTACCAGCACCTCGAGTAGCATATTCAAGCATTAAGCGAATACAATCCCCACTCAACTGACATACCGCTTGCAAGAACTTCTCGTGAGAGAGTATCGCATAGAATAAAGGAAGTTCGGGGTCATAGAGAGCAATGGGAAGACCAGCCTCAAGCTGGCCTAACGAGACTATGATCTTCTCATGATTACATGGAATATCAGAAAATAATGGAACATAAAGTTCAGACTTAGGGTTTTGATTGGGAATGGTGGATAAAGTAAAACCTTTGTCTTGAAACTCTTTTTGGATCTTCTCGAAAGGGATCATATATTTGTGACCAGCTGCAACCATTTTTAGTATGTGAATGAAGAGTAAAAGATTGAAAGAAAAATTATAACAGTAGCGGATCCGGAATTTACGGAAGAACAGTGAATTTGCAGAGAAATTACGGAGAGAAGGAAGAAAGAAGTAAAAAGAAGAAAAGAGGAGAGTGAAAAAAATATATATAGAAGGTAAAAAATCTCGAGAAGATAAGTGCAATTAATATAAGGAAGAGACTGAACGGTTGGAATGCAGCGGTTGAAAGGGACGTGTCATAAGTTGAATGGAAGAAAAAACACGTGTAATAAATCTGGCAATAGATGCAGAAATGTGTCAGAACAATAAGATGAACAACTGCGGCATTCTAATTCTCATGATCTTTCCTCATTCGCAGAAAAGACATGAGAAGAGGCAAGATGTAGGACCAGAATATCGCCATGATATTACTCTTGCGAGATTAACAATATTTCTACGAACACCACCGCGAGTTCTTCAACAACACTTTGCGAGTATCGCAAGATAATTCAAAGAGTGACGAAATAGCTGACGAATAAAGAAACACGAGAAGAGCATGATTGTTCTGCGATGGTTACAACGTTTGCGAGAATTGACATTATAACTAATGCGCCAATATCGCGAGTCAGATCCAAAATTAAAGGACATCTTAGCTATCATCCACTATGTAACTACCCTATATAAAGAGACCCAGTAGATTCATAGGGATGATGATGTATTTTTGAGTGTTGAGAAAGTCTTGAGGAGAGAGAAAATTCAAGAGAGCGGTTGTATTCTTGATTTCTTCCATTTCTTGTAAACATTTATGAGAATCAAATAATAAAGTGTTATTTTTAATCTTCAAACTAGATTTTGTGCACGTGCTACGCACCGGGCAGATCCGCAAACCATCCACCATCATATTTTTCCTTTTGAATATATTTTTGGTTTGGTGTGGTGTGGCTTCGCCTTGTAATGTCGTGCATTTTTCCGTCAGGATGCATTTTTTATTTGGTATGGTGTGGCTTCGCCTCGCCCCTCTCAATGCATGTTTAGGATTTTTGATTTGGTGTGGCTCGGCTTCGCCTCCCCCCGTCCCGTCCCAATGCATTTTCGGTGTGGCTTGCCTCGCCTCACCACGATGCATTTTCTATTTCGGGCTTAGGAATTTTGATTATTTTCTATTTCGGGCTTAGGAATTTCGATTCCCCTCCTCGCATTGAGATGCATTAAACATTTTTTTCCCCACAAAACTGACACGTAATCTGTGCTACACATGGGATTCGATAAGAAGTTTTGATATTAATGAAACTTACAACTCCCTTAAAAAATATCTAGGTAAAATTTCATCTATAGATTATTTACAAAGATATATTAGCATACAGCCATAAATCATATTAGACCGTGATTTGTTTTTCACTACTTTTTTCCATGGAAGCAAGTATTCTCATCCTTTACAATTTATCCTTCGGCTTTTAACATATTACAAAAAAAAGGGAACAAATAAACATCAAAAGGAGAAAAAATAGATCAACAACTCTTACTGAAATTTGATTCACGATAAGAAACGATCGATTAAATTTTTTCTCTTAGAACTAATTTGCACAATCCATACCAAGAAGAAAAAAAATGTACAACTAAATTGATAACATTTTATGACAATATGTAAGTTGTAATGTCACTAAAAGAAGAAAGCCACTGAGGGGCACTATGATAATTTCAGTTGTAATGTCTACATTTCGTCTTGGCAGCTGCTCTGGCCTCGCCTTCTTTACTCCATGGATAAAGGGATATGCTATTCCTTTACTTTATTTGCTTTCTTGACTTCTATGTTACACCTCCCATATACCCATTATACATAGTCTCAACCCTCCCATCTGATATCCACATTTCTGAAGGGTTCTGTTGATATTGTCCACCTGCAAGGAATCCGGAACATGAAATAAGTGTTCTTCTTCTTGCTGCAATCCAGTTCAAAGATAGATGGATCTCAAGATCAAAGATCCATCAAAAGTTGCAACAGATTCTGTTTACAAATACTTAAAACCTTAAGTATAAATGTCATGATTATATATTAGTAGGAAATACCGTTAGGTCCTACAAATAATATAATATGATGAGTCTAATCTATTTGACCCAGTCAAATGTTTATTTGGTCTTATTTGGTAATATAAATTATAGTTTGGTCCTAAAAATTATTATTTGGTCATACGCTGATGTCATGGATGATGTATATGTCATCCTGTAGTGGCACAAATACCCTTTTGGGACCAAATATATAGAAAGAAACCCAAGAAAATATCTAATTTTCAGATTTACTTTCTCTCTCCTCCTATTTTCAGATCTAGTTTCTCTCCTCCCCATTTTTTCTTTTTTCTGTTGCTGCTCATGAAGACGATGAAGAACGACGAATTTTTTAGGTTTTTCTGCTGCTGTGTATGATGAAGAAGAAGAAAAACACAAAAAAAACACATTACTGCTGCTGTTGTTGGCGAAGAAGAAGAAAAAAAAATCGGCTACTGTTGACGAAGAAGACGAAGATGAAGAAAAAGACGAAGAAGTTGCTGTTGTTGACAAAGAAGAAAAAAAAAGATGAAGAAGAAAAAGACGAAGAAGAAGAAACACATTTTTCTGCTGCTGTGTATGACGAAGAAGAAGAAAAATATTTTTTCTGCTGCTGTTGCTTAAGATGAACTTCATTTCTGGAATGAAGTCTGTTTTTTTAGCTTTTTGTATGGACTTCATTCCCGGGAATGAAGTGAAGTTTTTGTGGACTTCATTTCCTGGAATTTATTTAGCTTTTTGTATGGACTTCATTCCCGGGAATGAAGTCTGTTTTATTTAGCTTTTTGTATGGACTTCATTCCCGGGAATGAAGTCTGTTTTATTTAGCTTTTTGTATGGACTTCATTCCAGGGAATGAAGTCTGTTTTACTTATCTTTTTGTATGGCCTTCATTCCTGGGAATGAAGTCTGTTTTTTTAGTACGGAAGAACTGCTACAACAACAAAAAAAACACGGAAGGGTATTTATGTCTATTTAAATATTTTTAAATAATTATGGACCAAACAGTAAAGTCGTTTAACCAAAGGACTAAACGGACATAGACCCACCTAAAAAAAGGACCAAACGATATTTTTCTCTATATATTAAGACTTGTGATATTCCCACCCGAAAATTAGACTTAACTAATGATGCATGACATACCTAAACACTACAGTTATCAAGTAGGTTGGCACTAAAAGTCTTTTGTTTCAACCTTTTAAGTCAAAAAAAAAGTAGGTTGGCACTAAAAGTCTTTGGATTTAAGGAACCATCTAAGATATGTTATTAAATTGATTTAGAGTGAGCGGAAACATCTTAGACAAATATACTAACTTTTATATGAGTAGCACCTCCATCCTTCCCCACATGACTCCATCGAATCTAAGCATTGGAAGCATGCTGAGGCTGTTGCTTGTAGGGGTTGTCTAGACGCAAGTTCCTCTGCTGCCAGTTCCAGTGTGTGACATATGATTGCATTTTTTTTTTCATATGCGAGTCTGCCAGTATCTCCATAAGGTAAATCAGAGACTCAATCCCCATAAAGGAACTTGGATGCAATCCACATGCTAAACCAGAGAAAGAGCAGAAAAAAGTACAGCCCAGCAAGTAAATATATAGCACTACCTTGAAAGTGTATTTAGTATTCTCACATCTAGCTATCCTTAAAATGAAACAACCACATCTTGCAAGTACACATATACAAATGAACATCTACACATACCATCAAAAGTTCTATCAGTTTAACCTGATGCTGACGACCCAGAAGAAATTCTTTCCAGTTTGTAGTATCACTCGAACAACATAACTTTTCATTATTGGTTTTCAAAATTTTCCACTAAAACTAATTTTTTGAGGCTTTCAAGGATAGATTAGACTCGTGTATTTTCTCTTGTGAAAGTTGATTCCACTAAGCTGGATTCTGTACAATGAGTCTCTGACACCTTTTTGTTAATCAGCTTATTACGTATCCATTTTGGTTGCATTCATTTAAATCTCTACTAAACTACCACTGGAGCATTGCAATACATACTTAGCATTCTTAGAAATTATATAGTTGTACCGACTTACTTCTAGGAATTTCTTTCTTGCTTCATCTTCTCTGTGTCATTAATTAAGATTGTGAGCAAAATCTGTGAAACTGTTTTGCCCCTTCTCCTAACCAACAAAAAACACACACTTTCAATAGAGAGATCACCTAAATAAATGGAAATAATTTTGTAGGAGTATTCAGGTAATACTCCGTAAGTCCCCTTCGCCGAATAGATAAACGTATACAACTGCAGTTTCAAACGTTACCCTGTGTACGGATGGACGAAAGTAGCCAAACATTGGTACAAAGAAAATTAGTACAAAAGTTGGGGGGTATTAGACCTCTTGATACTTGTTTTAAGAGAACCATTCTTTTCGAGTGCCAACAAAGGTTTCGCAAGAAGAACTACCAGCGTCAAAGAATGCTGAAATTATTGGTATGAATGACTGATATAAAAGTTTAGTGTAAATCCCTGGCCTGCAAAATATACAAAAGATAGCAAAACAGAAATGCATAGTTAATTAAATAAATAAATAAAAAACACAGAATATTAGGGTTCCGAAAAGAAGAAAAAAGGGAGAGATGGAGATCAGGGAGAGGCGTAATAAATTGTGAATGGAGAAAGAACTTTCGGTTAGGTTTAAGTATAGGTTAGGACAAAACCAATAGAACATCCAGATCAAGTCAGGGATTGAACCGATATTAATCACCGTTTAATGAGAAGAGCAAAAAAAAAATCACGAAAAGAAAATCGGAGAGTTTGACTCTATCGGCGAGTTTGATTCTCTAACCTATTCCTCGTGTTCTCCTGTCTCTTTTTCGAACCTAGAATAGCTTGGCTTCAATGGAGTTTCTCAAAGGAACTCTATTAACCCCATCAATATTCCTAGAATAGTAGGCAATTAGAAGAATAATTTTTAAAAAAAGTTTAAAATTTAGTCTAGGGTTTTTATGTGTTACCTTCTTCTATTCCTCCTCTTCATTATCATCTTTTTGATTGTGGTCTGCCTCCTAAAGCACATAGTACATGTGAATCAGAAAACGATAATATATCTTCCTTCAATGAAAATCATAATATAAACCCTAAAAAAAAAACCTAAAATCAACTCAGAAGAATATGCTTCCCCTCTACAATGAAACACAAGAACCCTAGCCGGAACAAAAAAAAAAAAACTCGAGAGGAAAATAAAGAACGCGCAATTGGGGGATACTTTTATTAATTGGGGGATATGAATTACTTCCCCCAACCCATGGTGTGTGCTAAGGGGTGACTTTTGGGGGCGAAAATACTAAAACACCCTTCCCTCAAAATAAAAATAAAAATCAAAAAACTTGAAATCAAAAAACAAAAAACAAAATCATATCCCCCATTTCCATCTCCACTTCTTATTAATCTTTTTAGGGTTAAAACTTTGAAACCCAAGTATTCCCCATTCTCTTTCAAATTTAAATTTTTCCCACTTCCTTTCAAATTCTCTTATCCTTCTCTGCCAGAATTGATGAAGAACATTTAGGAAATGATAAATAACATGTCGGAAATGATGAAGGTCACGCCGGAAATGATGAAGACCATGACGGAAGTGATGAAGAACATGTCGGAAATGATGAAGGTCACGCCGGAAGTGATGAAGACCATGCCGGAAGTGATGAAAAACATATCAGAAATGATGAAGGTCACGCCGGAAGTGATGAAGAATGTGCCGGCATAGAAATTTAGGATGAAGACCACGCCGGTACTAAGTTCCTACATGGTTATTTAGGATGAAGACCATCTTGGTAGATCTTGAGTTAAAGATGCTCGAAAATTAGACTATCCATGCCGGTAGTCAAGTGAAAAATAAATCAATCTTCTGGATACTTTTCTTCATGTTCCGGCATGGTTATTTATGATGAAGACCACGCCGGTATTGAGTTCCGGCATGCTCGAAAATTAGACTATCCATGCCGGCATGAAGAACAATAGGCTTGAATCAGTTCCAAGTACAATTGGCAAGTAAAATTCCCATCATCTTCAACTATTTTGGTTGAGCTGCTTTCATTATTCTTCACCGATAGAACCTGCTGATGCTTGCACCTCGAAGCTTCATGAGAATCCGAAGGACTTCTTACTGGTGAGTAACCAACACAATATGCATGCTGCCAAGCATCGCAAATATCACATTGTACCCATAATCCTTTATATTTATAGCTTTCATTCACAGCCCCGCATATGCACTCGACACATTTTTAATCTCTTTAGGTTACTAATCTGATGTATGTTAACTTGCATTTCATTGTTAAAAGTTACATCGCCATCAGATGCTGGCCTGCGATGAGCAAAGATGGAAGCGAGCAGCACGACATTTTTTCCCAGGCCCATCTCATCTGAGGTTGAAAAACATGAAGAAGCATGGTTAACAATTAAAAACATGTCAGAGGGAACAAAAAATACTAACAGCGAAGGATGGCAATTCAACAGCATGAATATGAAGGTAATTCCAACTCATGCGTTGATATATGTCACCCCATGTGACTAAGCCAAGTACCAAATACACACAAAAGTCAAATGTGAGGCACCACAAGAAGCATGGGCTAAAATCCTAATCAACAAATTATGATTATTTTATTCGATTTATAGAAATGAGTTTAGGTTAGAATCGCCAAACATAGCTGAAACAGACGAGTTACACAGAGCATCGGCATGGTTATTTAGGATGAAGACCACGCCGGAAGTGATGAAGAACATGTCGTAAATGATGAAGACCATGCCGGAAGTGGTGAAATTCAATGCCGGTACTGAGTTCCGGCATGCTCGATATAAATCTTTCCATGCCGGTAGTCAAGTGAAAAAAAAAATCAAGTTTCTAGATACTTTTCATCATGTTCCGGCATAGAAATTTAAGCAAAATACTATGCCGGAACAGGTACCGGCATGCTCGAAAACTAGATTACCATGCCGGTACCTGTTCAAAACCATAAAAAAATAAACATTCTGAAGTTCAAAACCAGAAAAAAATCGTAATGCGGGGGGGGCTACGCCCCCCCCCCGGATAGTGGCAATAATTTATGAAAATTTCCAACAATGCCGGCATGGGTTTTTGGTTGAATACCATGCCGGCATCGAGCTTTTTCAGCTGCAACAATGGTGGATTCAAAGAAAAAAAATCAAATTTTCAACCTCTTAGCAACAATTCTCTCGTCACAATCATCTTCCATTTTCAAAAAAAAAAAAAGTCCATTCAATTTTTTTTCCCTCCTTCTACTCCTCACTCACACAAATTAAAATAAAAAATCAAACTAATCTATCCCCCAAATACTTAAGAATTTACTAATTAAAATTAATCACTAATTAGGATTAGTGAGGGCTAGATTAGGAATTAAAAAAATAATTACATAGGGGGTCACCCAAAAATGCTATTGGGACACCGTTTTTGTCCTGTAGCTATATCCCCCAATTAATAAAAGTATCCCCCAATTGCGCATTCAAAATAAAGAGAGCATTTTTTTTTCTCTGGTGTGTTTTTGCCTTTTTTTCTCCGGTGTTTTTATGCGTTTTTTTTAACCGAAAAAGTTTTTTAGTGTTACATTCATTAAATTTGAGGAAAAGTGGAATAGAGAATTTTGAAGGGGGCGGTGACGCTCACCCAAGGGTGGGTATTCTCACCGCGCGACGCATGGCATCGCATGGATTAGGGGTTTAAAGGAGTAGATATGTGTTAATTACTGTAAATTCTTATCAAGGGTGTAGTGTAGGATTTCCTGCAACTACAATGTTATTCCCTAAGGAACAACAAGAACGACCTTAATTTCAAGAGAAAAGAAGGATTTTTCTTTAGACTCAACAAATTACATACAAGTATGTATTTGGAATCCAACAAGAAATATTCAATCAAATTAATCAAAGCGAACCACGATTAATTTGACTAAATATGCTCAACACAAGTAAACTTATGGAGACTTAATAAATCAATTAGATTAATCACAAGAAAACTCGCAAATAATCTAATTGTCATACACAACCAAACTAATTACAATAGTAATCAATTTAATTGGCCACACTCGACATAAGAACTTCTATGGAGCAATGACTAAGTTAATCACGAATAACCAACTAAGTTGAAGAGATGCTCAACATAAGAAAGCTTACGGAGTGATGACTAAATAACCACACAAGATGATTAATTTAGTCCAATCATGTTCAACATAAAGTACCTTACGGAACAACAACTAAGATAATCACAAAGCAATCAACTTTTGTTGTTTTAATGCTCAACATAAGACACTTCATGGAACAACACAGTATTTACACAAAAAATTGTGGATCGGAGAATCGACCTTATACCGTGGAATAAACAAGGATTCATTCTATGTTTCCATCACCATTTGCACAATGACACACAATAGACATAATCCTTGAATCACAAAATATTTTAACCCATCTTACATCAATAATTGACAATATAGGCTTAACTTTTGTGTTTGTCAAAAGTCTATTCATTATTTTATCAATATTTTCATATCAATTCAAGAACGACTTTACTTATGACAAAATATGGGACTATCAAGTTCACGGACATAAACACACATAACCCATCAAAATATTGCAATATCTAAAATCAAGAGATTAATACTGCAACCATCATCTTCCAAACAAACTTAGAATTTTAAACCAAAAAATCTAAAAACAAGAAGATGAAAAACATTGGATATAGCTATGTGTAATCACAAAAATGGCTATTCCAAAACACTAGTTATTCTTATAATCAAAATAGAAAAATAGAAGATTTACTAGACAAACACATTACTCATCATCTTCATCGGAGATACTCCATGATGCTCGAATTGTGTTTAACTCTTCCTTGAGATCGGGAAACTTAGTTGCAACCACCGACAATTGTTCTTGAACGCACTTTACTCTTGAATTGACCTTACACACTCCGTTGTGAATTTTTTGAAGTAAACTCAAGGTGGTAGGGTCACACTCATTAATTGAAGCATCTCTTTGTCTTTTGCAAACATTCTCCCTTATGCGCCTGAAGGTACAAGGACGAACCGGTTTGGGTACCCCAAGAGAGTTTCCAATTGAATCAACACCACAAACACGGAAGATTTGACTAATCAAACAAGGATAGCCTAACATCTTGATGGGAGAAGTCATTGAAACCATTTGATAAATAATGAATCCACAAATATCAAGACTTTGAACACCCGAATCAAGGAAATAGACTAATTCTGCAAATTCATGACTCCACCAAGAATTCTCAATTGTGGAGGGACAAAGATTGGGAATACCAAGTTTTCCAAGTGCCATCAATGCAATAATAAGTTCATTGGTAGGAAACTTCCCTTTATTCCAAGCTATCTTCTTGCCATAGAGCCCAATGGATATATCATCACATGATAGACGTTCATCACTCGGTCTAGGGAGACGCTCGTTTCCCAACGGAATGTTGGTAATCTTCGAAATAAACTCTTTATCAACAAGAAACCTTTTTCTATTTACCATAGATTTGAATTCCATCTTGTTAAGATCAACATCATGAATGTTGGCATAGAAAATTTTTGTGAGAGAATTAAAACCTTGACCAAGACCATCAAAGATATTTCCAAGATTGAATTTTTTGAAACAAATTAAATCCTCATCATGTCCACTAGACAAATCCAATTTCTTTTCTAAAATTAAACCTTTAGATGAAATCTTATCAAAAATTCTAGCACATGAATCATCCACAAACCTAATCCTAAGAGAATTTTGGTCACAAGGAATATCCATACTAGAGCTATTTGAAACTTTGGGAATCCTTTTTGAGCCCTTAGAATTCATCATGAGATTCAAGAAATTGAAAGGAACAAGAGGAATTTACTTACTTAGAGTGAATATTCAACACCCTTTCTCTTAGTTTCTCCAAAAAGTCTTTAATGGAGACAACACACAAAATCATAGAGGCTAACGTACGCGGACGGGTGAGAGGAAGAAAGGAGCATGCGAACTTCCTTTTAATAAGACCAAAAATGGGCTTGGACCCGTTTGCGAACTTCAACTCACAAAGAACTAAAGGGGGTTTTGTTTAGACAATTGCATATCAAGGATTATGCATTCCGCAACATAAGGATGCACTAGAAATCTTAATTTAAAACTTGTACGCAATTCAACCATTTCTTGCCCCATTTCAAGATATATACATATGAGGTAGTTCTAGTCTTGTTACCAAGAGGCATAATGTGCAGAGCAATTCTCATGCAATATTTTTAGTTGATCAGTGTGATTAGTCCCTGTAATGTAATCAATATAATGATGATAATCAGGGGAGTCTGAGCTTCCATTCCTTTGCTTGATATGCCTAGAAGGAGGACTCTTCCATTTTCCAGGTTGTACAATATTATTTAAAGGTTTAATATGTACATAATCCTTTTTGGAGTAGTTCTTAGTCTTAACAGAATTAAGTTTCTATAAGGATCTAAAAACGTCTTTGAATGCTCTGAAAATATCTTTATCAGCTGATCCATTATGATAGTACTCCTCATAGATATCGGTAGTTAATATTGTGAGGTTCCATATCATTGAGCGTCATGAACGTTTCTTTAATCTCCCCTCCTTTTTATTTTTTCCTTTAGATTGACACATATCATCTAAAACTTCCTTCTCAAATGAAATAGAATTATCATGAGAGATCAGAGGTTTTGACCATAATAGATCTAGATCAATCTTTAAGAAATTCTGGCGTGCGTTACAGATGCCAAGAGAAAATTTTCCAAAGAAATTTCCCATGGGACAATTTTTAAGGAATGAACAAACACAAATTTATCAGGTTTAAAGTGTTTGCCTGCTCTGATACCAATTGAAAAAGTGGGGGTCTAACAACCTCACCCAATATTTCGATTAGCAATATGTATGGAAAACTCCGAGTTGTTTTCTAGAGAATCAACTAGACTCAATCAATAGAAAATATCTCAAGGAGTTATTATCTCAATCTCTCAATTTGATTTACTCAAGCAAATATGATTCACGAGTCTTAATCAAAGAGAGATAACTTGGATGGTACCAAAGACCAATATCCAAGTGTCAATTAGTTTAAATCAACAACCAATAAGGTCGGATATTCTAATTGATTGAACAACGCACAACTTGTATTATTTCAATTATATAACAAAATATAATGCGGAAAAGAAATAACACAGACACCAGAATTTTGTTAATGAGGAAATCGCAAATGCAGAAAAACCCTGGGACCTAGTCCAGATTAAAAATACACTGTATTAAGCCGCTACATACACTAGCCTACTCCAAATTAACTTCGGTATGGACTGAAGTTAAACCCCAACCAATCTTACACTGATCCAAGGAACAGTTATGCTCCTACGCCTCTGATCCCAGCATGATACTGCACACTTGATTCCCTTAGATGATCTCACCCACAACCAAGAGTTGCTACGACCCAAAGTTGAAGACTTTAGCAAACAAATATGTCTCACACAGAAAAGTCTACAAGATAGATAAATTCGTCTCCCACGAATAAACCTATGAGTTTTTTTTCCGTCTTTTGATAAATCAAGGTGAACATGAACCAATCAATAAAACCAGACGTATATTCCCAAAGAACAGCTCAGAAGATTATTGAGGAATCACAAATGATGAGACGAAGATGTTTGTGATTACTTTTATATCTTGCCTATCGGAGATAGAAATCTCAAGCCAATTATTACAATTTTAATCGTACGATAGAAACAACAAGATCAGATCACACAACTACAAGAAAAGTAGTATCGGTCTGGCTTCATAATCCCAATGAAGTCTTTAAGTCGTTAACCTGGTTTTAGAAGAAGAAAACCAAAGGTTAAAGGAGAATTGACTCTATCTTAGCAAACTAGTATCACAAAAAATGTGTGGGGATTAGGTTTCCCAGTTTCTATAGTTCTCCCTTATATAGTCTTTCAAATCATTGTTTGCAATCAATGTTAGCTTAGTAACAAAGCATTCAATATTCACCGTTAGATGAAAACCTGATTAGATACAAAGCTAATATCTCTCAACCGTTAGATCAAAAACTTAGCTTTCCATACACACATATACTTGACGATTTTGGGTTTGTGTAACCGTACCCAAACGTTTACAATAGTTGGTTCAATATTAGTCAACTAAATGGTTAACCAAATGATAACTTTCATATCAACCATATTCTTCTTCACCATAACTAGTCCAAATGACTCAAATGAACTAGTTAGAGAGTTGTTCAATTGCTATAAGATCTCATGTACTACACAAGACATAATTGAATCAAAAATAATGTGATTCACTCGAATCAATTCATGAACTATAAAGCCACGGTTTGCAATAGCATTCCTTAGATAATTTAGATAAGTTCATGAACATCGTTTTTAGACATAACCACTCAAGTTCGGGGACTGGGTTCGCAGACTCAAGTTAACCGGTTGGAGTTCACAAACTCCAGCAGAAATTCTCGGGTTCGAGAACTTCCGTCAGTTCGCGGACTGAAAGCGATCTACAACTCCAGCAGAAATTCTCGGGTTCGAGAACTACGCATGTTCGCAGACTGAGTTCGCGGATTAGGTTGCCTGCTCAAGTTCTGGTTTCACTTGATCAACAAAGTTCACAAACTTCGGTTCAAGTGATAAGAACTTACACATATATGTGTTACCACAACAATGGTTATATTGTCTAAACTCTCATTTCAACCATTGAAACATTCTCAGAGGACGTTATATAGTTGTTATTCACAAACTATTTTTCATCAGAACGATTTCCAAAGTGATTGAAACATAACATGACTTTCGTCACTAGGTAAATATGAACTTGGCTAAATCAAAAGCTTTACCAACACATATTTCGAGAAATAGATAAGCGAGATATACTCAGCTCGAAATATCACATGTGTATATTCTTATTATATATAGTAATACGACTTTTGTCTCAAGATAGGAGATAGAGTAGATAGACTTTTAAGTGATAGATAAGTTCAAGTCTCCACATACCTTTTAGTCGATGAAAATCGACTAGTTCCTTGAGTAGTCCTTTGTCTTGTATGATGATTGCCATGGAGTTCTTGAGATCAACTAAACTTTCTATCCTAGTCCGAGACCTTAGTTATAGTAGACTACAAATCAAGACTTTATAGTTTTGATCACTAACATTGACAAACATGCTTGAGATAGAAACGCGTGCGAGTTCCACCGAGCAATGATCTAACAAAAAACACAATATATAATAGGTATATATATGCATTTGTGAATCGGAGTAAGAAACTCTAGTTCTGAAAAACCCTAGGAGGACATGGACATTAGTGGACTGTCAATAAAAACTCAAACAAAAATAATATACAACATACTTGAGTATTTCCCAATTAATTTCCTTGCACCTCTCAAGTTAGAAGCAAGGAAACAAATACTTGGAATCAGGTATTAGATTGGAAATTAATTCCACTATGATCATCGAGAAAGGAGTTGTATATATCATCTGACTGTTTGATCTTTGTTTTCTTCATCTTTCTTCGGTTGACTTTCATCCCTGAAGGATAAGACATGGCGTACTTAACAAATCCATCAGATGGCTTTCTCTGAGGACTAAGTCTAGGACCTCTTGGAATTGGATCAAGAGGATCGAAATAGATAGGAATCCATTTTCTAGACTTAGAATTACCAGAAACATTCTTATAAGTACAGGGAATGCTTTCTTTAGAAACACAAGAATTTATGCCAGAATGCACTTGAGACCTGTGATGATTTCTAGAATAAAGATCATTCTTATAAGGTTTTTGGTTTCTTGTGGGCATGCGATCTGCATTAGTCGATTGACTATTTGTTCCATTGATAGTGAAGAGAAGCTAATTATGAAGCTTAGAAATTTGTTTCCTTCTTGCAAAACAATGGATATCATAATGATTCTTTTTCTCACAAAAAGTACAGGTTCGTGGAGGAGAAGCAATAATTGGCACCTGTCTTAGCTTCATAGCCATATGAGAAGATTGTAAGTTACGCAAACCTTTCTTGACACAATATTCTTCTCGAGAACATTTTGTCTTGTACAAAACATCACGAGAGTTAGTTTGTACAGAGGATTTTCTCCTTAAGACAGAGTTTTCCTTTTCCAAGGATTTGCATTGTTCATAGGCTAGAGTAAGAGATGCACTTAGTTTCTTTTTTTCGACATGAAGTCTATTAAGATCTGATGAATGAGTCTCAATCAAACGTTTTTCCCAAATTGAGTCTTCCTTGACGATATCTTTAAGAGCACTAATCTTTTCATGTTGAAGAGTAGTTTTTTGGAGAAGTTTCTTAATATTCTTAGAAAAGGACTCAATGATGCTATAGAGATCACGTTCTCGATCAAGAAACTTTTCAAATTCATCAATAAGCTGATCATGATACTCAAAATCAACAATCTCAGCTGTATTTTTTGAAATTCAAGTGAGCTCATTTTCAGCTTTTGCCAGAGTGTCACATGCCTCATGAGAGGAAAAGATGTCAACATCTGTTGAAACAATCTTTTTACCTCGGGATTCGGAAGAATCAACTAAGGAGAAATCCTTTGAGGTATTTCTAAGACACTTGGCGTAATTAAAAGCTTTAGAAGACATCCTTCTAGGCGTAAATTACATTTTGTCCTCAGACTCAGATTGCCACAAACACAGACTTGTAAGGTCTTAAACGTGTTTGCCTGCTCTGATACCAATTGAAAAAGCGGGGGTCTAACAACCACACCTAATATTTTGATTAACAATCTCTATGGAAAATCTCCGAGTTACTCTCTAGAGAATCAACTAGACAGTCACACTCAATCAATAGAAAATATCTCAAGGAGTGATTATCTCAATATCTCAATTTGATATTTACTCAAGCAAATAGAATTTGCGAGTCTTTATCAAAGAGAGATAACTTGGATAGTACCAAAGACCAATATCCAAGTCTCAATCAATTTAAATCAACAACCAAAATGGTATGATATTCTAATTGATTGAATAACGCACAACATGTATTATTTTAGTTATATAACAAAATATAATACGGAAAACAAATAACATATACACCAAAATTTTGTTAACGAGGAAACCGCAAATGCAGAAAAACCCCGGGACCTAGTCCAGATTAAACATACACTGTATTAAGCATCTACAGACACTAGCCTACTCCAAGCTAACTTCGGTCTGGACTGTAGTTGAACCCCAACCAATCTCACACTGATCCAAGGTACAATTATGCTCCTACGTCTCTGATCCCAGCAGGATGCTACGTACTTGATTCCCTTAGTTGATCTCACCCATAAACAAGAGTTGCTACGACCCAAAGTCGAAGACTTTAATAAACAAACCTGTATCACACAGAAAAGTCTACAGTAATAGATAAATTCGTCTCCCATGAATAAACCTATGAGTTTTGTTCCGTCTTTTGATAAATCAAGGTGAACATGAACCAATTGATAAAACCAGACTTATATTCCCGAAGAACAGCTCAGCTTTATCAATCACCTCACAATAGTCTTAATCGACGCAGCAAAAAAAGATATTGTGGAATCACAAACGCCGAGACGAAGAGTTTGTGACTACTTTTATATCTTGCCTATCGGAGATAGAAATCTCAAGCCAATTATTACAATTGTACTTGTAAGGTAGAAACAACAAGATCAGATCACATAACTACAAGAAAAGTAGTATCAGTCTGGCTTCACAATCCCAATGAAGTTTTTAAGTCGTTAACTTGGTTTCAGAAGAAGAAAACCAAAGGTTAAAGGAGAATCGACTCTAGCTTAGAAAAACTAGTATCACACATAATGTGTGGGGATTAGGTTTCCCAGTTTCTAGAGTTATCCCTTATATAGTCTCTCAAATCAGGGTTTGCAATCAATGCTAGCTTACTAACAAAACATTCAATATTCACAGTTAGATGAAAACCTGATTAGATTCAAGCTAATATTTATCACCTGTTGGATCAAAAACATAGCTTGTTACACACACATGAAATGCACATTTGTAGGCTTGTGAAAACCGTACCCAGACTTGTACATTAGTTGGTTCAACAATATTTAACCAAATGGTTAGCCATATGATAACTTTCATATCAACCATATTCTTCTTCACCATAACTAGTCCAAATGACTCAAATGAACTAGTTAGATAGTTGTTTAATTGCAAGGAAATCTCATGTACTACACAAGATACAATGGAAGCAAAAAAGATATGATTCACTCGAATCGATTCATGAACTATAAAGCCATGGTTTGCAATAGCATTCCTTAGTTTATTAAGATAAGTTCACAAATATCGTTTTTAGACATAACCTACTCAAGTTCGCGGACTTAAGTTCCCCGACGGAGTTCACAAACTCTAGCATAAATTCTCGGGTTCGAGAACTTGGTCATTTTGCGGACTGAGTTCGCGGACTAAAGTTCACGTGCTGCTCCGGTCTCACTTGATCAAAAAAGTTCGCAAACTTTGGTTCAAGCAATAAGGACTTATACATATATGTGTTTCCACAACAATGCTTATATCCTCCAATGTTTATAATGTCTAAACTCTCATTTCAATCATTGAAACATTCTCAGAGGGCGTTATATAGTTGTTATCACAAACTATTTTTCGTCAGAGCGATTTCCAAAATGATTGAAACATAACATGACTTTTGTCACTAGGTAAAGATGAACTTGGTTAAAGCAAAAGCTTTACCAACACATATTTTGAGAAATAGATAAGCGAGATATACTCAGCTCGAAATATCCACATGTGTATAATCTAAGTCTATATAGCAAAACGACTTTTGTCTCAAGATATGAGATAGAGTAAATAGACTTTTGAGTGATAGATAAGTTCAAGTTTCCATATACCTTTTAGTCGATGAAGATCCACTGGTTCCTTGAGTAGTCCTTCGTCTTGTATGATGATCACCATGGAGTTCTTGAGCTCAACTACACTTTGTATCCTAGTGCGAGACCTTATCTATAGTAGACTAGAAATCAAAGACTTTATAGTTTTGATCACTAATATTGACAAGCATGCTTGAGATAGCAACGCATGCGAGTTCGATCGGGCAATGCTCTAACAAGTTCCACCAGTTCCTTTTGTAGTTCTTCATCTTGTATGATAATCACCATGGAGTTCTTGAGCTCAACTACACTTTCTATCCTAGTCCGAGACATTAGCTATAGTAGACTAGAAATCAAGACTTATAGTTTTGATGACTAACATTGACAAACATGCTTGAGATATCAACGCATGCGAGTTCGATCGAGCAGTGCTCTAACATCTATGTTATATTAGGAATTAGTTATCTATTTAAGACTTTTATCTCTAGGAAGATTCTAGATTATTCCTAGGCCTATAAATAAGGGTGATAACCCTTTGGTTATTGTAATATAAGTCTGAATTATTAGAGGTGTGTGAAGAAACAATTTGTCTATTCTTTAAGTATTCAATAAGAAGTTTATTTGTTGCAGTAGAATAGGCATATTATCGAACAACTATAAATCTTAGTGTTCTTGTTTAAATTACGCATAGTTTTCTGTTCTATGTAAGAACTTCAATCCAACATCTACGTTACCTTGAATATACCACATAATCTACTTCACATCCTGCCAGTGTTCCTTCCCCGGATTATGCATATATCTACTAACCATACTAACATATATTTGCAATAGTAACACGGTAAAACTTTGAAAACAGATTGAGTCATGTGTTCAACACGCTGTCCTTAATACATTAGCCCCCGGCTATACCCAAAAGTGATGGTATATCCCTCACAGTACGGATATCTCTAGGATAAAACACCCTACTACACCTACTACTAGCATATGTAGTAGATGCTCAACTTGAGCTTGGAAACTCCGAAAAACCCTTAAGAAAAATCGCGAACACTTAGAAAAATATTGTTATTTGGGTCTCTCCAAAATATAGAGAAACTCTTTTCCCTTAGATTTTAAAAAAGTAGAGAAATTTGTTTATATAGTGGAATAATACAACTTAAGAAAAAGAACTCCCCGATGTGGGACTATAAAGTTTATATAGTCTCTCAAAATAACTAACAAGTGGAAACTCCACAATGTGGGACTAATAAGTTTTAGTTACAAAAGAAAACAGTAAGTTATTATTTTTCTTATAACTTTAAAAATCATTCTTTCATTAATTATTTTCCAACAATTCTCCACATGAATGAAAACCTCAATAAAACATGAAAAACACAGATAGATCTTGGTAAATCAACATCCACATTTCACGACTCGAACTAACCGAACAGACAGATGGATCATGCATGTTAAAGTCCTACGAGCCATTCCAATGTCCTCTCTCTCACACAATAGTGTATTGACCCCGAGGTCATATTATGGATTGCAAACAATCATAGTAGTGTAGAGAGCTTTCATCTTTAGTTTTCCATATATGGGACTAAAAATTTCGTTCACCAAAGTGAAAATGGCCTTGTGAACCCTTAATGACCATTATATCCTAAGTTCCAATAATACCAAAACTATCAAAACAACATGAAACTCATTTTCTCAAAATGAATTAAATTTCGATAAAAACAAAAATCACATAAAAATGCAGGAAATACTATTTTAGGAAGAGGTGTCCATGAGGTCTTCAACCTTTGGTTAGTGAGATATTACCAGAACTAATTTCTAAAGATAGTGAACGCGATGTCTTGAAATGCTAGCGTTTGATGTAATTAGTGATAACAACCACGCATGATATCTCCAAGGTTGCTGCCAAGATCGTGCCATTGTGTCCAATTTGGCCCTGGACATTATCCTGTTTTTCATAATGCTCTAGAGAATTGGCTCATATTCTCATAGAAAGCGGTCCCACTTACTCATTTAAATAGGTGAGTTTCATCAAGAGTGTTTACTGCTACACCCCACTTTAATCTCAAATTGAAACTATAGAACTCATTAAGACTAATTTAAAAGCCATCCTTCACATGCAGTCAAACTATCACGCCTACACTATAGGGAAGGGACATATAATGAAATTCTCTGATAGTGTTTACCTTTACCCACCATGATAGACACATTTATGTGTCTATTTTGATCTCAGTTTTCTATATTTTTAGAACCCATTTGTGTACTTATTTTGGTATTTTATGTCCTTGTAGGTATTTTTGGAGAAATAAGCTTTTGCGGAGAAATTGGCTCGACAAGTGGTTTTTTCACTCGTGGGAGAAAATTGATAAAGATACCCCTTATTCGGATAAAGGTCACCTCAATTACTAAGGGGTACCCAGGGTCACCTAAAAAGGACACTCGTCTATTGGTTAAGGGGCACTTCATCTTCAACATTTGAATTATGGTTTTTGGTGGGAAAGAGTGGCAGAATTAGGGCTTGAATTCTACATGGGTTCTAGATAGATTCAATCATCGGATCTAGTACAGATGGACTCTAACTGACTAAACAGGCCTGGTATGATGTTTTTATATGACTGTTTTGGGATGGATATCGAGTTTGAAGATGGACAGGGGAGTTAAATATATCGGGTTTGTTTGGATTTTGGGGAGAACTTTGAACGAGATTTAATCGAAGATTGTCATGGGTATGGACTGATATTGGCCTTTTAAGGCAAAACAGGATAAGTAGATGCTCCGGAATCTATTAAAAAAGGTAGATATGGATTGATTTCATAAAACAGAAGATGAGTATTCTCGGGTTTCTGTTGAAGTTATTTTTGGTAATTAAGTGGAGAGTTAGAGAAGATATAGCCCCTGTTAGAGATATTTACCAAATATATGGAATTCTGGAAGATACAAACGCGTGAAAATGAGAAAGAAATCAAATCCCGAAGGATTATGGCCGTGAAAAAAAGGAGAGAAATATTGAAGGAAATACTCGATTTGGAGGAGATTAAACCGGCATGTCATGTATATAAGGACTTGGGGGTGAAGTTTAGAGGGGGTCGAGAGTTTGGGGTAGCTTCGGAGCTAAGAACAAGGCTGTAGAGAAGAATCGCAGCAGCAGCATAGAAGAAGAAGGATGAGTTGCAGACGACAGAAAATAAGTGTCGTTCTCAAGAACACGAAGAACAGACTCGTAAGACAGTCGTTTATCCTACTACACAAAATATTTATCGTTCTCTGTAACAGCGTCTTTGTAACACTTATATTTGTTGCGATTTCACTGCTTTATTATTTTTCACCTCTTGTAAACACTTTTTGAGCTATGAATATTAATTTTGAGCGTGTTTTTAACATGAGGATCTAAACCCCAACACTGGGACAATGGAGGAAGCCATGTTTCACAATTGATTGGTAACTATAATTGATTTTTTTTACTATTTTCACTTGTTTTAATTGATTTATGATTTTTATTAATTAGTTGTGACTTCGTTTGATGATGTATGCTTAGACTTAGAGCTTTTGATGCATCATTATTATGATCTACAATTAATGTTTTACAAAATCTACTTTTGGAAAAGAAATAGAGTCAACAAAAGAGCTTGAATTGTCTAGAATCATTATATGAACCAATTGAGTGTGATTAATGGTGGAATCCTAAATCCCAGTCTCTCGAATTATTGATATCATCTTCTACATATTTTCTTGTTAAATTAAGAATTAGATCTAAGATCAAACTTCACAATTCCGAGAATGAAACCCTTTCTTACCACAATTAAAACTATATTAGTTTTTGGCGTCGTTGCTGCAGAACGAGAAGAAGTTGGGGGTAAAGGGACTCAGGAACGCTCAAATTAGTTATCTCATTCTAAACCTTTATCTTGGGATCTTAAGTCATCAAGGTTGAGTATCCTTCATGGTAAGTTTAATTTATGAGCTTCAGTCCCATCCCCTTCAATGCCTTACTAACTATCTCTTTAGACAAACCTTTCGTTAAAGGGTCTGCGATATTCTCCTTGGACTTTATCCAATTAATATAAATAACGCCTGTTGAGATCAGTTATTTTTAGCTTTAGTTATTAAAACTTGGCTAACACATTGTATAGATATAGCTGGCACAAGCCTATGCCAGAGAGAAATGTCTTCTAAAAAGCATCTTAGGCACTCGGCCCCCTCTAGTGCTTTATCTAATGCAATATTCTCATATATTCCATAATGAATTGGGAAATATATGTCTTTTTGGGAGATTTCCAAAAAACAAACCCCAGCTCCTGCTAGGTGAAAACATATCCACTCGTAGACTAAACTCCTCTGAGTCAGCTATCCAGTTTGCATCACCAAATCCCTCAAGGATAGTAGAATACCTTTCATAAATCAAATGAAAGATGATAAAGTATTTTAGGTATCGTAATACTCTACTAAGTGCGTCTAAATTTTCCTGCTCTAGATTACAAGTATACCTACATAACTTACTCACACTATAGGCAATGTCTGGACTTTTACAGTTCATTAAATTCATCAGATATCCTATAATTCTCGAGTATTTAAGTTGTGATACTCTATTACCTTATTCTTCTTGATTCTACTAGAAGGATCGTACGGAGTACAAACAGGTTTACAATCAAACCGATCGCATCTCTTAAGCACAATACAACTAAAACTATAATCATTAGAATTTCTTATAATCCTCATACCTAAGATTACATCAATAGGGACTAAGTATTTTATGTCAACTTCTCATTCAGCACATGCTTTTAGTGGAATTAATCACATATATGTTTATATCAAGTATAAGCATATCATCAATATACAAGCATACAATCACACATGCATCCTTAACAAGTTTACTGTAAATACACTTGTCAGATTCATTAACATAAATCCACTACTCATTATCATATGATCTAAATTTTCATGTAACTGTAAATGTGCTTATTTAAAACCATACAAATATGTGTTCCACTTACAAACTTTGTCTTCACAATCTTTCACTACAAATTCCTTAAGTTGATATATGTAAATTTCTTTATCTAATTCACGATTTTAGAAAAGATGTCTTTATATCCATATGATGTATCTCTAAGTTGTTTATGGCAACAATAGCAATTAGCATCTCAAAGGAAGTAATTCTCGTCACAAGTGAATAAGAATCAAGGAAATCTACACATTCTTTTATTTTATGGCTTGTAGCTACCAACCTAGCCTTATATTACCTAAAGTTACATATACCTTATGTTTCCTCTTAAAGACTCATTCACATCTTGTGGCCTTACTCCATAGAGGTAAACTAGCAAGCTCCCAATTATGGTTCTGACGGACTGAGTCCATTTCACTAAATAAAGCTTCTCACCAGAATGGGGTTTCAGTAGATGTCAAGGTTTCTTTACAAGTCTGGGTCTCAGACTAGCTAAGCATGTTATGAAATCAGGTCCATAAGAAATCTCAATTCTAATTCTTTTACTTCTCTTAGGCTCAACCTCAACTTCATCTTCCTTAAAGGTAAGTTTTGACTAGTTGAAAATAAATCTAGGGTATGAAAAACACATCTCTAATGAGGATCTGGCTTAAAAATAAATATGTTCAAAGAACTCAACATCCGTAAACTCCATATTAGTATTCATGTACCAATGTCAGAAAAATCATAACTCACAACAAAAAATCTATATGCAATAGTGTATTCAGGATACCCTATGAAGATATAGTTAATTTTTTGAGTCCTATTTTAGTTCTCTTAGGATGAGGAATGGCTACCTTATCCAAACACACCCAAACTTTGACATATGCATAAGAATGTTGTCTATCTTTCCATAATTATATGGAGTTTTATATGATCCTTTAAAGGTTACTTTATTCAGGATATTACAAAATTAGAGGATGACCTCCCTCCACAAGTTGGCGGTTAATTCTTTAATCAACATGGCATATATCATCTCCTTAATGGCCAGTTCTTACGTTCAACTATACCATTAGACTATGGTAAATAAGGAGGTGCGATCTCATGAATAATGATATTTAACAAGTAAAATTCTCCTATATGAATTTCATATTCGCCATCATGTTCAGACCTAACCCTTTAAGTGGTAATATATAATTGGATTTAAATTTCAAGTTTATACATCTTAAGGCTTCTAAAGCATCATCCTTACCAATAAGCAAGTATAAAAGATAGTACTTCGTACAATCGCCTACGAAAAATATGAACCATTTTTTATCACCTTAGTTTGGGTTGAATTTATGTCAACTAGGTCTAACTAAATTAATTATAAGGATTAAAATTACTCCAAACATTTTTCTAAAAGGATTTATAGCATATTTTAATTCTACAAAGATTTCACTTTTGTGTTCAGAATTCAAACTAAATTTGGGTTCACAGCCTATGCTATTCAGTTTATGCATTGACTTATAAGTTTACAAATCTAAGTCTACCATGCAAAACAGTTAGTCACATAAAAGAAATCACAAGAATCAATTATGTTCACTTCATCGCTTTATTCTAACTACGCAGATTATGCAAAACAGCTTAGCCACATATAAGGTTAAGCATGAGTTGCAGTTCACAACGCAGGATTATTCTAACTACAGTGGATACATGACATACATTGTGAAACTAAAGTGATGAGCACTAAGATTGAATTTCATTATGTAAATTTAAGCACAACAGGGATATTGCCAATGATATGAATAACAAGTAGAAAATTAAAGTTTCATCTAAACCCTAGCAGGAAAATTTAGAACATGATGGAAATGGTTAAAACACAAATTATATTAGACTAGAAATGGTTAAAACACAAATTATATTAGACTAGAAATTATTTACTATACCATTAGACTATGGTAAATAAGGAGGTGCGATCTCATGAATAATGATATTTAACAAGTAAAATTCTCCTATATGAATTTCATATTCGCCATCATGTTCAGACCTAACCCTTTAAGTGGTAATATATAATTGGATTTAAATTTCAAGTTTATACATCTTAAGGCTTCTAAAGCATCATCCTTACCAATAAGCAAGTATAAAAGATAGTACTTCGTACAATCGCCTACTTAAAAATATGAACCATTTTTTATCACCTTAGTTTGGGTTGAATTTATGTCAACTAGGTCTAACTAAATTAATTCTAAGGGATTAAAATTACTCCAAAAATTTTTCTAAAAGGATTTATAGCATATTTTAATTCTACAAAGATTTCACTTTTGTGTTCAGAATTCAAACTAAATTTGGGTTCACAGCCTATGCTATTCAGTTTATGCATTGACTTATAAGTTTACAAATCTAAGTCTACCATGCAAAACAGTTAGTCACATAAAAGAAATCACAAGAATCAATTATGTTCACTTCATCAGTTTATTCTAACTACGCAGGATTATGCAAAACAGTTAGCCACATATAAGGTTAAGCATGAGTTGCAGTTCACAACGCAGGATTATTCTAACTACAGTGGATACATGACATACATTGTGAAAGTAAAGTGATGAGCACTAAGATTGAATTTCATTATGTAAATTTAAGCACAACAGGGATATTGCCAATGATATGAATAACAAGTAGAAAATTAAAGTTTCATCTAAACCCTAGCAGGCAAATTTAGAACATGATGGAAATGGTTAAAACACAAATTATATTAGACTAGAAATGGTTAAAACACAAATTATATTAGACTAGAAATTATTTACTATACCATTAGACTATGGTAAATAAGGAGGTGCGATCTCATGAATAATGATATTTAACAAGTAAAATTCTCCTATATGAATTTCATATTCGCCATCATGTTCAGACCTAACCCTTTAAGTGGTAATATATAATTGGATTTAAATTTCAAGTTTATACATCTTAAGGCTTCTAAAGCATCATCCTTACCAATAAGCAAGTATAAAAGATAGTACTTCGTACAATCGCCTACGAAAAATATGAACCATTTTTTATCACCTTAGTTTGGGTTGAATTTATGTCAACTAGGTCTAACTAAATTAATTATAAGGGATTAAAATTACTCCAAACATTTTTCTAAAAGGATTTATAGCATATTTTAATTCTACAAAGATTTCACTTTTGTGTTCAGAATTCAAACTAAATTTGGGTTCACAGCCTATGCTATTCAGTTTATGCATTGACTTATAAGTTTACAAATCTAAGTCTAACATGCAAAACAGTTAGTCACATAAAAGAAATCACAAGAATCAATTATGTTCACTTCATCAGTTTATTCTAACTACGCAGGATTATGCAAAACAGTTAGCCACATATAAGGTTAAGCATGAGTTGCAGTTCACAACGCAGGATTATTCTAACTACAGTGGATACATGACATACATTGTGAAAGTAAAGTGATGAGCACTAAGATTGAATTTCATTATGTAAATTTAAGCACAACAGGGATATTGCCAATGATATGAATAACAAGTAGAAAATTAAAGTTTCATCTAAACCCTAGCAGGCAAATTTAGAACATGATGGAAATGGTTAAAACACAAATTATATTAGACTAGAAATGGTTAAAACACAAATTATATTAGACTAGAAATTATTTACTATACCATTAGACTATGGTAAATAAGGAGGTGCGATCTCATGAATAATGATATTTAACAAGTAAAATTCTCCTATATGAATTTCATATTACGCCATCATGTTCAGGACCTAACCCTTTAAGTGGTAATATATAATTGGATTTAAATTTCAAGTTTATACATCTTAAAAAGAAAGCATCATCCTTACCAATAAGCAAGTATAAAAGATAGTACTTCGTACAATCGCCTACGAAAAATATGAACCATTTTTATCACCTTAGTTTGGGTTGAATTTATGTCAACTAGGTCTAACTAAATTAATTCTAAGGGATTAAAATTACTCCAAACATTTTCTAAAAGGATTTATAGCATATTTTAATTCTACAAAGATTTCACTTTTGTGTTGAGAATTCAAACTAAATTTGGGTTCACGACCTATGCTATTCGGTTTATGCATTGACTTATAAGTTTACAAATCTAAGTCTACCATGCAAAACAGTTAGTCACATAAAAGAAATCACAAGAATCAATTATGTTCACTTCATCAGTTTATTCTAACTACGCGAGGATTATGCAAAGCAGTTAGCCACATATAAGGTTAAGCATGAGTTGCGGTTCTAACGAGGATTATTCTAACTACGGTGGATACATGACATACATTGTGAAAGTAAAGTGATGAGCACTAAGATTGAATTTCATTATGTAAATTTAAGCACAACAGGATATTGCCAATGATATGAATAACAAGTAGAAAATTAAAGTTTCATCTAAACCCTAAAGCAGCAAATTTAGAACATGATGGAAATGGTTAAAACACAAATTATATTAGACTAGAAATGGTTAAAACACAAATTATATTAGACTAGAAATTATTTACTATACCATTAGACTATGGTAAATAAGGAGGTGCGATCTCATGAATAATGATATTTAACAAGTAAAATTCTCCTATATGAATTTCATATTCCCATCATGTTCGACCTAACCCTTTAAGTGGTAATATATAATTGGATTTAAATTTCAAGTTTATACATCTTAAGGCTTCTAAAGCATCATCCTTACCAATAAGCAAGTATAAAAGATAGTACTTAGGCTGATCATTTACTGAAAAATATGAACCATTTTTTATCACCTTAGTTTGGGTTGAATTTATGTCAACTAGGTCTAACTAAATTAATTATAAGGGATTAAAATTACTCCAAACATTTTTCTAAAAGGATTTATAGCATATTTTAATTCTATAAAGATTTCACTTTTGTGTTCGAGAATTCAAACTAAATTTGGGTTCTGACTATGCTATTATTTATGCATTGACTTATAAGTTTACAAATCTAAGTCTACCATGCAAAACAGTTAGTCACATAAAAGAAATCACAAGAATCAATTATGTTCACTTCATCGGTTTATTCTAACTACGAGGATTATGCAAAGCAGTTAGCCATATAAGGTTAAGCATGAGTTGCGGTTCTGGCAACAGATTATTCTAACTACAAAGTGGATACATGACATACATTGTGAAAGTAAAGTGATGAGCACTAAGATTGAATTTCATTATGTAAATTTAAGCTAGCAGGATATTGCCAATGATATGAATAACAAGTAGAAAATTAAAGTTTCATCTAAACCTAGCGAGGCAAATTTAGAACATGATGGAAATGGTTAAAACACAAATTATATTAGACTAGAAATGGTTAAAACACAAATTATATTAGACTAGAAATTATTTACTATACCATTAGACTATGGTAAATAAGGAGTGCGATCTCATGAATAATGATATTTAACAAGTAAAATTCTCCTATATGAATTTCATATTCGCCATCATGTTCAGACCTAACCCTTTAAGTGGTAATATATAATTGGATTTAAATTTCAAGTTTATACATCTTAAGGCTTCTAAAGCATCATCCTTACCAATAAGCAAGTATAAAAGATAGTACTTCGTACAATCGCCTACGAAAAATATGAACCATTTTTTATCACCTTAGTTTGGGTTGAATTTATGTCAACTAGGTCTAACTAAATTAATTCTAAGGGATTAAAATTACTCCAAACATTTTTCTAAAAGGATTTATAGCATATTTTAATTCTACAAAGATTTCACTTTTGTGTTCAGAATTCAAACTAAATTTGGGTTCACAGCCTATGCTATTCAGTTTATGCATTGACTTATAAGTTTACAAATCTAAGTCTACCATGCAAAACAGTTAGTCACATAAAAGAAATCACAAGAATCAATTATGTTCACTTCATCAGTTTATTCTAACTACGCAGGATTATGCAAAACAGTTAGCCACATATAAGGTTAAGCATGAGTTGCAGTTCACAACGCAGGATTATTCTAACTACAGTGGATACATGACATACATTGTGAAAGTAAAGTGATGAGCACTAAGATTGAATTTCATTATGTAAATTTAAGCACAACAGGGATATTGCCAATGATATGAATAACAAGTAGAAAATTAAAGTTTCATCTAAACCCTAGCAGGAAAATTTAGAACATGATGGAAATGGTTAAAACACAAATTATATTAGACTAGAAATGGTTAAAACACAAATTATATTAGACTAGAAATTATTTACTATACCATTAGACTATGGTAAATAAGGAGGTGCGATCTCATGAATAATGATATTTAACAAGTAAAATTCTCCTATATGAATTTCATATTCGCCATCATGTTCAGACCTAACCCTTTAAGTGGTAATATATAATTGGATTTAAATTTCAAGTTTATACATCTTAAGGCTTCTAAAGCATCATCCTTACCAATAAGCAAGTATAAAAGATAGTACTTCATACAATCCTCTGAAAAATATGAACCATTTTTTATCACCTTAGTTTGGGTTGAATTTATGTCAACTAGGTCTAACTAAATTAATTCTAAGGGATTAAAATTACTCCAAACATTTTTCTAAAAGGATTTATAGCATATTTTAATTCTACAAAGATTTCACTTTTGTGTTCAGAATTCAAACTAAATTTGGGTTCAGACCTATGCTATTCAATTTATGCATTGACTTATAAGTTTACAAATCTAAGTCTACCATGCAAAAGCAGTTAGTCACATAAAAGAAATCACAAGAATCAATTATGTTCACTTCATCGATTTATTCTAACTACGCAGGATTATGCAAAAGCGTTAGCCACATATAAGGTTAAGCATGAGTTGCAGTTCACAACGCAGGATTATTCTAACTACAGTGGATACATGACATACATTGTGAAAGTAAAGTGATGAGCACTAAGATTGAATTTCATTATGTAAATTTAAGCACAACAGGGATATTGCCAATGATATGAATAACAAGTAGAAAATTAAAGTTTCATCTAAACCTAGCGAGGCAAATTTAGAACATGATGGAAATGGTTAAAACACAAATTATATTAGACTAGAAATGGTTAAAACACAAATTATATTAGACTAGAAATTATTTACTATACCATTAGACTATGGTAAATAAGGAGGTGCGATCTCATGAATAATGATATTTAACAAGTAAAATTCTCCTATATGAATTTCATATTCGCCATCATGTTCAGACCTAACCCTTTAAGTGGTAATATATAATTGGATTTAAATTTCAAGTTTATACATCTTAAGGCTTCTAAAGCATCATCCTTACCAATAAGCAAGTATAAAAGATAGTACTTGCAATACAATCGCCTACGAAAAATATGAACCATTTTTTATCACCTTAGTTTGGGTTGAATTTATGTCAACTAGGTCTAACTAAATTAATTCTAAGGGATTAAAATTACTCCAAACATTTTTCTAAAAGGATTTATAGCATATTTTAATTCTACAAAGATTTCACTTTTGTGTTCAGAATTCAAACTAAATTTGGGTTCCATGACCTATGATATTCAGTTTATGCATTGACTTATAAGTTTACAAATCTAAGTCTAACATGCAAAACAGTTAGTCACATAAAAGAAATCACAAGAATCAATTATGTTCACTTCATCAGTTTATTCTAACTACGCAGGATTATGCAAAACAGTTAGCCACATATAAGGTTAAGCATGAGTTGCAGTTCACAACGCAGGATTATTCTAACTATAGTGGATACATGACATACATTGTGAAAGTAAAGTGATGAGCACTAAGATTGAATTTCATTATGTAAATTTAAGCACAACAGGGATATTGCCAATGATATGAATAACAAGTAGAAAATTAAAGTTTCATCTAAACCCTAGCAGGCAAATTTAGAACATGATGGAAATGGTTAAAACACAAATTATATTAGACTAGAAATTGATCCAACTAACTCCGAGATTTTTCTTACACAGAGAATAAATCTATTTATACAAAAAATTCCCTTCTAACACTTAAATTCGAAATTAAATGCAAACCCTATTCACCAAAGTGTCTGAATTGGTTGTCCCCTCTTTTAATTTCCTCTGCAAGTCATTAATGTGATGTTGGGAGAAACCCTAACTCCATCTATCTCGAACTCAACTTCTAGGGTTTTAGGATAAGATTAAGATAGAGATAGCTAGAGATAGGAGATGGTGAAGGTGGATGTGCTGTTTGCTGTCGGGGGAAGAAAGAGTTGTTGGAGATGTGAATGGTCGGGGGAAAGGGAAAAAATGGCAGAGAAGAAATAAGAGAGGAGAAAAAGAAGAACAAACTGGGTTTGTCTTTTGGTCGAGTTGGGTGAAGGGGACAGACAGCTAGGGTGTGAGGCGGGAACAACAAGTGTTGATGCAAGGAAAGGAGAGGACGTTGGATGCATCTGCTAGATCAAATCCAATGGCTTAGGATGGAATCGGGCTTGGATTCGGGTCTTGGGTAGTTTAAGCCCATGTATTTGTAAACGGGTTGCAACTGATACGCAAGCGGGCTGCAACTTCTCTTCCATAGTCGCTAGTCTCCAATTTTTCTGCTCTTTTGGCTCCTTAATTCCTCCAAGATTTATTTACTACCTAAAAACACAAAATTAATTAGTACAAGTATTTATTCTTGAAAAAAAATAATACAGAATTTGGGATAATATATGATTTTAAAGCGCAAAAGATGAGTTAAATGCCAATGAAAAGGTGTAGAAATATGCACTATTTGGCACTCATCAAATACCCCCAAACCTGAATTTTACTTGTCCTCAAGTGAAACAGAAATTAAGAAATCCTAACTATACCACTGTCGCTGGTCTCTCGAATGCATTTAGCGTATGCACTAAGCCTTTAAACCCCTAGGTATCCCTTGTGGACGAGTTGTAGTCTCGTGAGGGCCTATCAGAGATGTACCCAAAAAACCTTCTCTAACTTCAGAGCGTAAAAGGGTCTCAAGCATCCAAGGAGCTATGATGACATAGATTTTATGCATGCTAGTAACACGAAGTTAGAACTACCAAAGAATGCATTCTCATCCTTAAGAGTAGAGCGAGAAATAACCATACCATATGAAAGAATTCGCGTTCGAGAGTAATCACAAGCCTCGACTTCTGCCTCACCAATATGGTTTTATGATAATTTCACTCAATAAGATCGCTTTTTTAGTCTCTCATGTGTGCAGACAGGAATAAAGAGAGAAATCATGCACACGTTGAATGGTGGGAAGGAGAACCTTCCGAAATAAATTCTGGAGACTCCACAGAATTGTGGACAAAAAGAATATTTTTCTGATGATCTCTAAGAAAGGAAATTAACCATTATCAAGGATGGGAGTACTCACTTACCTTCACATCCGATCGGCAATCAACACAACTCTCATAGTATCCATAGAAATGTCTTCAATCTTCGGTCTTCAACTGTTGATGATGAACTTCTTGGAAACTTGACAATTTATAACTTTTCTCTTTAATTTCCTTGTTGCTTGGAATTTTCTTCTTGAATTCTTCTTCTTTACCATAGTGTTATTTAAACAAAACTAAGAAAATAAAATACTTTTTTCTTTTTTTTTGATTTTTTTGATTTTTTTGATTTTTTGATTTTTTGATTTTTTGATTTTTTGATTTTTTGATTTTTTTTGAGAATAAAAGATGAAATTAAAATAATAATAAAAATAATGAAACTACTAACTCCATGGATGAAGGACTTTATCACTCAATTTTCCACAACTTGTATTGTCTTGATCTCATAAACTTCACTAATTCTCATCTTATTTCCTTTTCTTTGCTCTTGTAAAATAAGTCTTCACTAGTGTATATAATTTTGCTTTTTGTACTGTATCTTCACTTGAATAATACTTTTTCTTTTCCTTGAATTGTTGCATGTAAACCTTGGACTATTTCGACTTTTCTTCAAATATTCTGATGTTGCTCTGCTCGCTGATGATGTTGTGTTTCTAAGGATCTGATGACGCTGTCTAGAGAGAGAGAGAGGGTGGTGCTAACTACAAATCAAACTACAAGAAGGAGTTTTAATCTTTAGACGTCATCCTCATGATTGAAAAAAATTAGCACTTAAGAGATCAAAAATAGTGCTGAAGGTTGTGCGAAGTTGGGTAGCTCACCATTCCTACCCGGAATTTACGTATGGTGACACACACTCTAAAAGGAATTTTTAGATAGTCACAAAAAATGAAGGTTGGTGCCTCGCTTGATGTAAAAATGGGTAGTCTCCACTAAGGGTGATCACAACTCTACTACCAAATATCTCTGCGGCACCTAATTCGCCCTCCGGCATGGTTAAATCCAACTTTAACGCTCTAACAACTAAGAAACCCGATTGTGTTTTCTAGTACTTCCAATTTCAGTTATTTTGGTCAGACTCTCTATGTAAACATAGCTAGAAGCATGCTAGTGACTCTAAGATCTCTAAAAGCTGGAGGTTTTATGCACAAATTTACAAAGAGTTTTGAAAAAAAAAATTTAAGAAGACTAAAAACTCTATATGCAAAACACTCCCCCAAACCTAAATCTAACATTGTCCTCAATGTGTCAACATATGATAAGAATTTAAACAGTCACATACCAAGAGACCTATGTTGAGTAGAGACAAGGGAAGAGATTACCGGATGCAAAAGGATGGTGTTAAACCATTAGTGGATGAATGCTTTGAAAGCAACAACAAGAGTGATAAGACAAAAAGTTTGGTTAGCACACATAAAAACTATGCAAAAAGAAAAGGAAAAGGTAAAGAGAATGGATTTTTAATCCATAAGTATGTACACAGGTGAACTAGTTTAGTCCACATAGACGGGGTCTTCCAAGTCTACGGTCTCAACTTCTTGTGGGAGATGCTACATAAATGGTTTCAATATCTTACCATTGACCTTGAAGATGTTCTTGTTTGCTGGGTTTTCGATTTCAACAGCTCCATGGGGGAAAAACAGTACGTACCAAGAATGGACCTGACCATCGAGAACGTAACTTTCCTGGAAACAGGTGCAAACGAATGTTATACAATAAAACTTTTTGGCCAGGTGTGAAATACTTGTGCAAAATGCGCTTGTCATGAAACACTTTCATTCTTTGTTTGTACATTTTGGCACTATCATATGCATAATTTCTTAACTCTTCTAACTCATTGAGTTGAAGCTTCCTTTGGGTGCCAGCCTTATCAAGATCGAAGTTCAGTTTCTTTACAACCCAATATGCACGATGTTCTAACTCTACAGGTAGATGAAAAGCTTTACCGTACACAAGTCTATAAGGGGACATACCAATGGGAGTCTTGTATGTAGTTTTATAGGAACATAAAGCATCATTTAAACGTAGAGACTAATCTTTCCTAGAAGGATTAACAGTCTTTTCAAGAATATGCTTAATTTCCCTATTAGAAACTTCTACTTGGCCACTGGTCTGAGGATGGTAAGGTGTTGCTACCTTATGAGTGATTCCATACTTGCACACAAGTGATTCAAAAGGTCTATTGCAAAAATGACTACCTCCATCACTGATTATTGCTCTAGGTGTTCTAAAGCGAGAGAAAATGTTTTCTTTAAGAAATCAAAGAACAACTTTATGATTATTTGTTTTGGATGCAATGGCTTTTACCCACTTAGAGACATAATCAACAACAACAACAAGAATGTACAACTTACCTTCAGAGTTAGGAAATAGACCCATGAAATCAATAACCCACACATCAAATAGCTCAACAATCAAAATGGGTTGTAAGGGCATCATGTGTCTTCTTGAGATACTTCCTAATTTATGGCATCGGCCACAAGCAACACAAAAAGCATGGCTATATTTAAACAATGTTGGCCAATAAAAACCACTCTGCAAGATCTTTGCAGCAGTTTTCTTGGCGCTAAAGTGGCCTCCACATGCATGGTCATGACAGAAAGAGATGACATCCATTTGTTCAGAATTGGGGACACATATCCTAATGATTTGGTCTTGGTAGTACTTAAACAGATATGGGTCATCCCAAAGGAAATGTTTAACTTCAGCCAAGAATTTAGAACGGTCTTGTTTAGACCAATGCAAATGCATTCTACCTGTAGAAAGGTAGTTTGCGATATCAGCAAACCACGACATTTCAGACACAAGCATCAATTGTTCATCAGGAAATGATTCTCTAATAAGCACAAATTCATCAACATATTTAACATTCAACCTAGACAAGTGATTAGCAACAACATTTTCCAACCCTTTATTATCTCCAATTTCGAGGTTGAACTCTTGTAACAAGAGTATCCATCGAATTAGATGAGCCTTAGCATCTTTTTTAGACAAAAGATATTTCAATGCAGCATGGTCAGAATATATGATGATTTTAGACCCTATCAAATAAGATCTAAACTTATCCAATGCAAACACAACAGCTAGCAACTCTTTCCCAGTTGTTGAATAATTCATTTGAGCATAATTAAGTGTTTTACTAGCATAGTAGATCACATAAGGGAGTTTGTCTACTCGCTGACCTAAAACAACTCCTACAGCATAGTCAGCCGCATCACACATAATTTCAAATGGTAAGGTCCAGTCGGGTGGTCTGACTATAGGTGTAGTTGCAGAATAACCTACAACTACACCCTCAGTAGAATTAGTAAAACTTGAGAAGTTCTTGATGTTGAATGACAACTTTCTTATTAATTCTCTCAATTGATTACAAAGAAGTATCTAAATGGAACTAGAATAGTTACAACTTTCTCTATTCTCTTTCCTAAGATAATTTCTAATACTCACTAAAAGAACTTCCTGAATTTTACATTTGAACTCCTATTTATAGTGAAATTTGTACAGCTGTATATGTGTTGCGAAGTATCGCAACACATCTTCGTACGATTATTCTATCTTCGCAAATCTTCATACTTCCCTGTGCTTCCTCTATCTTCGTATTGTTTTGTAACTCTTTCCTCTTATATTTGTCACGATGTTAAGTAAGTTAATGCCTTGTGATATTCAATACCTACATCTTGCCTCTTCTCATGTCAATTCTGCGAAGAAGAAATGATCGTGAGAACATAACCGTTACTTAGTCTTTTAGAATTTGGACACGTCTTTTGTAACCGTTCTTTTCTAGTTATTCCCTTATATAAACTCTTTTATATTATCTTCCTTTTCTTTTTCTTATTTTCTCTTTTTACTTCTGCAATTTTTGTCTTCTTATCACACTCTCCATTATCATTTTTTCCTCCTGTTCATATCATCATGAGTTCTCCAAGGTAATTTTCTTCTATCTTCACGTTTTTCACTTGTTTTCCTCTTTGATTTCTGTATAATTTATTGTTTGATTTTGGTTTATTTCAAAGAAACTATTCCTCGGTGAAATCTCCACCCGAAATTCAAGCCCTAATCTTCGAAGAAGAAAATCCGAGAATCAAAAGGTAGTTAAAATACTTTGTCTTCTTTCTTGAACAATATATTGTTGCCTCAGTTTTTAATCTACATTTTGATTCGTAGGCTGGTGAAAAACCCAATCCCAACAAGAGATCTCGAGTGATTAAACCTACACCAATAATTTCAATTGATGACTTCCTTCCTGAGATGGATAAGGAATTTCCTTCTCCTCCTCGTGAAAATACTTCTTCGCAAACTCATGCCTCTACTCCATTACCCAGTTTTCAATCTCCCACCAATGTCAATTTATCAACACTTCTTCAAGATCAACCCTCGCAAAATACTTCTTCAACATCTTCTCTTGAAAAGCCTATCTTGACTCCTAATCCTTTGAGTGCTATTGCTCCATACAATTTACAACTTGCTCTTATTCCTTCAAATTCTTCTCCTCTTCCTCAAGAAATTCGAGATGGAATTTATTAAACTTTTCGAATGTTATCTGAGGTTTTGAATAATACTGCGAAGTCTACTAATGTTCGTTCGCAATATGAGTTTTGCGAAGCACTAAATAATTTCATCAATCCTGATATTTCTACTTCACGCCAATCCTTGGAAAAAGAAGTTGAATTGCTTCGCCAATCTCTGAAGTCTTCAAGAGCAGAATGTGAGAATCTCCGCAAAGAGAATTATCATCTTCAGAATGATTCTCTTGATTGTGCGATCCTTCTCAAAAGGAATGATGAATTGAAAGGTATGATTACTATCTTCATATTTTCCCCTTTTGTTTACTTTTGTTCTTCATATGTTTGAGACACCCATTAAAACCCATTCCCCTTTATAGAATCCATCCAGAAATGTAGAAGATTGGTACTTCGCCATGAATCAGATGCAACAGAATATCAAGCCAAGCATGAAAGCCTCTTGAACCAATTCTCCCATTTATCTAATCTTTATTCGTGTGCTCTTGATAATTTTGATGCCCTTTTTCAAGAGAATACCCAACTAATTTACGACCAAAATTTTTTGAATGATGACATATCTCAACTTACTTCATATTTAACTAAAGCCGGCTTGAGAGTAGAAACCTTATTAGAAGAGAACAAAACCTTATCAGAAGAGAAATGCTCGTATTTGAATACAATGATCGTTTCTTCGCAAAAATTAGATACTCTTCAGAATAAATGTTGCGATCAAGAAAATCTTCTTTCTTTGTTAAAAGGTGAACTTGAGGAATTAAAGAAGTCTTGAGATGCTGAGAGAAGCTCTTTTCCGTTGAGAAGAAGTCCCTTATTAATAAGAATATAATCTTAAGTACTAAGAAGAATCAACTTGAAGAAGATTATTCTCGAACTAAAAAGTCTTAATACCAAACTTGCGAAGGATAAAAATTTTCTTCTTTCTAAAGATCAGAAGCTTCAATCTAGACTTAAAGGATTAGTTGGTGATGGTTTTGATAATGCGATGGATCAAATGAAGAATTGTTGTCTATCTTTAGCTCAATCTCTTATTTCTCAAAGAGAAGGTAGTCATTAAAATTTGACTGCCTCTGATGTATCTTTAAATTTTGTTATATTCGCAAATTTGACCTTTTAAATTTTGTTTTACTCGCAGAATCTGAGAATAACCTTCGCAATGCTAAGGCTGGATTAGAAGCCTCCTGTTCTGAGCTTCGTAAGAAAAATGCTTTCCTTTCTACTCGCTTAATCAACTCTCGTGATCGTGCTACTCGGAGATTCAACTATCTTGCTTATTCCAAAGATATCGAAGATACCAACCATCAGAAAGCTATACTTCGTGAAAGTCATCTGAAAGCCCAAGTCTTTGTGAATAACATTCTCTTATCAAGATCCTTGCCTCCTGTGAAGATTACTCCTCTGGAAATATCTGATGATGAAGTTGTTCGTGATCCTGATAGTGATTTTGATTATGAGAGTGATGATGAAGGATTTGATGGTGAAAAGGAATCTGTTCCTCAAAGAGATGTTCCTATTGCAGACTCTACAAAGGATGATATTTCGCAAAATTCGAATGCTGCTAATGACCCTGCTCATCTTAAAGACCCAGCACAGAGTGTTGATGAAGCATAATAATATTCTTTCTCAAATTATCATTGATTCTCTTGTTTTCCTTTCTTTTGAATTTTTTCTCTTAGCTACTTGTTGGTTCTCTTTTTGCAAACAATTCTGCCCACTGTTTTTGTTCTTTTAAGAAGTACATTTGATATTTTGCGAAGATGATTTGGAATTTCTTAAATTGAATGCTTTCCTTCTTTGCATCATTTGATCATATGAAGAGAAATAATATAACTTAAAGACTTAGCTTAGTATCTCCTTTCCCCCTATTATTGCTCTTCAAATGATTAAACATTGTTGGAAGTTTTAGAATATCAGCTCCAATTTAACCTACGAAGCTTCTGTTTGTTACGATTGTGAATAAGAAATCCTCCCTTTGAAATATAAGAATAGATTCTTATGAAATATCCTTAAGAAATATAAGAAGTATAAAATATCTTTGAAGAAGTATTAGAAGTATTCAATCCGTAAAGAATTATCCAATGTATGAAGAAGTATAAGAATTATTCAATCTATGAAGAATTACTCAATGTATGAAGAAGTATAATAAGTACTTTAACCTTCGCAAAATGAAGTATCCATTTAAGAAGTATAATAAATATGGGACGTTCTTGAAGAATTATAAGAAGTATTCAAGTTGTGGAGAAATATTCAGTATATGAAGAAGTATAAGAAGTATGTAATTCTCGTAAAATTTAATGGAATACGAACTATCTTTTTTTGATTGCGAGCAAAATCGCATCTTTTGTTATATCTTCATGAAAATTCTTCAATAGGGCTGTCTTCTTTTTTAGGACTTCATGATTTATATTCTTGTAAAAATTCTTCAATGATATTGACGGAGCTGTCTTCTTTGTCAGAACTTCATGATATATATATTCTTGTAAAAATTCTCCAATGATATTGATGGAATAATTTTCATTAATTGTTGTGGTCTTATCATGCCTTCCTAAGTAAAGGTCTTATTTTGCCACCTCTTTTGTGATAATATTTTTGTATTTGCGATAATATGACAAGTTTGAACATTCTTGCGAATATACAACCTCGTGACATTATCATCTTGCGATGAAATCGCAGGACGTTTTTACACTTTCATGTAATAACCCATTGATCTCATCTTAACTTTTTTGTTATGTTCTGCGAGTTCTCTTTGTATATATATTATTTTTTTTATTTTTTTTTTAGAATGCTCGCAGAAATTCAGTTGTTGCACAAATATGACAAGCCTTTATGTTTTTGCAAACAAGAAGCCTCGTGACATTTGCGTCTTATAGCACGTATCAGCTCCCTAATGGAGGGTGCTGCCCTTTATCTTCCCCTTGGTTGCCCCTTCAAGGAAGCGTACATCGACCATACAAGGTTAGCTCTTCCCATCCGGTTCTGCAAACAACCATCTTTTGATCGCAACCTCTTATCCTTTTTGCCTATAGGGCTTATAGTTACGAGGTTGCACCCTATGGGGTATCTTTGGGCCAAATGCATCATTTGCCAAGACTTGTCAAAAATGGCAGATGTGCTTCAAGCTCACCCGGCACTCTTGACTCAACCGTGTACCTCGACGCCTTGATCGTTTTCTGCACTTCTTGGGAAAGACAGTATGCCTTAGTCGCCCAACCTAAATCATGTTACACCGCATAATATTGCGTAATGTCGCAAGATTAGGTGAGAATCCAAGGTGTCTAACCCGGATAGGTACCCCGTTATTGGGTTGTACCCCGTAAAGTTCCATGTACTCGGTGCCTTGGTGGTGTTCCGGTGTCCTGAGCCATGCTTATAGGTACCCCCTTAAATGACGTACTTTAGGACTTTGCCTCTTACGAAATGTTGCTTCGCGAACTAGGTTGTACGCCACAAAGGTTTGCTTGTGTAATATTTCTGCGGCTTTCTTTCTTTTTTGAAAGCTGATCACAGATTGCGGTCTTTTATTCGCAAATTTCGGTCTTTTCTTCGCAAGTTAATGTGTGCGTCTTTCTTTAATGAAAGTTAATCGCAATAAAAAATTTGAAATTCATAATTTTTGCATATTTCCTGCGAGCAAACAATATTCGTAAAATTTATCATGAGTTTTATGGATAATACCTTTTCAAATACAGTCTATTCCAAGGTCTACCAAGTCTCAAACCCATGTCTCTCCCTTCTGGATCCATCAGCCGATAAGCTCCGCTTCCCACAACCTCTTTGATAACATATGGTCCATCCCATTTTGGTGCTAATTTTCCTCCATTTTCTTTCTGATATGGAGGTGTTTCTCGCATGACCAAATCACCTGGTTGATATTCACGTTCAATGACTCTCTTGTTGTATTCTCGAGCTAATCGTTCCTGATAAATCTTCATATGGTGCAACACCTTTTCTCTTTTTTCTTCCAAATCATCCAGTTCACTTAATATTACCCCTGCACTTAAATTTCTTTCCCAAGCTTCTTTCTTTGTTGTCGGAATTACAACCTCTGTTGGTATCTTTACTACTCCATATGTTAAGCAATAAGGAGACATTCCAGTTGCCTCTCTTCTAGTTGTATTGTATGCCTAGACTGCACTAGGTACTTGCTCGCACCACCCTTTGAGATGTCCTTCTAATTTCTTTTTGATTGTATCTGCGATTGTTTTATTTGTTGCCTCTGCCTGTCCATTAGCTTGTGGATATAAAGGAGTTGATTTCCCACATTTTATCCTAAAAGCACTTAGTAACATCTATATATTCTGCCCTTCAAATTGTTTTCCATTATCAGATACTAACGTCTTTGGAACTCCGTATCTGCAAATGATGTTCTCAAATATGAACGTAAAAACATCTTTATCACGAATATGTTGTACTGCTTTTACTTCTGCGAGCTTAAGTAAAATAATCTGTTGCGACTATCAAATATCGCCTTTGTCCGGATCCAGGAAGAAATGGTCCAACAATATCCAACCCCCATTTCCCAAAAGGCCAGCAGCTTGTTGAAGAAGTTAATGTTGCCCCTAGTGCATGAATTCTTTTACCATGTCGTTGACATTCCTTGCATCTTCGTACGAACAATTTTGCGTCTGTATGCATATAAGGCCAGTAATATCCTTGTATCTTTGCTCTGTATGCTAGAGATCTTCCCCCACTATGATTGCCAGCTTCTCCTCCATGTAACATCTTCAATATCTTTTCTCCTTCTTCACGAGTTAAGCACCTGAGAGGTGGTCCGCTGAAAGATTTTCTGTATAAAATTCCTTCTCATAGCTCATAGTTTGTTGCACGACTCTTTAATTTATGTGCTTCTAGTCTGTTCCTGGATACTTCTCCTGTTGCGAGATATGCATGAATTTCTTTTCTCCAATCTGCGATGTTATTTGGTAATTCTCTTTCTACTTCCATCGCAACTGCCTCCTCAATTTCTTCTTCTTTGTTCACCGATGGGTGTTGAATCGTCTGAATTTTGATATTTCTTGTATTAGGATTTGTCATCATACTTGGAATGAATGCAAAAGCATCTGCGAGTCGATTGTATTTCCTTGTTATATGCCTCCACTTTAATTTTGGTATCTTCGCAGATAATTCAACAACAAGTTTCTTGTATTTCTTCAAGGAAGACTCATTTGTGGTATATTCCCCTTTAATTTGACAAATTACCAGCTGCGAATCACTTGTTATCCTTATACTTTCAAGATTCTTTTCTATTGCGATCTTTAATGCGTGCACTACAGCTTCGTACTCTGTTTCATTGTTCGTGGATGCAAATTCTAGTCTGAATGAGAATGTTGTTCTTTCTCCTTCTGGTGAGATCAACAGAACTCCAATTCCATTCCCCTCACTGTTGGATGATCCGTCTACTAAAATTTTCCATCTATTTGGTTCTGTTAACAAGTCTTTTGGATTCTCAAACTCTTCTTCAACATCCATCATTTCTTCTACTGCTTCATCTTCTTCCAAAGGAAATTCTGCCAAGAAATCTGCGACGACTTGTGACTTTTGCGATGATAATACTTAAGTATTTTATCTTGTAATGGTTTACTTGTGCATTCCACCTTTCTATTCTTCCTGACCTTTTGGTGTTCTTCATAACTGATTCAATTGGTACCTTGGTTACCACTTTTATCACATGTGCTTGGAAGTATATTCGTAACTTGAATGATGCATAAACCAGGGATAAGATTAACTTCTCCATTTTAGAATAATTTCTCTCTGCTGCGTTAAAAGTTTTACTGATGTAGTAAATGGGCCTTTCTATTCCTGCGTCTGTTCGCAACAGAACTGCACTTAGAGCATATGGAGTTGTTGCGAGGTATACCAATAATTCTTCGTTTTTCTCTGGTTTCTGTAATATGGATGTATTTGTGAGATATTCTTTGATTCCTTGAAAAGCTTTTTCACATTCATCAGTCCACTTAAATTTTGCTCCCTTCTTAAGTATGTTGAAAAAATGTTTGCACTTATCTGACATTCGCGAAATAAATCTTCCGAGTGAAGCCAAGAGTCCATTTAGCTTTTGTACTTCCTTTACTGTTGCAGGTGTTGGCATGTCACGAACTGCTTGTACTTTTTCTGGATCAACTTGTATTCCCTCCTTTGATACTATATATCCCAAGAATTTTCCAGACGCAACTCCAATTATACATTTCTCAGGATTTAACTTGATGTTGAACTTTCTCATTTGTTCAAATATTTCCTTTAAATCTTGCACATGATCTTTGGCTTCTTTGCTTTTTATCAACATATCATCTACATATACTTCCAAAGTTTTATGTATCCACTTTGCGAACACTTTTTCAACCATTCGTTGATATGTAGCACCCGCATTTCGCAAACCAAATGGCATCTTCACATAACAATACAAACCTCTTGGAGCAAAAAAGGCAGTATGTTCTTGATCTTCTTCTGCGAGTGATATTTGATTATACCCTTTATATCCATCAAGTGAAGTGACTCTATCATGTCCAGCAGCTGATTCCATTCCACCATTTGTGGTATGTCTGTAATGGAAAGCTATCTTTAGGGCAGGCTTTGTTTAGATCAGTGAAATCTATACAAATTCTTATCCCTTTATTCTTTTTCGGAACAATGACCATATTCGCAATCCATTCTGGGTATTTTTCTTCCCTTATGATTCCTGCATCCAGCATCTTTTGTAATTCTTCTTCTATCTGTGCATGATAACTTTGTGATATCTTCCTTATTCTTTGTTTGAATGGTCTTACGTTTTTATCAATGTTCAATCTATGACACGCCACTGATGGATCAATTCATGGTATCTCATCTACACTTCCTGCGAATATATCTTTATATTCTCGTAAGAGATCAATAGTTCTCTTTTCTTCTTCTTCATCCATATTAGTTCCAATTCGCAAGAATAAAGGCTCCTCTTTACTTCCAATATTTACTTCTTTAGTTGGTTCAGCTGCAACATAGCTTGGACTTTGCTCCCCCATATGTGTTGGTTCTTTGATTATTTTTGCTGGTTCCCCTTCTTTTTCTGGAATCTCACTTGGTATTCCTCTCCCTTCCTTTGCTCTTATTGTATACACTCTAAATTATTCTTCCTTTTTTACCTCCTTCGCAAGTTTTCTACGAAACTGTTTCTTTCTTGCTCTCCCCCCACACTGTTTTACTTCAATCTGATAACAAAATTTTGCACTATCAAGATCTCCTTTTATTTCCTGTATTCCATTTGGTGTAGGAAATTTTATTTTCTGATGTAATGTTGAAGCAACAGCTTTGATCGCATGAATCCACGACCTTCCTATCAGCATATTATATGGAGATTCCATATCTATCACACATAAGACTATATGTGTTTCGATTTCTCCTAGCAATATTGGCAGTGCTATTTCCCCTTTAGATTTTGTTGTATATTTTCCCAATCCATGAATGAGACATTTTGAATTTGTGATTTCTTCATCTTTAATTCCCATCCCTTTAAGTGCATGATAGAATATGATATTAACAGAACTCCCTGTTTCAACCAAGATTCGGTTTAATTTCCATTTTTCTATAGCTTTCTTCTCTTCTCGCATGACTGGAACTGTGATCACCAATGGTGAAGTGTGGTTCAAGTCTTCATTTGGAATTTATGCTACTGAAAATGTGATTTTCTGTTTTTCCCATTCTTATAAAGTTGTTATTTTCTCCTCCTCTACAATCTCGCTTGTATATCTTTCCCTTCATGTTATTATGAAATTCATCAATCATTGTCTTTGTGATCATATTACATTCTTCTTTTTTGCAATCTCCATCCACTGACTCCATTTAATCTTCAAAATTTCCACAATTCCTTCAAATTTTGGCTATCACAATCCTCAAGTCCCTGTTTCTAGCGCCAATTATGTAGTTGCAGAATAACCTACAACTACACCCTCAGTAGAATTAGTAAAACTTGAGAAGTTCTTGATGTTGAATGACAACTTTCTTATTAATTCTCTCAATTGATTACAAAGAAGTATCTAAATGGAACTAGAATAGTTACAACTTTCTCTATTCTCTTTCCTAAGATAATTTCTAATACTCACTAAAAGAACTTCCTGAATTTTACATTTGAAATCCTATTTATAGTGAAATTTGTACAGTTGTATATGTGTTGAGAAGTATTGCAACACATCTTCGTACGATTATTCTATCTTCGCAAATCTTCATACTTCCCTGTGCTTCCTCTATCTTCGTATTGTTTTGTAACTCTTTCCTCTTATATTTGTCACGATGTTCATAAGTTAATGCCTTGTGATATTCGGTACCTACAATAGGGGCAGATGTAAGGAGAGCCTTAAATTGCTCCCATGCTTCCTTACAAGCATCATCAAAGACAAATACAACATCTTTTGTAAGAAAACTACACAAAGGTCTTGAAATTTTACTAAAGTATTTGATGAATCGGCGGTAAAAACCGGCATGGCCTAAGAATGATCTTATGTCCCTCACAGAACGAGGTTGAGGCAAGTGTTGAATGAGATCAACCTTGGCTTTATCTAATTCTATGCCTTTTTCCGAGATAATATGCCCTAGAACAATGCCTTAGTCAACCATGAAATGACATTTTTCCCAATTCAAAACCAAATTCTTTTCCTTACACCAAATCAACACACGAGTAAGATGATGCAAATATTCATCAAAACAAGACCCAAAGACAGAAAAATCATCCATGAAAATTTCAAGAAACTCATCTACCATGTCAGAATATATGCTCATCATACAACGTTGAAAAGTAGCGGGTGCATTACACAACCCAAAAGGCATACGACGATAAGCAAATATTTCATAAGGACAGGTAAATGTGGTCTTTTGTTGGTCTTCGGGTGCTATGTGAATTTGGTTGTAGCCCGAATAGCCATCTAAGAAACAATAGTACATATGTCTCGACAACCTTTCTAGCATTTGGTCAATGAAGGGAAGTGGAAAATGGTCTTTCTTTGTTACTGTGTTCAATTTCCTATAGTCAATACAAACTCGCCACCATGTGGTCACACGGGTGGGGACAAGCTCATTCATTTCATTTTGAACTACAATAATGCCAGACTTTTTGGGCACCACTTGAATGGGACTGACCCACTGGCTATCTGGAACTGGGTATATGATACCCGCATTAAGCAATTTCAAAATCTCACCTTTAACAACATCTCTCATATCGGGGTTAAGTCTCCTTTGCATTTACCTAGATGGTTTAGTGTTTTCTTCAAGATTTATGTGATGCATGCAAATTGTGGGACTTATACCTTTAAGGTCTGAGATAGTCCAACCTAAGGCTTCTTTATGTTCTTTAAGCACTTCTAAAAGTTGACTTTCCTGTTTTGTGTCTAAACATGATGCAATAATCACATGCAAAGTATCATAAGGACCTAAGAAAGCATACTTCAAAGTATCAGGTAATGGTTTCAAATCAAGCTTAGGTGGTTCATCAAGAGATGAGGCAGATTTGGAATCATATAGTGGAAGTGGTTCCACTGAAGTCTGCCATTTAGCAATATCCATGGGTGGAACAGATTCATGCAAAGAGTGAATTTCACTAATGTACTTAGACTCAAAAAGATCTAAGTCAAGGTTATCTAAACATGCTTGCAAAGGGTCCACAGACAAAATGTCAGACAATGAGTCTTGGATTAGACTCTCAATCATGTTAATCTCATGCAATTCAGTATCATCACAATCAATGGGTTGTTGACTAATGTTAAAAACATTCAGTTCTACAGTCATGTTACCAAAAGACAATTTCAATACTCCATTACGACAGTTTATGATAGCATTGGACGTAGCCAGGAAAGGACGTCCTAAAATAACAGGAATGTGACAATCTGGGTTTTGCACAGGTTGAGTATCTAACACAATGAAGTCCACAGGGAAATAAAATTTGTCAACCTTGATCAACACATCTTCAATAATACCCCGAGGGATTTTTACAGATATGTTTGCTAATTGTAGTGTAACAGGAGTGGGTTTCAGTTCCCCAAGACCTAACTACACATACACAAAGTATAGCAAAAGGTTCACACTTGCACCTAAGTCTAACGAACCATATCAATTGTATGGTTGCCTATAGTGCATGTGATAGTTGGACTACTTGGGTCTTTAAACTTAGGTGGTGTTTTGTTTTGAATGATTGAACTTACCTGCTCAGTGAAAAAGGAACGCTCATGCACGTGAAGCTTTCGCTATTGTGTGCATAGATCCTTCAAGAATTTAGCATAAGCAGGTATTTGCTTAATTGCTTCGAGAAAAGGAATGTTTATATTGACTCGTTTAAACATCTCCAACATCTCATTGTATTGGGTACCTTTATTCTGTTGATCCAATCTTTGAGGAAATGAAGCAACAGGTACATGAGATGGTGCGGGGACATTATCATCATGGGAATTCTTAGAGTCATTATCATACTCAGATTCCTTTTCCACAAAGGGTGTTTTCTGTGGAGTTGTATGCACTGGTGAGTCTGATTTAGACTCACTCGACTGTGGTACACCTACATTGTTTTCAACAACTTTACCACTACGAAGAGTGGTGACATCATTCACATGACTATGCGAAGTTTCATTGCAAGTTGAAGTACCTGCCTGAAATACATTCTTTGGATTTTTTTGGGGTTGACTAGGGAGTTTACCTTTTTCTCTCTCATTCAATGCATCACAAATTTGACCCATTTTAAGTTCTAAACTTGTGAAACGTTGGTCGTTGGTCTTTTGAAGTTGTAAAAGATTTTGGGTCAACAGACCGACACTGTCTTTAAAGCTAGGCTTTTTCTCTACAGGGTACTGAGGGTGCGGTTGCACTTGGGGGTTTCTAGGATATGAGTATCCTTGGTTATTATTTGTTGTTCCCCCTTGTACAAGCCCTTTAGACCATGAAAAGTTAGGGTGATTTCTCCACCCTGGGTTATAGGTCTGAGAATAAGGGTTGTTCTCTTGCCTATGGTACAAAGCATTGGCTTGCTCGGTTTTAGACTCTTGAAATGCATGTAGGTCTGGACAACTATCCACTAAATGGTATGAACCATGGCACACGGCACAAGTGGCCATTTCAATTTGGTCACGGAGAGTAGGGGCAGTAGTTTTCACATTCTTCTGCAGTTCTAGCACTTCTATTCTCTTAGCCAAAGATGCAATCTTTGCATTTCCCTCAAAGTCAGACTCAATTCTATGAACATTAGATACAGGGGTAGTCTTCTTAGGTTCATGGATGGACTCCCACTGCTGAGTCTTTTCAGCGAATTCGATTAAGAAGGTCCAAGACTCATCAGCACTTTTGTCAATAAATGCACCATTGCACATTGAGTCTACTGTGGTTCGGGTCCTGACATCTAGGCCTTCATACAAAATTTGCACAAGTCTCCATTTTTCAAAACCATGGTGGGGACACTGGATCAATAATTCATTGAATCTCTCCAAATATTTTGCTAAAGTTTCACTCTCTAGTTGCATAAAACTATTCAGACTTTGATGAATTGTCGCAGTCTTATGGTTTGGGAAAAACTTTTTGAAAAATTCTTTGGTAAGAGCATCCCAAGTTGCAATGGACTGTGGTTATAGTGTATACAACCAAGACTTGGCCTTTTCCTTTAAAGAAAAAGGAAAAAATCTCAGTTTGAGGGACTCTTCCGGCATTTGGTTAAAACGCAGAGTCCCACAAATTTCTTCAAATTCTCTTACATGATGGTAGGGGTTTTCAGCATCAACCCCTCTAAACACAGGAAACATGTGAATTGTGCTTGCTTTCAGTTCAAACTGACCAGCATCAACTGGTAGAATAATGCAAGAGGGATGACTTTCCCTTGTAGGGTACATGTAGTCCTTGGGACTACGGGGTTGGTTCAATTCATCACTCATTGTCTCAGATTGGTCTGGGATTTCTACTGCAGAACTGGGTATGTCGAAAATATCCTCTTGGAGAATTCTAACTAGTCGGTTTGTTTGGTCTCTAAAAGACACAATCATATCCTAGCTAGCACATTAAGCATGTTAAACACTCATATAGCCCAATTGATTTTTAAGACAGGGAGGCAAAGCTCATAAGATTCAAAAACTATTTCTCAGAATTGGTCACACAGAATTGAGGTATATTTCTTTTAAGAAATACAAATCAAAAAAATTTGCTTGGTAGTGTTAGCAAAAGAACTGATTATGCTCACTCAAGGTGCAGCATGTGATGTGTGACTGTGATAATCAGCAAGCAATTTCAACATAGATTATCAACAATTTAGATACAAACTTTCAGTATGGATAACAACAAACTTGGCTAACCTAGGTATAGCTCAAAAACCACATATTCACACAGTTTCAGGGGTGAAATGAAAAGAGGGTTCCAATTTCAGGTCACAGATGATGCTTAGCAGATTCAGAGATTCACTATCATGCAAGTTTAGCACAGCTAACAACAAACTTGGCTAACTACATCACACTCAACTAGCTAATGAAAAAGTCAAATATCACAAATTCATGTTTTTGGGAATGAGAAACCAGTTTTCAAATTCTTGCATATGGATTCAAATAGTGATAGATGATTACTGGACAAACAAAATCCACAACTTGGAAGAGTGGTATAATGTTTAGAAGAACAGCTAGTGTATCATATTATCATGGTTTGTCATTCATGCAGATATAGAATGTAATGGGGTTTGGGAATGACCAACCAGTTTTAGCCACAATGGCTATGCTGTTCTGCTCCTCTTTATTATTTTCCTTGGGTTTGTAATGCATTATCACAGGTACCTGTTGAGCTCAAAAGAAGAATTCCAGCAACCAGAATTGTGTATACAAAGCACAGAGAAATGGCAAAATAGGAACTGAGTATAACCAACTACAGCTCAACTAAGTATAAGCAAGAAAAATGGCAGAATCTACAACAGGTCAGTGATGTTGCTTAACAGATAGATGAGCAGAAAGATAAAGTTGATTCACATACTTAAGTGAATGAACTGCAGATTACAGCTAAACGACACAACAAACAGGAGACACTATATTACAGAGAAAATAAGAGATATTTTTACAGGGTAGTGACATGAACAAAGCCACTGACTCAGATTCTAAGACTACAAACACATATTGCTGATTTTTCTTAAGAAAAGTCTAAGTTATATGAAAAACAGCTAAAGAAAAGGAGCTAATAACAGAAAATGATTAAAACTAAAGGCTACAGTTACTGAGCACAGATCAACATGAGATAGATTTGCAAGAACCTAAGTTATGCTAAGTTACACTACGAGATAATGATGCAAAGTATATGCAGATGAAACTTGAAACAAAATCTTCAGTTAAGATGTTACAGACTAAGCTACAGATGGCTATAAGCAGTAAGCTAAACAAACATGAATTATATGAAGATGTAAGTGACTGGAAACTTAAAACTAAGGCTAATATCAATAACAAGATGATTATATGACAGATGGGATACTCTAAAGAAGTGCAAAGACTAATCAACTTAGTTATACTAACAATTACTGAAAATACAAAGAATTCAAGCTAATAAATACAAGACTAACCTAAAAATCAGTAAATTGAAACATTGTATCAACTACACTGCCACCAAGTCCCCGGCAGCGGCACCAAAAACGTGGTAGGCTTAATAAAGTTACCTACAAATTATAACTGCAAGTGCACAATGTTGGTTTGCAACATATGGAAAGCACAGGTCAAACCCACAGAGACAAGGTGAGTGCTAGGTTGATTCTATGGTCTACTACACTGATTCTTAACAAGAAGTCACACAAATGGGGGGATTGTGCTGTTGTTGAAACAACAAGATGGTTTATAGTAATTGAAGGAGTTTAAACAGAAAGTAAAGCAAGATGTTGTAAGACAAATGATGAAGAAGATACCAGGGCCTTTGAGTCCACTACTAACTTACACAAGTTATCATTCAATAACACTATCCTTGTCCTTATAAATGATCACAAAAGGGATGTCAATCCTCTGTGTATCTAAGGTTACTTTGATATGAGTGATCACAACTAAAGCATTTCTTATAAGCATTAATTGTCTTCTAAGGGCACAGCTAATCAAAAGATAAATGTATAAGGTTAAGCATGAATTACAGTTCACAACACATGATTATTCTAACTACAATGGATGCATGTCATATATTGTGAAAGTAAAGTGTTGAGCACTAAGATTGAATTTCATTATGAAAATTTAAGCACAACATGGATATTGCCAATGATATGAATAACAAGTAGTGATAGGTGTCTAAAACACCTTTATATTTATCCATTGTTTATGCTTTCTCTGCTAGTTTTCTTGTAAATTATGTATCTTATGTTTTGTTTTTGAGTATTTAGGTACTTTGGACTCATTTGGAACAAAAGAAGAAGAAACGTCGTTTTAAAGGCAAAAAGGTGCAACTGCTGTTAGAGACTAACTATTTCTCATTATTTGCTTTTATTTCTTCATCTCTGTCTAAAAAGTATGTCGGCTTTAGTGATGCAAATTTTCTGTCTGAAAAGCACGACAACTTTAGTGATGACTCTCATTGAAGAGAAGAAGTGAATATGAGGAGTAAAAGACGGTTGCTGTCGGTGAAAGAATTCAAGGGAGCAAAAGCGCCAAAATGGATTGCATCCGTGCATGCGGCTAAAGCTCATTGGAGGCCAAGGACATTGTCAGTGAAGCTGGAGCTAAAAGAGAATTTAATTCTCTTTGTTGCGATCTAAGAAATAGACGGACATGGACTCGAAATGGAGCCCGAGTGCTGGCAATATGAGCCGTAGTTGTTGAGCTGAGCTGAGCTTCGGAGACAATTTAGAGTTTTTATGGTGTGGGCTTAACATTTGCTTGGACCATAATTGTTCAGTGGACTTCATTCATCTCAGGGTCATACACGTTTGTGTTATAAGAGAAAAAGAAAATAGGTTTTTATAGAAACTCAATTTCATGAGCAGAGGAGGCCGAGATTTAACCAGTGAGCTGCTACACTAATTTTGTTGCCGCAACCAGTTCGACAACCATTTATTGCCGCCGGCTAACCATGTTCTTATGGGTTCTCACCATGGGTCAAGAGACGTAGCTGAAGCCGAGAAAACGAACGAAGAATTGAATGAATGTGTTGGTATTTTGGACCAGAATAAAGAGGAAGAGAATGAAGAGATTTCAGAAGATTAGAGCTGTAGGAAGAGCTGTGTTTGAATGATGAATGATTATGGGTGTCGTATGGATTTGAATTGCAGGAAATTGAGAGTAAAGAAGATGCTTCCTTGGTTAATAACAACACCACCAGATAGTGAACACAACACGTTCGAGAACAGACCTGAATGAGCTGGTCTTCATCACTCCAAGCTCTAGTTAAGTTTGTATGCAAGGGATTATATGGGTATTCGTCATGGATGTCTTTCAAGGGGTCTGGTGAGAGATTTGAGCGAAAGGAGTTATCACTGCCACTGTTTATCATCGTTGTGTAAAGGGTTACCTTGTGTTCGCAGAGTCAAGGCAGGGGTTCCGAGCAGCTCAGGCAAGCAAGGAATGAGGCTGGAATTACTTACAAGAAGGTTAAGAAGGTCAGTCTACAAACTGAGTTGTTGCTGCTAATTAGCCGTGGTTCATGGCAAAGATTGGCTAGAGTATGGTGGAGATGAATTCAGTTGGTGTTCCAAGTGGATATTGAACTAATGGGCAGAAGGTACTTGTGGTGGTACTGAGAATGCAATTGTGAGATGCACTGGAGGATTGAAGTGTAGCTGATGAATTAGTGTGGTGTCGAGTTGATTTTGCTGTCACTTCAATAGCAGATGAAAAGAAGGAGCTATAGCTAATGTTAATGGGAATTGCAGGTGGAATTAAAGATGTACCTGGGAACTGGTAATGCACAGGAGCTGTGAGATGAGGCTTTGCAGGCTTGAAGCTACAGGTTGTGCAGGTGATGCTACTATGGACTGCGAAGACTGCAAAGATAGATTGGAGCTAATTTGAATCAGTTGCAGGCGAATGGTTAAGTTAATGAGATGTTGTTGCTGGTTCTGAGTGTGGAAGTTAAGAAGCTCAGATTGTCAGGTGATTTGATAGAAGTGTGCTACTGTACATTATGTTGTTGGTTTAAGAAGAGGAGTACGAGCAATTCTGAGCCTCATACTGAGCTGTTGAGTGAAGGGCAGACAAGCAGCGAGATTGAGATGCAGGTGCAGTGATGATTGAATGATGCGGCTTAACTGAATTTCAAGGAAGGGAAGTTGTTGCAGCTGAGCTGCATTGCAGCTGAGCTGCATTGCAGTGAAGATCCGATGCAGCGTAATGGTGGAGACTCAGGTGAGAAATCACCATGGTATGAGTAAACTGAGATGGTGCTTTGTTAGGAGGTTAAGTAGATATTGCAGGTGTAGTTCAAGGAGATGATGTGTTGCTGAGGCAGTGATGGCAAGAGAATTAGAGAGCTAAGATGGAATTGTACGGGATACATTGCTGCTATAATTTGGTTCCAGGGACATAGCGCAGCTGAAGCTTAGGCCTGTGCAAGAGAGGCTGGCAGCAAGTCAAGATGTGCAACAGAGGACTGGCCTGAGCCACTTTACTCAGATCAGTTAGCCTAGTCAGTTTGCCTGACTATCTGACTCGTATCTGACTAGGTTCTGACTCGTAACTCTGACCAATTTGACTCAGTCCCTGACTCGTTTGACTGGTGACCGGGTGGGACTTTTCCGGTCACCTGAAGTTGATTTCCGGTAATTTTTCCGGCCATTTTCTGGGACCTCCGGTGACTACTTTCTGAGCATGTTTTCTACACGGGTTTCTCTCATTTGTGGGCTTGGTGGATTTCTATCTAATGGACTTTGAAGACAAAACCTAATTTTGGAACAAGAAGAGCTATAAAAAGGAAGACTTCTACAACTTTGGATAACGTATTCTTCTTGGAGTTTTGGAGAGAGCTGCAGCTAGGGTTTGCTTTCATTTTATATTTTCATCTTATTTACTTTATTTCCATTATTATTTGATGATGAACTCCATACTTATGAGTAACTAAAACTCTTTTTGATTAAGGGCGATTTCGAAGCCTGAAATATGAACCTATGATTGATATGAAATAACTTGTTTTCTTGCATTTATTTATGTTATTGATTGATTTCTACCATGCTAATATTGTTTATGGATTATTTGTTAAGGGTTTAAGTTCGAAATTGAATCATTAATTTTTAATCTTATTGCTAGTATAGATTTTCTTCGACCCGTAATTGTCTAGAAATATAAACACAAGTAGCAATATATGGGTACTGATGATGGGACTTTGTTAAGTATCTATATGTAGAAATCAACACTAGTAGGTGATTCATGCTTTTGAGTTCATCACTAAGAGCAATCTTATCTCACAAAACTTAGAGCACTTGTTTAAGTCACACCTAGTAAGCGTACCTCTAGGAAACTTGGCAAGTAGAAACCGGTAATCTAGTGCTTCCGTATCCGGTGAGCTTAGGAGATAGTAACGGAATAGTTGAGCGTATTAATTATTTTAGGGTTGCTAGTAACGAGATAATGCGAAGAAATTGGCTATATATCAATTTGGTTTGTATTCCGTGGTCTAGAATGAACCTTTAATCAATTACATCTCATATTTGAATACAATTTACAAATTTTAGAATTTTTACAACAAAATCATCTTTGCTAAGAGTATTTGCATAACAACTTAAGCTTCATACCTCCCTTGGGACGATCCTGCTTACATTATACTACTTGCTAGTGTAAAGAGAAGTAGACAAATTTATTAAATATTATTTTTGCGAGTTCGACACCTCGTCAAAATTGGCGTCGTTTCCGGGGAGGCAGTGGTAAGTTTAGTTGTTATTTTTATTCTTAGTCGTCACTTTTGCTTTTATTTTCAATTTCAGTTTACTTATTCAATCTCTTAGAATCTGATTTTCAGGTACTGTTTCTTTGGTGAATGCGTGGAGAGGGCAGACCAAGTCCAATTGGTATACGTCTTCGTTCGGGCACTTTACTAAAAGATTTCATTCGAGCAGTCAACACTCCACTTCCTCCTAGTTCTACACCAAGTGAATTCTCGGACTCGGACGAAGAGGAAGACAACACAATGGGAGGTCGACCACCTGCTCCGAGAACACTCAAGGATCTCACTTCTCCAAACCTTGACCAACAGACCTTTATGTATTCAGCTGAATGGAACCATTGAGTTGAAGCCGCAATTGATTAACTTGCTGCCCAAATTCAGAGGTTTAGCGGGAGAAGATCATAATCGTCACCTGCAACAATTCCATCATGTTGTGACTAATATGAAGCAAGCAACTGCAGATGCGGATATGGCTATGATGACAACTTTTCCTTTCTCTCTTATAGATGCTACAGGAGAATGGTTCTTTTGCTTACCCGCTGGAAGCATAACCACATGGAATGGAATGAAGAAATTGTTCCTTGAGAAGTATTTCCCAGCATCAAAAGCAGTTGTGATTCGCAAGGAGATTTGTGGTATTAGACAAATATCGGGAGAGACTCTCTATGAGTATTGGGAGCGCTACAAGAATCTTTTAGCTAGCTGTCCACACCACTAAATCAGCGATCAACTTGTGATTCAATATTTCTATGAGGGGTTGCTTTCCAATGAGAGACATTTGATCGATGCCGCAAGTGGTGGTGCACTTACCAACAAGACCATTGCTGAAGCTACAAGTTTGTTGGAGAATATGGCTGCAAACACGCAACAATTCTTCACTAGAGATGAATCAATGGCAAGGAAGGTGAATGAAGTTGGCAATTCTCCACACATGGAACAGAGGATGGGTAACATGGAGAGGATGATGCAACAAATAGCAGCTGCCGTCATACCATCATCACACACCGAAGATGTTGAGCAAGCAAGTTCCATGTACCAAAATCAACAAAGGCCGAGGTATGATCCATACTCTAGCACATACAATCCGGGTTGGCGTGATCATCCTAATTTCAGATATGCCAGCAAGCAAGCTGCAGCAAATCCTACTTTCAATCAACAAGGAGGATACCAATTCATGCCAAGAACACAACAACAAATTCAAGGTACAAGTGTGGATGACAAGTTTACTCTTATGATGCAAAGTATGCAAGAGATTACAAAGAAAATGCAAGGGTTCAATCAATTCCAGCTGAAATCTGAGATGGCTATGAGAGATGTGCAAAACCAAGTTAGTCAATTGGATAATGATATGAACCAACTCAAAGCACAAGGATCTGGAAAACTCCCTTCGCAATCACTGAATCATAAAGATAATGCCAATGCTATTGAGCTGCGCAGTGAGAAGCAAGTAGAGAAACCGGAAACATCACCGGTGTCACATGAACCTGATTTGGAGAAAGAAGAGGGTGAAACAACCCCTAAAAAGGCTGATCCGGTAACAAATTCTAACTCTAAAACTCGTGTTTCTACTTATGTTACTCGTCGTCCTTTTCCTAGTAGGTTTGAAAAGTCGAACAAGGAGACATTGTACCAAGAGCTTTTGGAAATCTTTAAGAAGATTGAAGTAAACATTCCACTCATTGAGGCGATAAGGCAAGTTCCATGCTGGGCAAAGTTCTTGAGGAATTGTGCACTAACAAGCACAAATTGACCGGTAATGAGGTAATGAGTGTGGGGGAAAATGCTTCGGCATATCTTAAAAATAAACTCCCACCTAAGTTGAAAGATCCCGGTAGTTTCACTATACCATGTACTATTGGTAAAATCAGGTTTGAGCGTGCTTTGCTAGATTTAGGAGCATCCATTAATGTTATGCCTGCCTCCGTTTATGAATCATTGAAACTTGGTCCTCTTAAAGATACCAGTATTGTTATACAACTTGCTGATAGGTCTAATAATTACCCGAAAGGGGTTATTGAAGATGTTTTGGTGCAGGTTAATCAACTCATATTTCCGGCAGATTTCTATGTTCTTGACATGATGAATGGAGATTCACCATCGACTACCCCCTTGCTGTTGGGTAGACCATTCATGAGAATCTCTAGAACGAAAATTGATGTCTTCAAGGGCGCTTTAACTATGGAATTTGATGATGAGATCATAAGTTTCAATATCTTTGAGGCTATGAGATATCCTAGTGATGTGCATTCATGTTTTTTTATTAATATTATTGATTCTCTATCTCAACATATGTTTGCATTAAATGGTGATGATGCTTTAGAAAACACCATAGTGGAAGGTTTAGGTTATGAAAAATACAAAGACCTTGAAAGTGAATTGTCTATTTGTGATGAGCTTAAAGAGGCTATTTTATCTCTTAACTCATTACAAGAAGCTCCACAAAAGTATAATGCGTCTTATGTTTCTTTGCCGCTTACTAATGAGAAACTTTTACCGTCGATTGTGCAGGCACCTATTCTTGAGTTGAAACCTCTTCCAGATCACCTTAAATACGTATATTTAGGTGACAAGGATGAGTTACCAGTGATCATTGCCAATAACCTTACTGAGGTGCAAGAGGAGAAACTTGTTCGAGTGCTAAGAGAGTACAAGTCTGCCATTGGATGGACCATTGCCGATATCAAAGAAATCAGTCCTTCCACATGTATGCACCGAATACATCTTGAGGATGGGGCAAAACCAACAAGAGAAGCTCAACGTCGCTTGAACGCTCCAATGATGGAAATAGTCAAGAAAGAAATCCTGAAGTTGTTGGATGCCGGGATTATCTATCCCATATCCAATAGCAAATGGGTGAGCCCGATTCAAGTCGTTCCAAAGAAGTCCGGACTCACCGTGGTGAAAAACGAAGATAATGACTTGGTTCCAACTAGAATCCAGACCGGTTGGAGAGTTTGTATTGACTACCGAAAGCTCAACTCTACCACCCGAAAGGACCATTTTCCTTTACCATTCATTGATCAAATGCTTGAAAGGTTGGCTAGACATGCTTATTATTGCTTTCTTGATGGTTTTTCAGGTTATAATCAGATTGCAATAGCTCCGGAAGACCAAGAAAAGACGACGTTTACCTGTCCTTTTGGCACTTTTGCGTATAGGTGTATGCCATTTGTCTTGTGCAATGCTCCAACCACTTTCCAACGTTGTATGGTAAGCATATTTTCAGATTATGTAGAAAGCATCATAGAAGTGTTTATGGATGATTTTAGTGTGTATGGTGATTCTTTTGACAAGTGCTTAGATAACCTTGCACTTATTCTTAAACGATGCTTTGAAACTAATCTTGTACTTAATTGGGAAAAGTGTCACTTTATGGTGAATCATGGGATTGTGCTAGGCCATGTTGTATCCTCTAAGGGGTTAGAATTTGACAAGGCTAAGATAGATTTGATTCAGAACTTATAATACCCCACAACTGTGAGGGAGGTTCGCTCTTTCCTTGGTCATGCAGGTTTTTATAGGAGATTCATCAAGGATTTCTCCAAGATTGCCATGCCCATGTGTAGACTTTTGCAGAAAGATGTGGCCTTTGATTGTGACAAGGAATGCAAGGAAGCTTTTGACACCTTGAAAGAGTTGTTAACTACCGCACCAATTATCAAACCACCTGACTGGAGCAAGCCGTTTGAGTTGATGTGCGATGCAAGTGATTATGCCATTGGAGACGTGTTGGGACAGTGAGATGGTAAAGTTCCATATGCCATTTATTATGCTTCTAGAACTCTCAACGGAGCACAAATTAACTACTCCACTACTGAAAAGGAGCTTTTGGCCATAGTGTTTGCACTCGAGAAGTTTAGATCTTATTTAGTGGGTACAAAGGTGGTTGTTTTCTCCGACCATGCTGCACTTCGATACTTGCTAACAAAGAAGGATGCTAAGCCGAGGCTCATAAGGTGGATACTCCTTCTTCAAGAGTTCAACATGCAAATCAAGGACAAGAAGGGTAGTGAGAATACCGTAGCGGATCATCTAAGCAGATTGGTTGTGTCCGAAGAAGCGATTCCTTTGCATGATAGCTTCCCGGATGAGCAACTCTTTGTTGTTGGTGGCACAACTCCATGGTACGCTGATATTGTTAACTTCTTGGTGACGGGACAAGTACCTAGTTCCATGTCTACATTCCAAAAACACAAGCTCAAGAAGATTGCCAAGCAATATATATGGGATGAACCTTATTTGTGGAAGCATTGCTCCGATCAAATGATCCGCAGGTGCGTACTCGAATCCGAGTTTCAATCAATTCTGAATTTTTGTCACTCATATGCTTGTGGTGGCCATTTCGGAGCCAAGAGGACAACCCTCAAGGTTCTCGAAAGTGGTTTTTATTGTCCTACATTGTTTAAGGATGCATATTTATTTCGCAAGGCTTGTGATAGATGTCAAAGGACAGGCAACCTGGTGCTAGAAACCAAATGCCGCAAACACCAATTCTTGCTGTTGAGATTTTTGATGTTTGGGGTATCGATTTTATGGGGCCTTTTGTGAATTCCAATGGGAAATTTTATATACTTCTTGTTGTAGATTATGTTTCTAAGTGGGTGGAGGCTAAAGCCACTCCTACCAATGATTCTCATGTTGTTTGTGAGTTTGTGAAGGAACATATCTTTTCTAGGTTTGGAACACCTCGAGTGGTGATTAGTGATGGAGGTTCACACTTCAAGAGATCCTTTCACGCTCTTCTAAAGAAGTACAACATTTCTCATAAAGTTGGCACACCATATCATCCACAAACTAGCGGTCAAGCTGAAATTTCCAACCGGGAGATTAAGTCCATCCTAGAGAAGACGGTGAATGTTACAAGGAAGGATTAGAGTTATAGACTCAATGACACTTTGTGGGCGTATAGGACATCTTATAAGACACCCATCGGTATGTCTCCTTTTAGGCTTGTCTATGGTAAACCTTGCCATCTTCCCATCGAACTTGAACACAAAGCTTATTGGGCTATCAAAGTATGTAATATGGAATTAGATGCAGCTGGTGAACATAGGAAACTTCAGCTCAATGAGTTGGAAGAGATACAAAATGATGCATATGAAAGTTCACGCATTTATAAAGAAAATACCAAGGCTTTCCATGATAAAATGATTTCCCGAAAGAGTTTTGAAGTAGGGCAGAAAGTACTTTTATTCCATTCTCATCTTAAATTGTTTCCGGGTAAACTTAGGTCCAGATGGATTGGACCATTTGTTGTTACTAATGTGTTTGCGCATGGTGCAGTTGAAATTACTAGTCCCAAAACAGGGCTGGTTTTCAAGGTCAACGGCCATCGTTTGAAACCATACTATGAGCAGTTTGTGACGGAGAATCAGGATATGATCACATTGAGTGATCCACTCCCTCTGGAGGAGTAATTGGAGCTGAAAGTCGGGCTGACGACTTTAAACCAAACGCTAAGTGGGAGGAAACCCACCGATTTTGTATCTTTATCCTTATCTTTTTATTTTTAAGCATTTTATCTTTATTCTCTTTGTTTTTGTATATCATTTGTGATTTCCCACCTTGAACTTTACTTTGAATGACTAAATTTTACATTGAGGACAATGTAAAGTTTAAGTGTGGGGGAGCATTTATATGTTTGTATAGTCTATTTGATGCTTTGTTTGCTGCCTTTAGTAGAAAAAAAATAGAAAAAAAAAACAAGAAAAAAAAATTGTGCTTTTTGAACTCCGAAATCTAGAAATGTGTGCCTTTAGGATGACACCATTAGTGGATGGAACCATTTTGATTGCAGGAGTTGAGGAACCAACTAACTAAAAGGATAGACATAGCTCAGAAATTATAAATTATATGATAGTTGTTACCATATCTCGGAATATCACCATATCACATTCTATTTTTACTTTTCCATATTTATCTGTTGTTTTCTAAGTGCTTTGGTGGGTCACTAAACATCGACTTGTTATTACTGCTAGGATGAAATAGAGTGATTGAGTTGCTAAAAAAAAAGACCGACCAATTAGACCAAACGTAATAAAAATGACACTTGGATAGCAGTATGTGTGAAACGTTGTCCCTGTCTCCGTCGCCTAAACAAGCGTAGAATGCAGGATCCAAGGAAACTATCACATACTTGCTGAAAAGAAGCATGTGCTTGGATCCAAAAGATCTATTCATGATGTCACAAAAAAAAAAAATGAAAAAGAAAAGAAAAGAAAGTATTATTATTGTTGAATAAAGTCGACTCCTGGTTCCCTTGTATATGCCGGTTGAGTTGATGTAGAATTAAGATTGTTGATCACTGGTTCCCTTGTATATGCCGGTGTGTTGACACTAGAATTCAGACCAGTAGCTCAATCCAATAGGATGCATAGGTTCATCTTGGCGGTGACCTTCAGACAGATATGGGAAACACCGATCACTTGTTAATATTCGCCCACATCTACCTCTATATCCATCTTCTTGATCTTTTCATGGTGATTGTGGTTAGTTAGTTTTCGAGTATTGTGGTTTGTTCGACTATCTAATTAGAGCTTTACTTACATATGAATTGAATTTGCATCAAGGTACCTCCTCATGTATTCATTTTGGATTCGTTCATTGATTTGTCACAAATAGGCGGAGTTGGAAATATAGGTTTTGTAGGTAGACCTCTTGTAAACCTTCACGAGACTAAAACTCGTCCACTAGGGACACCTAAGGGTTCAAAGGCTTGTTATTTATGCTAAAAATGACCGTAGCCTCGACGAGACGGAGTTGTATGTATGTTTTAGAATTATTTTGTTTGATTTGCTCGAGGACTAGCAAAGTCTAAGTGTGGGGGAATTTGATAGGTGTCTAAAACACCTTTATATTTATCTATTGTTTATGCTTTCTCTGTTAGTTTTCTTGTAAATTATGTATCTTATGTTTTGTTTTTGAGTATTTAGGTACTTTGGACTCATTTGGAACAAAAGAAGAAGAAACGTCGTTTTAAAGGCAAAAAGGTGCAACTGCTGTTAGAGACTAACTATTTCTCATTATTTGCTTTTATTTCTTCATCTCTGTCTGAAAAGTATGTCGGCTTTAGTGATGCAAATTTTCTGTCTGAAAAACACGAAAACTTTAGTGATGACTCTCATTGAAGAGAAGAAGTGAATATGAGGAGTAAAAGACGGTTGCTGTCGGTGAAAGAATTCAAGGGAGCAAAAGCGCCAAAATGGATTGCATCCGTGCACGCGGCTAAAGCTCAATGGAGGCCAAGGACATTGTCGGTGAAGCTGGAGCTAAAAGAGAATTTAATTCTCTTTATTGCGATCTAAGAAATAGACGGACATGGACTCGAAATGGAGCCCGAGTGCTGGCAATATGAGCCGTAGTTGTTGAGCTGAGCTGAGCTTCGGAGACAATTTAGAGTTTCTATGGTGTGGGCTTAACATTTGCTTGGACCATAATTGTTCGGTGGACTTCATCTCAGGGTCATACATGTTTGTATTATAAAAAAAAAAAAAAAGGTATTCATAGAAACTCAATTTCATGAGCAGAGGAGGCCGAGATTTAACCAGTGAGCTGCTACACTAATTTTGTTGTCGCAACCAGTTCGAGAACCATTTCTTGCCGCTGGTTAACCATGTTCTTATGGGTTCTCACCATGGGTCAAGAGACGTAGCTGAAGCCGAGAAAACGAACGAAGAATTGAATGAATGTGTTGGTATTTTGGACCAGAATAAAGAGGAAGAGAATGAAGAGATTTCAAAAGATTAGAGCTGTAGGAAGAGCTGTGTTTGAATGATGAATGATTATGGGTGTTGTATGGATTTGAATTGCAGGAAATGGAGAGTAAAGAAGATGCTTCCTTGGTTAATAACAACACCACCAGATAGTGAACACAACATGTTCGAGAACAGACCTGAATGAGCTGGTCTTCATCACTCCAAGCTCTAGTTAAGTTTGTATGCAAGGGTTTATATGGGTATTCGTCATGGATGTCTTTCAAGGGGTCTGGTGAGAGATTTGAGCGAAAGGATTTATCACTGTCACTGTTTATCATCGTTGTGTAAAGGGTTACCTTGTGTTCGCAGAGTCAAGGCAGGGGTTCCGAGCAGCTCAGGCAAGCAAGGAATGAGGCTGGAATTACTTACAAGAAGGTTAAGAAGGTTAGTCTACAAACTGAGTTGTTGCTGCTAATTAGCCGTGGTTCATGGAAGAGATTGGCTAGAGTATGTTGGAGTTGAGTTCAGTTGGTGTTCCAAGTGGAGATTGAACTAATGGGCAGAAGGTACTTGTGGTGGTACTGAAAATGCAATGGTGAGATGCACTGGAGGATTGAAGTGTAGCTGATGAATTAGTGTGGTGTCGAGTTGATTTTGCTGTCACTTCAATAGCAGATGAAAAGAAAGAGCTACAGCTAATGTTAATGGGAATTGCAGGTGGAATTAGAGATGTACCTGGGAACTGGTAATTCACAGGAGCTTTGAGATGAGGCTTTGCAGGCTTGAAGCTACAGGTTGTGCAGGTGATGCTACTATGGACTGCGAAGACTGCAAAGATAGACTGGAGCTAATTTGAATCAGTTGCAGGTGAATGGTTAAGTTAATGAGTTGTTGTTGCTGGTTCTGAGTGTGGAAGTTAAGAAGCTCATATTGTCAGGTAATTTGATAGAAGTGTGCTACTGTACATTATGTTGTTGGTTTAAGAAGAGGAGTACGAGCAATTCTGAGCCTCGCACTGAGCTGTTGAGTGAAGGGCAGATAAGCAGCGAGATTGAGATGCAGGTGCAGTGATGATTGAATGATGCAGCTTAACTGAATTTCAAGGAAGGAAAGTTGTTGCACCTGAGCTGCATTGCAGTGAAGATCCGATGCAGCGTAATGGTGGAGACTCAGGTGATAAATCACCATGGTATGAGTAAACTGAGATGGTTCTGTGTTAGGAGGTTAAGTAGCTGTTGCAGGTGCAGTTCAAGGAGATGATGTGTTGCTGAGGCAGTGATGGCAAGAGAATTAGAGAGCTAAGATGGAATTGTACGGGATACATTGCTGCTATAATTTGGTTCCAAGGACATAGCGCAGCTGAAGCTTAAGCCTGTGCAAGAGAGGCTGGCAGCAAGTCAAGATGGTGCAATAGAGGACTGGCCTGAGCCACTTTACTCAGATCAGTTATCCTAGTCAGTTCACCTGACTATCTGACTCGTATCTGACTAGGTTCCGACTCGTAACTCTGACCAATTTGACTCAGTCTCTGACTCGTTTGACTGGTGACCGGGTGGGACTTTGCTGGTCACCTTAAGTTGATTTTCCGTAACTTTTCCGGACATTTTCTGGGACCTCCGGTGACTACTTTATGAGCATATTTTCTACACGGGTTTCTCTCATTTGTGGGCTTGGTGGATTTCTATCTAATGGACTTTGAAGACAAAACCTAATTTTGGAACAAGAAGAGCTATAGAAAGGAAGACTTTTACAACTTTGGATAACGTATTCTTCTTGGATTTTTGGAGAGAGCCTCAGCTAGGGTTTGCTTTCATTTTATATTTTCATCTTCTTTACTTTATTTCCATTATTATTTGATGATGAACTCCATACTTATGAGTAACTAAAACTCTTTTTGATTAAGGGCAATTTCGAAGCCCGAAATATGAACCTATGATTGATATGAAATAACTTGTTTTCTTGCATTTATTTATGTTATTGATTTATTTCTACCATGCTAATATTGTTTATGGATTATTTGTTAAGGGTTTAAGTTCGAAATTGAATCATTATTTCTTAATCTTATTGCTAGTTTAGATTTTCTTCGACCCGTAATTGTCTAGAAATATAAACACAAGTAGTAATATATAGGTACTGGTGATGGGACTTTGTTAAGTATCTATATGTAGAAATAAACACTAGTAGGTGATTAATGCTTTTGAGTTCATCACAAAGAGCAACCTTATCTCACAAAACTTAGAGCACTTGTTTAAGTCACACCTAGTAAGCGTACCTCTAGGAAACTTGGCAAGTAGAAACCGATAGTCGAGCGCTTCCGTATCCGGTGAGCTTAGGAGATAGTAACGGAATAGTTGAGCGTACTAATTATTCTAGGGTTGCTAGTAACCAGATAATGCGAATAATTTGGCTATATATCAATTTGGTTTGTATTCCGTGGTCTAGAATGAACCTTTAATCAATTACATCTCATATTTGAATACAATTTACAAATTTTAGAATTTCTACAACAAAATCATCTTTGCTAAGAGTATTTGCATAACAACTTAACCTTCATACCTCCCTTGGGACGATCCTGCTTACATTATACTACTTGCTAGTGTAAAGAGAAGTAGAGAAATTTATTAAATATTATTTTTGAGAGTTCGACACCTCGTCAAGTAGCAAATTAAAGTTTCATCTAAACCCTAGCAGGCAAATTTAGAACATGATGGAAATGGTTAAAACACTAATTATATTAGACTAGAAATTGATCCAACTAACTCCGAGATTTTTCTTACACAGAGAATAAATCTATTTATACAAAAAATTCTCTTCTAACACTCAAATTCGAAATTAAATGCAAACCTTATTCACAAAAACGTCTGAATTGGTTGTCCCCTCTTCCAATTGCCTCTGCAAGTCATTAATGTGATGTTGGGAGAAACCCTAACTCCATTTATCTCAAACTCAGATTCTAGGGTTTTGGGATAAGCTAAGATAGAGATAGCTAGAGCTAGGAGATGGTGAAGGTGGTTGTGTTGATTGCTGTCGGGGGAAGAAGGAGTTGTTGGAGATGTGAATGGTCGGGGGAAAGGGAAAAACTGGCAGAGAAGAAAGAAGAGGGGAGAATAAGAAGAACAAACTGGGTTTGTCTTCTGGTCGAGTTGGGTGAAGGGGACAGACAACTAGGGTGTGAGGCTGATGAGCGTCGTTTACTCAACAAAATAAAAAGATATTTCCTACTAATTAATATAATATAGCGGTAGTAAGGATCGTTCCCACGAAGAGTAATGCAATTGATATGTTATCTAAATCGGCGAAAATATAAAATAAGGATAATAAGATAAAGATATTTAAGAAATCCTTCGCGGTTACTAACCATTAACTCAACATTGTACCCGTTTATCTCTTGTTAGAAACAATTGTCACCAACCGTAGGAAATCAGGTACGCTTAGAAATCCCCAAAAACTCCATATATCACCGGATACGGAAGCACTCGACTACCGGATTCTATTCAAAAAAACCACCTTGACGCGGAAGCACTCGACTACAAGATGTAATTCCCAGAACGCATTAAGATTTGTGAATTTAGGTTTGATCCCAAATAGCTAAACTCGTGACGCTCGGTCCACTTCATCGGTGTTGTCTTTACTCGCAATTGCTCCACAAAATCCCTCCATAAGGTCTTGCGATTTCTACTTGTGTAGGAGATGAGAGACAATTATGGGTCGACTCAACTCTCTACTAGCATTAGAATGATTAATAAACTAATATGGTTGCGCACCCAAACCAATCTAAGAACCAATCATAAACCTTCGATATGGTAAAAAAAATCCACAATGAATCAATTTAAAACTTGAAACAAACTTGTAAATAATTGAGCTTCATTATTAGAACTTTGAATTCATCCTTAAAATAAAAAGAATATAGAAAAGAGATAGGTCTCCCCCTAAGGGGGAGAAAAACGGTGAAAAGAAGATATGAAGATATATAAAATTGTGCCTAGGGTTCCCTATATATAGAGTTTTGTAACCTCCTCCTAAAGAAACTAAAAAACCTATCAAAAATAAGAAAGTGCACCTCCTCTTGAAGAAACTAGAAAACCTAGCAAAAATAGGAAAGTACACCTCCTTAAGAAGTGTCCGTGCATCTCTCCCGGTCGAAGTAGGTTGCAAAACTCTGGCCACAGTTCCTAGCACAACTCACGGCCAAGGCTTGGAAGGAAAAATGAATCAGGTCCAAGGCTGCTTGTGTATAGCAGAAGCCCAGCCTATTTATTGTTATGGGCTTGCGCACAAATTGGTGAAGTCCAACCCAATTAAATTCTTCCTATTGTCGGTTCTATGGTAACAACAACACACCCTTAACTTCTCTCCATTGCCTCTTGCTTAACTTACATCCGTGGCTTCCATATTCTTTCTGCTTCGAATCTTGTCCAGTTGTTGGTGAATATCCGATCACCAGCATTTTTTTCTTATCCCACGCGATTTTGGACTTCTTGCCAACCTTGGAAACTAGCTATCGAATCATCATCTGCAGTCACCGGAAAAAACCACCCACAGCAACTCCATGCTCATTTCCAACCGATGCACGTTCCTTATCTTCTTGAGTTGCGTTATCCATCATTTTATTCCATCCACATAATACTTGGTCTCTACAACTCCATTTCTTGTCCAACATCAACTCTATCTCGTCCTAGAGTCACTGTTTTATGGAACCACGTCCATCATCTTTCTGTCATCCTTCGTTCATCCTGCTAACTTCTAAAATTCGAGCAACACTTCCATCTCGTTCTATCGCTGGCACGTTCTCTCATTCTTGTCTTAACTCATTATCACCTAACAACAGCACAGCTTTTTCCATTACCAGTACAAACCCGAGTTGTTGATCATAGCACAACCAATCAACCATCTCAATCACCGGCATCACCATATCGTCATTCCCTGTGAATCCAAACCATCATCGTCAACTGCCTTCAGCACCTGGAAACAGCGTCAAAACATACTCAAACCATCTCTATTGACTTCCATCACAACTCTATAACTGCCAGCAACAGCGTCATGGTCTCATTACGGATCATCTACATCCATGCCATCAACAGTCCAGCTCCAACGGTTAAGTTAACAACTATTATCACCCTTTGAGTTTCTCCAGCACTATCAAACTTGATATGCCTCCATCGTCGCTAAGATCCATCAGCCATCACCTATACTCGACCACTGACCCATTATTAAACATCACCGAGTGGCAGCAGCTACATGGCTGCCATCAATTCCTATCGTTCATCTTGGCTCCTCCAACACCGGCAGTAAGCCACCATAAATGAATAACCATCGATCATCCAACAGTCCCTTTGTAAACAACCACCAGAGTCATCAACCACACATTCGTTACTGTCATCATTGGACACTTAATCATCTACCCTCTGCTTTGTCGTTTGAAACTCAACGACCCATGTCTTTTAATACCATCAGTATCTGGTAACAGCGTCAATCCCTGCCAATACTCACCATCTGTTGAGTTCCTTCTCGCACAACCGCAAATCAAACAATTACCTATTCATTTCTTCCATCAGCGCACATGTGCGCTACCCTTGATATGTGAACTCCATATTATGCCCTGTCCTTCCAACCCTTTAAGTTCATTAGCATTATTTGAAAATATGCCCACGCGACTGCCCGTAATAGTTTCCATGCAATGATAATTCCGCCTCTTGCGGCTAATTGGACGATTTCTTGTTCTTTTCGGGAATAAGCTCCAAAATTCCCGTAAAATATAAAAAAGAAAGATAATAATACAGTTTCGCAAGAAAACTAGCTAAGAAAGCATAACCAATCGATACTTAGAGAGGTTTTTTTATACACCTATCAGAGGCGGGAATAACAAGTGTCGATTCACGGCAAGGAGAGGATGTTGGATGCAGCTGCTAGATAAAATCCAACGGCTTAGGATGGAATCGGGCTTGGATTCTGGTCTTGGGTAGTTTAAGCCCATGTATTTGTAAACGGGTTGCAACTGATGCGCAAGCGGGCTGCAACTTCTCTTCCATAGTCGCTAGTCTCCAATTATTCTGCTATTTTGGCTCCTTAAATCCTCCAAGCTTTATTTACTACCTAAAAACACAAAATTAATTACTATAAGTATTTATTCTTGAAAACAAAGAAAATACAGAATTTGGGATAATATATGATTTTAAAGCGCAAAAGATGAGTTAAATGGCAATGAAAAGGTGTAGAAATATGCACTATTTGGCACACATCATTAACCACAATTCCGAATCGAAAAGTAAAATATGAGTTTTGAAGATAAAATCTAGATCTACAAACTTCATTTGAATCACCATTTCAAAAAACTCATGGTTACCCCACAAAGACTAATTTAGTCAACAATAAATTTGTGCACGTCAGAATTTTTCAGGAACTGAAAAGACGAGGGTACCCAAATATACCTCAATCTATTAAAATTCCACTTATAAGTCCTTTACCGAAAGTTATTGTCTATGGAATGAGTTGAGACAATACAACGAATCGGTTCACACTTCGTGTGATCGTCAATGGATACTAGATCGAGACAATACAACAATGAAGTATGATTACTTGATAAAAGGTTCGGACTTAACCAAACACTATAGGATTGCTACCAAGTAATTTCAGAATTAACGTTTATGTATTTTACTTCTAATTATAATAAAAACAATTATAATTGCGGAAATAAAAAAGTACAAGACACAACAATAACGAGGAAACCGCAAATGCAGAAAAACCCCGGGACCTTGTCCAGAATTGAATACTCTCAGAATTAAGCGGTTATACAAAATCAAACCAACTTCGTATAGTTGAGACCAAGCAACTAAACCTATAGTTCACCTAGTTCCCTTAGTGTCCCTGCGCCTCCAACTTGTAATAAGTCACGCACTTGGAACAATTCCTTTGGTTCGTATTCCAAACAGTAAAGGAACAACAAATATGTTCGGTAACAACTCTTTTAAAACAACGTGATATGAGTTTGACAAAGGCTCTTCCTATTTAACAAATAAACTCCTTTGTCGGGTCAGAGATTTATCTAAAAATTACAAATACCAAAGTAGTTGGGTTTAGATTTTGCAATCAATACCCTTAGTCACAAAGACAATATATTGATGTCGATCTACACAACTAATCAATCAAGTTTATCACAAATACAAACCGATTATAGTTGAATCCCTCCAGCCGATCAAGTTTTGTGCACACCAAAGATTACGAACCCAAATATTTTCTTTGTCTTCAAATCTTCTTATATCTTCAATAAACACTTGTACACAAACAACTTGAATATCTTGTGATCAATCACATATAGAACGGAGTCTGTTAATGATGGATTATCACATGACGTCTTTAGATCTACAAACAGCTCTAAAGATCCCCGTCGATACTTAGTTTGAGTGAATCTCATATTAGAAGAGAAGATTATCAAGCATAAACAAACTAGGTGCAATCAAAGTTCAACAACTGTTAGTCAATCAAATCAATCGAAAACTAATAATAAACTGCAATTATCTAGTTTCCCACCAACGATACTCGTAGAGCTTCTCAATCACAAAGAAGTCTTTAAAATGAGCGGTCGTTAGAGATTTCGCCTAATTAGGGTACTTTACTCTCCGAATATACGGCTCCACTAGTAACAACATAGCTAGGTAGTTTTGCTGGCTCTGAGGATTAGTTTAATCGAAATGCAAACTTCAGTATTTATAGACCAAGGAAGTTTGGATACCAAGGAATTTCCAAAACCGAATATTCTCAAAGATATGAAATAAATTCCAAAATCGGTTTTCATAATTCCTGGAAATGCACTTTCCAAATATTGACCGAAATCTCAGTATAAAACTCCAATTAGTAAATGTATATTACCAATTTTTATTTTTTAAAGATATGAATTTAATTGCTGGAAATTAAAAACATATAAAAACTAAAAACCTTAATTAAATGATTCTAAATTTATTTCGATCATGTATTCTCCTTTAGTTATTAAGGAATATCTTTGAATAATAGAAGATAAGAATTATTGGACATGTTCAAAGTATGTCAACATCTTTACTTTGTAAATCCTTTTTCATATTTACAATCTTGGAACTGATTTGCCACACTTCCAAACAAGTTAATAATTGGTTCATCTAACTTCCAAGATCTATGTGATTGATTATCCTATCAAATCACCATTAATGGGTTTCACAGTTCTACCAAAACACAAAGCTTTGGTTCTACCTCCATGTGGGTACTAAGATCGGTCACATGCACTAGATTTCTAAAAATTGGTTGACTAGGTACTAGGATAGGTTACCACATTATTATGGTATTTACTTGTGATCGGTTGCACAAGTCATAGGATCGGTTACCAACTGCTAAGACTTGTTGTACCTCTTATAAGGATCGATTCCACATACTTGTGACCGGTTACCCAATGTCTAGAGTTGGTCATACCAATTACAAAATATCGATCATACCATCTCAGTTGATTACTTAAGATCGGTTTCACTAACAGAAGTCATACCAATGCAAAAGTCAGGCATTGTGAATAGTTTTACCAAGATACATAAACAAGTTATGAGCGGTTATACTAAACACACATATTGGTAATCCAAAGATTTGTAATGAATAACAATACCAATAAGCCTAGATATTTCCCTTTCGATTCACAAAAAAAGTTTATGAATTGTACTTCCTTTAAACGAATGTAAAACATTGTTTCCTAGGATGAAATCTTCACCCATACCCATACATAATCATGATAACATTCATACGATTATGTCAATGTCTTATATACGAAGTTCAAAACATAGACATCATACTTCATATTGTAGTTCCTTAATACTATGTCTAACTAGAGTATAATCATTCACAGCTTTGCAGTTATGTTTTCAATATACACGACTTGAAAGATACATTAGGAATGAAACAGTTCAGGTCAAATATTACTAACCTTAATAGGAAGGATGATGTTGTCGTTGTAGCTATTTACTTCTTCACATTCTTCAAGTATTCACATAATACTTGTAAGTCTCGTATCTAAGTATCTTTCTAGCTAACTATATGAAGTCGACTGTAGCAAATAATCAAGCGACTCTTTAAATGAGTTTTTGTTCACTAAAATATGACAACCAAACTTGACATACCAATACTTAGTGGGTTCAACCGAGAAATGCTCTAACAATCTCCCCCTTTGTCAATTTTAGTGACAAAACTCTTACATCATATGGATAAACAAATTACAAGAATTCATTACACATACGCTTGATTCCAAGTTTTAACAACACAATAACCTGTATACATTCAATCCATAAATGCCGATGTTGACATTATAATAATGAAGCTAATACTCCCCCTAAAGGTAAGATAGGTAGATTTTCAATCTGCACGTCTTTGTTATTCCCTTTGTAGTTAAGATAACCACAAGTATCAATATGATATGTTACCCCCCCTTAGTCTATGCTTTACTCTTTCGTTATATATAACGTTTAAGCACCATTGTCCTTTCCTCGGTGATACCAAATCACTTGTTTACTCCATATATTTCTCCCCTTTGTTGTCACAAAATGACAAAGGTACGAGCAAATAAAAGACAAACAGAAAGAATCTTACAAATCTTAAAAGACTTGCAACATATAAGAGTTAAGCACGAGGGTTCCACACATTAGATAACCAATATCAAAACCGAAACTACAAAGTAATTTTGTTTTGATATTTACCAAGGAAACAATTGCCCGAAGCAATTTTCCCTAATAGTTTAGCAAATCAAAAATTGACTAAGCACCTTAGTTCTTTTGCTAAATTGATTATACAAATACAATCGCTTATTCGATAAGACCAAAATAAAGATTAAAATTAACTTAATTTTTCTCATCAGGTTCTAATTATTCAAATCAATAACTTAGACCTTTCACTTTTAAACAAGGCAAGTACTAGGTTAGTTAACTAGCATTTCTTGTTCAGGAATTCGATTAGACTTGAATAATCGAAACCTCCACTTTGATAAGTTTAACTAAGATTAGAATTAACTTAGTTTCTCTTATCCGGAATCGAATTGGACTAAACAATTGATCCCGAAAACCTTTTTGTTAAGCCATAAACAATTCATACAAACCAAATAAATCAACTTGCATAATTATTTATCTCAACCGAAAGCAATTGAAACAAACATAGACATTATAGTACCGCAATTGCACCGAAATTTCGTAAGCCTAAACAATTGATACCAAACCAAAAAGAAAGATAACAATAGCTTTTCTTAACCGGAAACAATTGAATCACACACATACATCCATACACAAATAATGGAATAAACATCAATTGTACAGAATTTTTGTTAAACAAAAGCAATAAATATATGCAATAAAATTAGGTTCTTCTTAAACATGAAAACAATTAACTAACAAATTAGTTACCTCAAATTCCGCATCCTCTTCACCCCAGAAAGATATATCATTAAGCGCAAGTTCACATAGAACTCTCCCCCATTGTGTTGTCATCCTCCCGCCAAAACAAAAGAACAATAACAAAGAGAAACCTTTACCAGAGAAAGGTTGAAAATTGGTTTTAACTAATGTGATGCAAAAGTTGAAACCCCGAAACACATATGCTTTTATGCTAAACCAAAAACGATTCAACATATTGTGACTTTTTCACATATTAGTTTCAATCAGAACCCCTTATGATTCTTTGATAAAGCCTACCACCATGGGATAGAACTCAATCCCACTAAATCAAAAAGTCACCCAAACCATAAGGGTTCACACAATATGAGATCGAATATTAAGGTTAGGAAAATCGAAATCAAACATCCCATAACATACATAGCAATAATATAAAACATTCAACCATAGGCCATGTAATCGAAAAACTATCACAAGAAAAATTATAAAATAATAATTTTATTCATAGAAATATACAATTTTATTCAAAACAGACCCTAAACAAAAATTGAACTAAATCAAAAAATTGATGTCTATTTTTCTTGGAAATAATTATTGGGAGGAACATTCCCTATGATCAAGTACTTTTCGATGCTCTTATTCTATTTCCGATTCTTGGTTCCAAAACTCTGATTCAATCTTTAGAATTCCTTTAAGAGTTTCTGGATCTTTTCGAGAAGCAAAGCCCAGCTGTTTCTGAAAACAGTCAAGTTATTTACCAAGAGTTTCAAGATGAGCTAGAAGATACTTGTTGTTAGAATTCGGTGAAATCCTTTCAACAATTTTATTACTGGATTGACCTCCAATCATTTGACATATAGTCTTTTTAGAGACAGCCATAGTGCTTCTCATGTCATCAAAATCATCTCCCACGATGAATTCACAAATCTCTGTAATTATACACGGAAAACCGAGATGGCTCTTATTCCTGGGGATGAAATAAAATATGAGATTTTGATTATTTGACTGACAATGATTCCACATATATCAATTTGATAATCTCCTTTTAACAGAAAATAAACAAATTCTGCAAAATCTTTGTCCCAAGCTGACTTATCTCTAGTGCTTGCAAATAGGGTTGCTAAAGCAAGTTTACCGAATACCCTTAGGTGAAAGGGTATATCTTTTGTTGGTAATCTACCATTTTCCCAGTCTGTCGATCTTCCAATGAGATGTGTTGAAATGGTATCATGATTAATTTCAACTCCGGTAATCTGATGATTACATTCTACATTGTATTTGATGATATTAGAAATCATCTTACGATCGACATAGTAGAGTCCACGACCCACAAGGGTAACAAAAGTAAGTTTTTCATGACTAACATTGTGAATATTAACATAGAAAATTCTTACCATATCGGGAAAATATTTTTCAAGATCAAAAAGTTTCCCCAGTTTCGATCTTGTACAAACTTCACATAATCCTTATCTTGGACTTCTGGATTAAATCTCTTTTCAGCAGTAAACCCTATTCTCTTGAGAGTATTGTATTTCTCGAAACATGATTTATCAATAAATGAGGTGAACTCATGTTTATCCTCTATTTTGTAGGGGAATCTGATCCTTTTAATATCATCATATTTGACACGATTATCAGACGAATCATTATTTCTTAAATTCCCTTTTCTCATACATTTAAAACTCAAAGTTGTATTAAAAATTCTAGTTTCGGTTCCAGACAAACTCTCCCAGGATGTTTGTATAAACAACTCAAAATAATCTTCTTTTATAAGGAGTGGAGATGTCAAATTCCGGAAATAACTAGTTTTAGGAAAATCTTCCAAAATCGGAAACCGTGGATTGTGGGGAAACAATTCGATTTTATATCAAGGTTTTTGTTTTGGAAAACCGATTTCTCATGGACTGGATCTTTGTTTCCGATTAATCCTATGTATATGTCCAAAATTTTGTTTACTCTATTATTACCAAAATTTGATAATATCATTTGAAAATTACTCCAGAATTTTCTAATAGAGTATGCAGAGATAAATTTGAACATAATATGATATTTGTTAAAAATACCATTAGAATCATAAATCCTGTAATATTTCAAAAGATCACTTGCTTCATTAAAACAATTGTGATGTGTATGAAGCAATCCATTGTTAATAGAATTATTAACTGAAAAAACATTCCTTGTAAGGTTACAAAGTTTCTAAAATCGCATCCTAGGTAGCGATACATTGACAGTCTTTGATCTGAAAATGTACATATATATACTTTGATATATCCAAAATATATTTAAGATTCCATATTTTTCAAGAACACAACCATGGTTCATATAATAAAAAATTCTGAGAGGAATCTTATGCATTTTGGAGATACAAACTGTCTCATAGAGCATTGTATCATTGTTACTAAACATGTTAGTATCCACGATAATGATATCCAATCCTACGGTATCCAACTGATTATGTAAGTCCTTCAATACATACATAGACATAATTCCAATTCCTAATACATTTAGGCAGGGTTGTTCTTGATCATTTTTTTCCCCGAAGTCAATAAACTTTTTTTTGCCCCCATACACACGAACTTAATCATAATCACATCATTTTAAACGTGGGTTAACTATATTTTTTACACGTTTTTAAAGAGATTTGAAATGAGTTTTTTTCTAGATGGAAGAAGCTAGAATTTCGATATACAGAGAATAATTTTTTTGGAGAATTAGGATAAGGCCCCACCCATGGATAACCCATAATATGAGGCCCCTAGTTAAAAGAATTTTAGAACCATGCCCCTAATTAAAAATAAATTTTAATAGATGTCGAAATGACCTAAATAACCTTCACTATATAACTATCTAACCTAGGTTTTCTCTCAAATAGACACATTCATTTGCATTTTAGGAGAGAGAAACCGGATCTCACCTGAGAAACTCTCGAAGAATTGCAGAGAATTCTTTTAGCAGATCGAAGAAACGAAAAACCAAAACAGGTATATTTTCGACCAAATCTTCTTCTTCATGTTTAATCTTTTCTTCTTTTTCTTCTTCTTCTTCTTCTTCTTCGTGTTTAACATTTTCGATCTGTTTAATCTCAGTATATTTGATATATTTTCGATCTGTTTTTTGATTCATTCATTTTTGATTCAGTGGTTTTTTTATCAAAGAAGAAGAAGAAGAAAGAAGAAGAAGACGAAGAAAAAAGAAGAAGAAGACGAAGAAAGAAGAAGAACCCGAAGATAGGTTTGCATCTGTTTTCGATCTTCTCCTTTTCCTCTCTGGTTTTAGGGGTTAGGTTTACTTGATGTTTTCTATTCATGTATCATCTCAATCTCATGTTTAGGAGTTTAAGACCACTGCAAATTGATATTTTCTTACTGTTTAAACTGCAGATTCAGATTCAATTTACCTTTTATGAACTAAACTATAGATTCAGGAGATAATCAACTAATTCATATTCAAATACTGAGAGGAAGAAGGAATCCCCCTGAAGAAGATCCTGTATTAATATGTATTATGATTTTTTCCCTTTAAGATGCCATTTACTATTGGGGTGTATGTTTTGTGATGATATAATGTTAGTGAAAACATTCTTTTGTGATATAGCCTGTGTAACTATAGAAATATAGCATGTGTAACTTTAAGTTACACATTTAAAATCTAACCACTGACTGTAAATGAGCCTATAAAACTATAAGTTACAAATTCAAAATCTCACAACTGACTTTCCAAGGGGCTGTGTAACTATAATTTACAAATTTAGAATCTCATGTTTTGAATATATGTAATGCCTATGAATGTGTAACTTTAAAAAAAGGTACATGTGTAACTATAAGTTACACATTCAAAATCTCACCCATAACTTGCTAATTGACTGTGTAACTAGAAGTTACACATGCAAAATCTCACCACTGATTTGCCAATTTCCTGTGTAACTTTCCTTTACACATACAATTAGCATGTGCAACTTCCATTTACACATCCAATTAGCATGTGTAACTCGAAGTTACACATTCATACAATTGGATGGATATGAGTTTCTCTTACAAAGTTGTATTGAAATGCCTTGATTTGTAGGTTATACTTATAAAACTGTGTTTGTACTTAAATTATTCAGATTATATAAGCATGATATTGAGAGTAGGAATATATGATCTTGGATGGCACCAAAAGTATGTAGCTGACATGATATTGATGTAGTGGTTGTGCTGGTGATTGTTATATGATAAGTTTTATATTGATTATCTTGGATTTCTGGTTATGGCAATCTTCTTACAGTGGTGATGGTGTTTACATGAGTATTGATTGTGCCGGTGGTAGTGGTGGTAGAATATCTAGTGAAAGTGAGATTGGAGTGAAACCAATTGTTGAAAGCGAAGAACGAAGATCAACATTGAGTGATCCTCCTATAAAATTTTAATTTAAGAGTTTTTTTTTTTGTCTATATTGAACATTATGCTTAAATTTGTATTTATTATTAATGATCTTGTTCAATCAAATGCAATTTTGTTCTAGATATTTGTTATCTTTGTCTATAACTATAATTTTGTTACTTTTTATGTGCTGATGTACAACATGTGTAACTTTCGTCTATACATCCAATTAGCATGTGTAACTTTCGTCTACACATCCACTTACCATGTGTAACTTGTATCTACACACCGAGTAAGCATGTGTAACTTGCATATACACATCAAATTAGCATGTGTAACTCGCAGTTACACATCCATATAGCTTATGTACTTGATTCAGGGATTTTCCAAGTCTAAGTTTGTTTAATTAGCATGCGTAACTTACAGCTACACATCCGATCAGTAAGTGTGACCTTCATTTACACATCCATATAGCTTGTATATTTTATTCAGGGTTTTTCCATCACTGAGTTTATTTTTTTCCAATTAGCATGTGTAACTTTCGTCTACACATCCAATTAGCATGTGTAACTTGTGTCTACACACCCAGTAAGCATGTGTAACTTGCATATACACATCCAATTATCATGTGTATCTCGCAGTTACACATAAATATAGCTTGTTCCATCCTGAGTCTGTTTTTTCTTATTCATTACAACTCTCATTTTAAAGTCTTTCACAAAAATAACAATCAGAATATTCTCAAGTACAAATTGCATGAACAAAAATTGGAATTTGGGTCACAAATCCAATTACTCGTTCTTGCTATTAAAGAAAAAACAAATTAATCCAAAAAAAAAGAGAGCAAAAAAGACTTGTGATGCCTGTATAACAAAAGTGAAGATCAACTGCATATTTAAACCCTGGTAGATTTATTGGAAGTTCCCATGTTCCAAACCAAAACAAACCAATATTGGAAGTTTCCATGTCCCATGTTCCATGATACTCACAGAAGCCATGACAACCTGAAAAATACAAACATACAATAAAAATATCAAAAATCAAACGAACGCAACGCCCCCGAGTGAAAAATATATCCTATGCAACAAGCTAAACATAAAATGAGCCATCAACATATGCAACATGAGAAATATATCATATGCAGAAAGCAATAGATACAATGTGTCTTAAAGATACAAATATTGCAATGGTTTACAAATACACATGCAACATGATATATATGTGTACTTCAAGTTACACATGCTAAAAATACAACATGATATATATGTGTAACATGAAGTTACACATACTGTAAAACAAAAAGCAGCAAGTCTACATCATCAATTTGAAGTTGTTCTTCTGAAACAACATTGTTTCTTCATCCTCTTCTCAGTATCGAACAAAAAAACTCACAACAAATTCACAAAAAAAAAAAAAAAAACAACAGAAAAATACAAATCCCATGCTAAAAATACAATAGGATATATATGTGTAACCTGAAGTTACACATACTGTAAAACAAAAAACAACATGTTTACATCATCAATTTGAAGTTGTTCTTCTAAAACAACATTATTTTTTCATCCTATTCTCAGTATCAAACAAAAAAACTCACAACAAATTCACAAAAAAAAAAAAACAGAAAAATACAAATTCCATGCTAAAAATACAATAGGATATATAAGTGTAACCTCAAGTTACACATACTGTAAAACAAAAAACAGCATGTCTACATCATCAATTTGAATTTGTTCTTCTGAAACAACATTGTTTCTTCATCCTCTTCTCAGTATGTTACAAAAAACTCACAACAAATTCACAAAAAACAAAAAACAACAGAAAAATATAAATTCCATGCTAAAAATACAACACGATATATATATGTATAACCTCAAATTACACAGTGCATGTCTACATAATTTGAAGTTGTTCTTCTGAAACAAAATTGTTTCTTCATCCTCCTCTCAGTATCAACAAAATATAAACAAAAAATTCACAATAAATTCTCGGATCGGACATGCAAGAAGAACAAATAATCAAAAAAAATTGAAAAACGTTTTGAAATCAAACCAAAATAAGATTCGTACAATGATTTGTTGTTTTCCTTCTTCTGAAACAATGTTATTTCTCTTCTTGTTCTCAGTATCAACCAAATAAAGTTCTCAGTATCAACCAAATCAAAAAATAAAATAACGAAATAAGAAAGATCCAAATCATAAAAATCAAAATCAAAATCAATAGAATTCAAGACTAGATCGAAAACACACCTATGTTGATTTCTCTATTCCAACATGTCTTCTTCCTCTTCTCAGACTCAACAAAATCCAAGCAAAAGAAAAAACGATAATCATTAGAAAATCGAATTAAAAAAATTGATTTGAAAAACTAGTGAATCAAACCTATTTTATATAAGCAGAAAATAAAAATTGATACAAACCTATATGTTGTTCTTCAATGCAGTGTCTTCCTCTCGTCAGATCTGAAAACAACTGAATCAATTCAACGATTTTCTGAGAATAACGTGTTTTTCTTCCTCTCGTCTTCAATACATCGAATCAAAAATCAACGCACCAGTTTGTTGTTCTTCAATGCAGTGATTTTGTGAAGAAAAAATTCAAATTCGGAAGATTTGATATCATGAAGAGAAAATCGCCGGAGAGCAGAGAGATGAGAGAGTAAAAAAAAAAAGCTGATTTGATTTTCTGTTTTTGTTCCTGTATAAATCTACTATAAATAGTGGAGGTTATTTTTGGTATTTTTAGATTTATTAAAAAAAAATGATGATGTCAGCAATCCGGAAAATTTCAAAACCTGGCCCCAAAAATAAAAGTTCTGGGCCTAGAAATATCAAAAACTAAAAGTATGGAGTTAATAGTGAAGGATCCATTTTGTGGGGTTTCTATATATTGAATCCATATAGTAGGGGGGTTCTAGTATTTTTCACTATAATTTTATATACAAAGTTGATACCTAAATTCTAGGCGGCCGAAGGCCGCCAAATTTTTCGATTTTCTTTTAACAACGAGTATTAGTTACATGCTGTTTGGTACATTTTTGAAGTACACAAATTTAACAATTGTAAAAAAAAAATTAAACTAAAAAAATTAACCAAAACATCATATGTATTAACAAAAAATACGCTAAATCAGTATTACTTTTTCAGAAAAAAATAAAACTATATATATAATTTTATAAGTATATTCAATTCAATTACCAAAAAATTAAAATTTCGATTCCTTAAAATCAATCAACTTATAGAAAAGAAAAAATATTGCAAGAGATCAAATAAAAAATAAAAAACAATATAACAAGAAAGAAAAAAGAATGGAAGGAAACTTTTAAAGTCACTGTTAATATAATTAAACTTCTATCTTCATAATTTATAGGTCCCTGATAATTATTTATTGGACATAAACTCCTAAATATGAAACATGTTTATTGTTGCCCCCCTCTCCTTGTTGCCCCAAAGTGGGGCTTGTCCCGCTTACCCCTCAGGACCGGACCTGCATTTAGGAATAAGAGTATTACATACTTCATTCGTGTCTTCCACCACGAATTTTTGAAGTAGTCAAATCCTGTCGTTACGTTAAGTGAATCAGACATAGTTTCAATTCTTATAGGTTTAATTATTAAATGTTGGATCGCACCAAACACAAATTGTTAGATACTTTCGTGTTTGCCTGCTCTGATACCTATTGAAAAGACGAGGGTACCCAAATATACCTCAATCTAAAACTTTTATACCTATAAGTCCTTTACCGAAAGTGATTGTCTACGCACTGAGTCATGACAATACAACCAATCGATTCACACTTCGTGTGATCGTATATGAATACTAGATCGAGACAATACAACAACGAAGTATGATTACTTGATAATAGGTTCGGACTTAACCAAACACCATAGGATTGCTATCAAGTAATTTTGGAATTAACGTTTGTGTATTTTTCTTCTAATTATAATAAAAACAATTATAATTGCGGAAATAGAAAAGTAAAAGACACAACAAGATTTTGTTGACGAGGAAACCGCAAACGCAGAAAAACCCCGGGACCTTGTCCAGAATTGAATACTCTCATAATTAAGCCGTTATACAAAATCAAACCAACTTCGTATAGTTGAGACCAAGCAACTAAACCTATAGTTCACCTAGTTCCCTCAGTATCCCTGCGCCTCCAACTTGTAATAAGTCACGCACTTGGAACAATTCCTTTGGTTCGTATTCCAAACAGTAAAGGAACAACAAATATGTTCGGTAACAACTCTTTTAAAACAACGTGATATGAGTTTGACAAAGTCTCTTCCTGTTTAACAAATAAACTTCATTGTCGGGTACGAGATCTATCTAAAAATTACAACTACCAAAGTAGTTGGGTTTAGATTTTGCAATAAATACTCTTAGTCACAAAGACAATATATTGATGTCGATCTACACAACTAATCAATCAATGTTATCACAAAGATAAACCGATTATAGTTGAATCCCTCCAGCCGATCAAGTTTTGTGCACACCAATTATGAACCCAAATATATTATTTGTCTTCAAATCTTCTTAAATTTTCAGTAAACACCTGCACACAAAGAACTTGAATCTCTTGTGATCAATCACACACGGAACGGAGTCTGTTAACGATGGATTATCACAAGACGTCTTTAAATCTACAAACAATTCTAAAGATCCCCGTCGATACTTCGATCTAGTTTGAGTGAATCTTATATCAGAAGAGAAGATTCTCAAGCATAAACAAACTAGGTGCAATCAAAGTTCAACAACTGTTAGTCAATCAAATTAATCGAAAACTAATAATAAACTGCAATTATCTAGTTTCCCACCAATGGTACTCATAGAGCTTCTCAATCCCAAAGAAGTCTTTAAAACGAGCGGTTATAATAGATTTCGCCTAATTAAGGTACTTTCCTCTCCGAATAGACGGCTCCACCAGTAACAAAACATCTAGGTAGTTTTGCTGGATCTGAGGATTAGTTTGCTCGAAATGCAAACTTCAGTATTTATAGACCAAGGAAGTTTGGACACCAAGGAATTTTCGAAACCGAATATTCTCAAAGATATGCAATAAAGTCCAAAATCGGTTTTCATAATTCCTGGAAATGCACTGTCCAAATATTGACCGAAATCTCAGTAGAAAATATCCAATTAGTAAATGCACATTACCAATTTTTATTTTCTAAAGACATGTGATCGCTGTCGTATGCGTCAAAAATAAATTTACACTTTCTTACTACTCAAAATATAAATATAGCAAGGGCAAGAAATGATCGATCCCACAGAGAGGACTAGGTTGTCAAGTTGTTTCGGTTTCCTATATAAAATACCGGGAGTTTTCTGATTTTTATGCAAGTAATAGTAAAATAAAAGCAAAGAAAGAAATAAGCAAACAAATCAAATAGAAGAGATATTGGTTAAGGATTCATCTTCATTCACAAACATGCTTTCAAAACAATAAGCAGAATTGATATTTAATCTCAACTTTTATCAATAGCCCTAGGATACCTTGATCGCGAGAATATCCCGCTAATCTCCTTTTGTCATCAACAAACACGTTAAAAGATGCGAGTATGAGTTCTATCTAAGAGAACAACCTAACGTGTAAAAGCACTAATCAAGTTTAATTCCCTAGATGCATTAAGTTCTATGAAATCAGGCCTATCAAAGCAATCGAACGTGGAAAGCGCACTAATCCGATTTAACAAAGGTTATGGTTCACATATGATCATAAGGATGCATCACTACAAGCTATAACCATATTCATGCTACTTGTAATCTGGAATCTATCACTTTTACGTATAACAAACCCAAATCTATCAATAGAGATGAAAACAAGCTCAACCGATTCATGACTCGATCAAACAAGCATTCAAATCATGTAACAATATAAATAGTGAATCATAATCGATAATATGGAGACAAAACTAATTTATCATATCAAAGAATCATGCTTTGTGAAATCCAACTATTCCATAACCAATAATAAAAACTAGGTACTCATGTTAATGGAGTTCATAACAATAAGAAAGAGAAGAGTTTTCATGTCTAAACCCTAGAACAAAAGTAGAAGATGAGATATTAGGTTTTAAGAAAAGTATTCTCTTTTATATGTTTCTCAATTTCCAAAACGGATACTCCTTAGTAGGTCAAGTCTTCTCAAAACCCGTCTCAAATTCGTCCACCAAGCCCATGTGCGAAAATAAGTCTCTGGAAAATTTGGGTCCAAAACCGGGTTGTCGGATTGCTGGAGTCATCGACGGAATCCGGTTATCGGTGCCGGAATCTGGTCACCGGAAAACTGACTCCGTCCACTGTCTTAGTCATACCACCTAACTCAGGTACCAGATCTTGGTCGCAGCTGCACTACCTGCAATATCTCAGCTTCAATTCCACCATTGTACCACACATGTACAGCTCTAGCCTTCATATCAATCTCTGGCACCACCGCATCAGCTCACAACATCAATCACTCCATGTAGTCCATTATGCCAGTTGATCCAGCAACTGTGTACATCTTCAGAACCCATGAATATCAGCACCTACAATTCCATTTCACAGTCAAATATGCAATACAGACTAAGCATCATCCCCAGGACCCATTAGCTCAGATATGTCCTGAACATTCATATAATAATCCCTGCGTTTCTTTGTAGCCATCTTCCATACTGGAGCTTCAATAGCAGCACATCTTCATGTTTTAACCGCAAGAACCCATTTTTGAGCCAAACATGTAGCACTACCAGCTTCACTGCATTATCAATTTCAGTACCACCACAATATCCATGTGAACTCAGAGATAAGCTTCTAATTCCTCCATTTTCTTCTCCCTGCCTACACCTATAATTCTCAGTATCATCTGTAGCTTTAACCAATCATCGCAGCATCTCTTCATGTTCTCTTCAATCAACTGCAGCTGCCTTGCTACCAAACTCCCCTTGATCTATCATCTTATCTTTCAGTTCAATTGTAATCTCAGGTACAACCAATGCACCTGCATCACCTTGGTTTAACAGAAAAGAGCATCTCTTATTTCCTGTATCAGTAACAACAGCAAACCATTCATTGAGCCACAAAATATCCATTCAGTACCAAACTCTTTATGCCTAGCAATTGCCATTACTTCTATTAGCTTTTTTTTATCTCTCAACTGCACAGTCACATTACTTCTCCTCATTTCAACTCAAATCCACAGCACCACCAATTCCTTACTGCCACTCTCAACACATCCTTGTAACTTCACTGCTTACATCTGCAACATCAACACTTCCATAACATATCCCAGCTCATAGATTCAAACCAAAACCCATTCAAATTCAGACTATCCCTAGTAGCAACACATCTTCCTGTACCACAGCTGCGATTTTGTACACTCCCATCTTAATTACACATTATAGCATCTTTCTAGGCCAACTACTGTCACCAGCGCAACCTCATATCATCCCTAATTGCACCAGAACCATCCATATTTTCCACCAGTTATTTGTTATTTTGTTATGTCAAAATCAACCCATGACAGTAAACAAAACCCTGCAGTCTTGAGAAACAATCACCATACAAACTCAAGTCACTTTGAGTTGTGAAGAAACAATCGTCCAGGCATTTTGTCGAGCAACTGATGTGTACAATTCTGATAATGGAGAGATGTGTATGATGTTGATGTGTAAGCTCTTCTATGTACTTCATTTCAAATGCAATTTAAACCCATTCGTTCAAAGCTCTCAAACCACACTATCACAGCCTTTTATCATCTCAATTGATGGTTACAGCTTCATCTGAATCAATTAACTGAAACCCATTTTAAGCTCAACCTCAATTAACTCCTACCTCTCAGATTCAATCTCCAGCAAACCCTAAATCAAACAACCACTCTAAAAACTGAATCATACCCATCTTTCTCAAATAAACACAAGTTTCAGAACCCTAACTTCTTCATCCTTGTATTCTTCTCATTCTGCAGCTTAAACTCTCCTTCTTTACCAAGAACCGGGAAAATTTCTTCCTTGTCTGAATCTTTGTTCAAAACCCAAATTCATTTCTTCTCTCGATCCGAACCCCAGACTGACAAACCCATCTGCTTTCTCCCATTTATCTCCAGTTCATCTCACTCTTCTCTGAATTTAGTGCCGCCATGCTTCTAGGTTCAGGTGGAATTAGTGAAGAATAAACAATGATAAGAGAATTGATATCTCTTTGAATTTTAGGGTGAGTGTAGGAATTGAAGAGGAAATAGCCACCCCATGTAAAATGGATAAGGGCCAACCAGCTCAAATATGCCTTGTCGGTTTCGGAGAACCGACATCCTAATTCCTTACTCAACTCAACTGTTAGTTTTAAGGAACTGACGGTTCATTCTTGACCTCATTGCACAATCTAGCCTACTTCAAGTGTCACTCTCCTGTGAATTGACCTTTTTGCCTTTACGCTCCAAACGGATATTTTCTCCTTCTTTTGCTCATAATGACTCCATTGCACCTGATAAACTCAAAAACAATCATAAGATACATAATTTACAAGAAAACTCGCAAAGAAAGCATAAACAATAGATAAATATCAAGGCGTTTTAGACACCTATCAAATTCCCCTATACTAGACTTTGCTAGTACTCGAGAAAATCAAATAATTAAACAAAATAATTATAAAACCTACATACAACTCCGTGACGTCGAGGCTACGGTCACTTTTAGCATAAATAACAAGCCTTTGAACCCCTAGGTGTCACTAGTGGACGAGTTATAGTCTCGTGAAGGTTTACAAGAGGTCTACCTACAAAACCTATATTTCCAACTCCGGCTACCTGTGACAAATCCATGAACGAATCCAAAATGGTTATAGGAGGAGGTACCCTGATGCGAATTCAAATTAATATATATAAATTAAGCTCCACTTAGAAAGTTGAACAAACCACAATAATCGGAATCTGACTAACCACAATCACAATGAAAAGATTAAGAAGATGGATATAGAAATAGATGTTGGCGAATGTTCACAAGTGATTGGTGTTTCCCATATCTGTCTGAAGGTCACCGCCAAGATGAACCTATGCATCCTATTGGATTGAGCTACTGGTCTGAAATCTAGTGTCAACACACTGGCATATACAAGGGAACCAGTGGTCAACAATCTTATTTCTACATCAACTCAACCGGCATATACAAGGGAACCAGGAGTGACTTTATTCAACATAATAATAATATTTTTTCTTTTCTTTTTCATTTTTTTTATAGACAAGAGAAACAAAATACAAAACAAAGTGAAAAATAAAATAAACCATGGCCGTGGAAAAGTACTTTACCGCTTGATCCTTCACAACTTGTATCGCCTTGAAATCATAAACTTCAATAATTCTCACCTTTTGCTTTTCTTCGCTCTTGTAAATAAGTCTTCAACACATATGTAAAAATCTGCTCTTTGTATGTTACTTTACTTGAATATGAAATTTGCTCTTTTCTTGTCCCATTATTGCTTGTAAACCTCAAACATCTTCAACTTTCCTTGTAGATTTTGATGTCGCTCCTTGTTGATAATTGTGGTGTTTCTATGGACCCGTTGTTGTCGAATTTCCTTCAGAGAAATGGTGCTAAATGCTTGAAAATCGAACTACAAGAAGGAGGCTTTCATCCATAGACGTCACCCTCATGATTAACAAAAATTAGCACTCAAGAGATCAAAAATAGTGCTAAAATTGGTGTGAAGTTGGGTAGCTCACCATTCTACCCGGAATTAACGTACGGTGACACACACTCAAAAGAAGCTCTTTAGTAATGGAAGAATTTTTGGTTTGTGCCTTGGTTGATATGAAAATGGGTAATCTCCACTAATGATTGATCAGCAACTCTAGTAATTGTGCGAGGTTTATTCACCTTGAAAAACTCAAGTGAATTATTCACCTCTTGTATATCATGGTCCTCTATCAAACCTTGCAACTATTCTTCATCCGTCTCTGCCTTAACCAAAATCTCTGCATCAACATCATCATTACAATTATATGCAAGCTCAATTGGGTCTTCCACAATATTTGTTTCACTCTCAACATACTCCTCTTCATCAACACAATCGTCTTCGTCTTCATTTTCAGACTCACCGAAATTAGAATCGTCGTTGGTTTCCCAACCTTTATCACGACGTCGTTTGAGTTCCATATGGATGGTCCTACTAATTTCATTGACAAGCTCTTCCGAGGCACCATCATCTTCCAACTTGTATAATTTATGTGCAAGTTTTCTAACGTTCACACGCTTACCACCATTAGCTACAATAAGTTCTCTTTCCCATGACTCTTCCCTTTGAATGGGTGAATGATCATAACTACGATCTGGAGTCGGGTAAGAAGAATTGTTCCAGAAATTGGTTTGTGCGACGTTCTCTCTATCACGGTCAAGTTGGTCTAGTCTTTGTTGCATGTCTTGTAATCCATTCATAATCTGCATACAACTCGAACGAATCCAATTAGAAGTAGAATTATCCCATCTTGGTGCTTGACTTACATACCCACTACAAGGTTGTTGTTGGTATGTATAAAAATCACCATAAGTTTCTCTAGGATATGCATCATAGCCAATAAATTGGTTTTGATTGTATCCCAAAGTTGGTGGGTAATTGTCATAGTGTTGAGGAGGTTAAAAATCGTATCCATTGTTCCAATATGCTCCTTCCATAGAAATTGGTACCTGAAACAAGAGTTCTCAAAACCATGTCAAAACCAGAAAATAAGAAAAACAAAAATAAGAAACAAAACTAAAAACAAAAACAAGAAACCAAAAACAAGTGACAACCGTTGCCTCCCCGGCAACGACGCCAAAATTTGATCGCTGTCGTATGCGTCAAAAATAAATTTACACTTTCTTACTACTCAAAATATAAATATAACAAGGGCAAGAAAGGGTCAATCCCACAGAGAGGACTAGGTTGTCAAGTTGTTTCGGTTTCCTATATAAAATACCGGGAGTTTTCTGATTTTTATGCAAGTAATAGTAAAATAAAAGCAAAGAAAGAAATAAGCAAACAAATCAAATAGAAGATATATTGGTTAAGGATTCATCTTCATTCACAAACATGCTTTCAAAACAATAAGTAGAATTGATATTTAATCTCAACTTTTATCAATAGCCCTAGGATACCTTGATCGCAAGAATATCCCGCTAATCTCCTTTTGTCATCAACAAACACATTAAAAGATGCGAGTATGAGTTCTATCTAAGAGAACAACCTAACGTGTAAAAGCACTAATCAGGTTTAATTCCTTGGATGCATTAAGTTCTATGAAATCAGGCCAATCAAAGCAATCGAACGTGGAAAGCGCACTAATCCGATTTAACAAAGGTTATGGTTCACATATGATCATAAGGATGCATCACTACAAGCTATAACCATATTCATGCTACTTGTAATCAGGAATCTATCACTTTTACATATAACAAACCCTAATCTAGCAATAGAGATGAAAAAAAACTCAACCGATTCATGACTCGATCAAACAAGCATTCAAATCATGTAACAATATAAATAGTGGATCATAATCGATAATATGGAGACAAAACTAATTTATCATATCAAAGAATCATGCTTTGTGAAATCCAACTATTCCATAACCAATAATAAAAACTAGGTACTCATGTTAATGGAGTTCATAACAAGAAGAAAGAGAAGAGTTTTCATGTCTAAACCCTAGAACAAAAGTAGAAGATGAGATATTAGGTTTTGAGAAAAGTCTACTCTTTTATATGTTTCTCAATTTCCAAAAAGGATACTCCTTAGTAGGTCAAGTCTTCTTAAAACCCGTCTAAAATTCGTCCACCAAGCCCATGTGCGAAAATAAGTCTCTGGAAAATTTGGGTTCAAAACCGGGTTGCCGAATTGCTGGCGTCATCGCCGGAAAACCGAATCCGTCCACTGTCTCAGTCATACCACCTAACTCAGGTACCAGCTCTTGGTCGCAGCTGCACTACCTGCAATATCTCAGCTTCAATTCCACCATTGTACCACACATGTACAGCTCTAACCTTTATATCAATCTCTGGCACCACCGCCTCAGCACACAACAACAATCACTCCATGTATTCCATTCTTCCAGTTGATCCAGCAACTGTGTACATCTTCAGAATCCATGAATATCAGCACCTGCAATTCCATTTCACAGTCAAATATCCAATACAGACTTAGCATCATCCCCAGGACTCATTAGCTCAAATCTGTCCTGAACATTCATCTAATAATCCCTGCGTTTCTTTGTAGACATCTGCCATACTTGAGCTTCAATAGCAACACATCTTCCTGTACCGCAGCTACAATTTCTCAGCATCTCCACTTCAGTTCGAATCCATCACTTCCCTGTTTTAACCACAAGAACCCATTTTTGAGACAAACACATAGCACTACCAGCTTCACTGCATTATCAATTTCAGTACCACCACAATATCCATGTGAACACAGAGATAAGCTTCTAATTCCTCCATTTTCTTCTCCCTGCCTACACCTGTAATTCTCAGTATCATCTGTAGCTTTAACCAATCATCGCAGCATCTCTTCTTGTTCTCTCCAATCAACTGCAGCTTCCTTGCTACCAAACTCTCCTTGCTCTTTCATCTTATCTTTCAGTTCAATTGCAATCTCAGGTACAACCAATGCACCTGCATCTCCTTGGTTCAACATCAAAGAGCATCACTTATTTCATGTATCAGTAACAACAACAAACCATTCATTGAGCCACAAAATATCCATTCAGTACCAAACTCTTTCTACCTATGAATTGCCATTACTTCTATTATCTTTTTTTATCTCTCAACTGCACAGTCACATTACTTCTCCTCATTTCAACTCAAATCCACAGCACCACCAATTCCTTACTGCCACTCTCAACAGATCCTTGTAACTTCACTGCTTACATCTGCAACATCAACACTTCCATAGCATATCCCAGCTTATAGATTCAAACCAAAACCCATTCAAACTCAGACTATCCCAAGTAGCAACACCACCACAGCTGCAATTCTGCACACTCCCATCTTAATTACACATTATAACATCTTTCCAGGCCGACTACTGTCACCAGCGCAACCTCATATCATCCCTAATTGCACCAGAACCATCCATATTGTCCACCAGCTATCTGCTACTTTGTTATGTTAAACTCAACCCATGACAGTAAAAAAAAACCTGCAGTCTTGAGAAACAATCACCATACAAACTCGAGTCACTCTGAGTTGTGAAGAAACAATCGTCCAGGCATTTTGTCGAGCAACTGCTGTGTACAATTCTGATAATGGAGAGATGTGTATGATGTTGATGTGTAAGCCCTTCCCTGTGCTTCATTTCAAATGCAATTTAAACCCATTCGTTCAAATCTCTCAAACCACACTATCACAGCCTTTTATCATCTCAATTAATGGCTACAGCTTCATCTGAATCAATTAACTGAAACCCATTTTAAGCTCAACCTCAATCAACTCCTACCTCTCAGATTCAATCTCCATCAAACCCTAAATCAAAAAACCACTCTAAAAACTGAATCATACCCATCTTTCTCAAATCAACACAAGTTTCAGAACCCTAGCTTCTTCCTCCTTGTATTCTTCTCATTTTGCAGCTTAAACTCTCCTTCTTTACCAAGAACCAGGACAATTTCTTCCTTGTCTGAATCTTTGTTCAAAGCCCAAATTCATTTCTTCTCTCGATCCGAAACCCAGACTGACAAAACCATCTGCTTTCTCTCATTTATATCCAGTTCATCTCACTCTTCTCTGACTTTAGTGCCGCCATGCTTCTAGGTTCAGGTAGAATTAGTGAAGAATAAACAATGATAAGAGAATTGATTTCTCTCTGAATTTTAGGGTGAGTGTAGGAATTGAAGTGGAAATAGCCACCCCATGTAAAATGGATAAGGGCAAACTAGCTCAAATATGCCTTGTCGGTTTCGGAGAACCGACATCCTAATTCCTTGCTCAACTCAACTGTTAGTGTTAAGGGACTGACGGTTCATTCTTGACCTCATTGCGCAATCTGGCCTGCTTCAAGTGTCACTCTCCTGTGAATTGACCTTTTTTCCCTTTACGCTCCAAACAGATGGTTTCTCCTTCTTTTGCTCATAATGACTCCATTGCACCTGATAAACTCAAAAGCAATCATAAGATACATAATTTACAAGAAAACTCGCAAAGAAAGCATAAACAATAGATAAATATCAAGGCGTTTTAGACACCTATCAACATGCATTTAATTGCTGGAAATTAAAAGCATATAAAAACTAAAAACCTTAATTAAAAGATTCCCAATTTATTTTGATCAGGGATTCTCCTTTAGTTATTAAGGAATATCGTTGAATAATAAAAGATAAGAATTACTGCATATGTTCAAAGTATGTCGACATCTTTACTTTTTAAATCCTTTTTCATATTTACAATCTTGGAACCGATTTTCCACACTTCCAAACAAGTTTAGAATTGATTCATCTGACTTCCAAGAACTATGTGATTGATTATCTTATCAAATCACCATTAATGGGTTTCACGGTTCTACCAAAACTCAAAGCTCCGGTTCTACCTCCATGTGGGTACTAGGATTGGTCACATGCACTACCTTTCCAAAAATTGGTTGACTAGGTACTAGAATCGGTTACCATTTTATTATGGTATTTACTTGTGATCGGTTGTGTAGTTGAAGGAAATCCCACACTACACCCCTCACAAGAATTTATTCAATTAAGTTATTTTTAGATCATCAAACACGAATTTTATTGATTAACCTCACAAATTTTACAAGATAGAAAGGAAATAAAGCTAAGGAATTAACAACCGCTCTAGACTTTCTCTCTCCTAATGACTTGCTCAATACGCGAAAAATATCCCCCCCCCTTCCTTACGCCTGTTCAACTCTTTATATAGGGATTTACATAGTGGATGACAGCTAATCTGTCCTTTAATTTAGGATCTGACTTGCGATATTCTCGCAAGAGTTTTATTGTTAATCTTCGCAAATACTCTGAACCACGCAGAGTCATCACACTTTACTCATGTTTCTGCTATCGTCATTTATCACGTCATTCTTCAAATCATTCTACGATGCTCGCAAAGTGTTGTTGATCAAACTTCACAAATATGTCCTTCTTGCGATATCCTGATCCTACATCCTGCCTCTTCTTTGCGAAGGAGAGAATGTCATGAGAAACCGTTTTCAAAAATGTCGCAGTTGTTGCCGCAGCTATTCATATTTTCTTTCTCCGTTTTTCTCTACCGACAAGGTTCCGTGAATCGAGCATAACTGTCTACACGTGTTGAATATTCCTTTATTCACTGGCACGTTTATCATTAACCGGTCATCTCCCTTTGCCTATTTAAAGAGGAATCCGTTGGAAAGATAATTTTCTTCTTTCACTTCGTCTTCATCTTATTCATCTTTATATTCTCTGCAAATCTTCATCGTCTTCCATTTTCTTTATTATCTCATTCACCTTCCTGCTGCTTGTTCTTTTAACTCCCATGGAATCTCTAAGGTTGGTTTTCCTTTCTTTTCCTCTCTTTGGTTTTGCTAAAAGCGATTTTGTTTTACTAGAATCATCTTGTTTGTTCTACGTGCAATTCCCATCTTTTTCTTTTGAAGAAAATCACTTCCAGTACTAAAATTAAGGTTCAAAACCCTAATGTTCCTAAAGATCCGCAACTCAAGGTTGCTGCGAAGATAAAAAAAGGAAGTCTACGAATGACAAGGTAGTAAGAAACACTATTATTTTTTAATAACAATATTGTTGCCTTTGTTTCTTATCTAAGTTGTGATTCGTAGGGTGATGGAGATGCCACTCAACCTACCAAGAAATCTCGCCACCCCTAAAATTGTTGAAACTTCTGTTTCTTTTCCTAAACTCGGTCTTTCAGTTTCTCCTTCGCAAACTGAACCTCTACCTCATGTTTGCGAAAACATCGCAGTAAGCTCCAATCCTTCTGTAGATGAAATTCCCATTGCAAATCCTGTTGCGAATGAAGCCTCTTCCTCCCCTATTGACGGTTCTTTCTTCCTCGTCTATATCCATCTTAGTTCCAATCTTCAACATTTTAAGTTCTTCTTCGGTTCCAATATTTACTTCTTTTGTTGGTTATGCTGCAGTGTAACTTGCTTCAAGTTCTCCCATAAGTGTTGATTCTTTCATCTCCTTCGCAAACTCATTTCCTTCTTCTGCCCTTATCATGTAAGTTCTAAACTCTTTCTCCTTCTTTGCCTCCTTCGCCATTTTTCTGTGAGTTTTTCTCCTCTGTACTTGTCCTTCATACCACTTTACTTCAATTTGATAACATAATTTCGCACTATCAGTATCTCCTTTAATCATTCCAATTCCACTAGGCATAGGAAATTTGATGCATTGATGTAAAGTTGATGCTACGGCTTTTATTGCGTGTATCCATGGCCTTCCCAATAACATGTTGTATGGCGATTCCATATCTACCACACACAACGTTACTCTTTCTTCAATTTCTCCTAACAATATTCGCACCATTATTTCCCCTTTCGGTTTTGTTGTAGATTTGCCAAAACCATGAATATGATATGTTGAAGGAGACATCTCTTCATATTTGTAACCCATTCCTTTGTATGCATGGTAAAACATTATATCCTCCGAACTCCCCATATCCACCAAAATTCTATTTACCTTCCATTCTTCCACATCTTTTACTAATTTCCCCTTTTCTTTTTGTGTGGTTATTGTGATTACCAAAGGAGATGTGTGGCTCAAATTTTCTTTTGGAATTTCTGCTGCTGAAAATATAATTTTTTGTCTTTCCAAATCTTTCAAGGGTGGTTCCTTCTCCACCGTCATGATCTTCTTTCCTTCAAAATCTCGTTTGTGTATCCTTCCTTTGATTTTTTTTTCATGAAACTCATTAATCATTGTTCTTGTGATTACGTTACACTCCAACCTTCCTTCATTCTCATCGATTTTAATTATTTTTCCTCCAACTGATTTGCTGTTTTATTTTATTATTTTCTTGATTTAAACAGATCTCACAAAAATCTCCACAATCTTCAATCAACAGTCCCTGTTTCTAGCGCCAATATGTAGTTGTAGGAAATCCCACACTACACCCCTCACAAGAATTCATTCAATTAAGTCATTTTTAGATCATTAAACACGAATTTTATTGAATAACCTCACAAATTTTACAAGATAGAAAGGAAATAAATCTAAAGAATTAACAACCACTCTAGACTTTCTCTCTCTTAATGACTTGCTCAACACTCGAAAAAGATCCCCCCTTCCTTACGCCTGTTCAACTCTTTATATAGGGATTTACATAGTGGATGACAGCTAATCTGTCCTTTAATTTAGGATCTGACTTGCGATATTCTCGCAAGAGTTTTATTGTTAATCTTCGCAAATACTCTGAACCACGCAGAGTCATCACACTTTACTCATGTTTCTGCTATCGTCATTTATCACGTCATTCTTCAAATCATTCTACGATGCTCGCAAAGTGTTGTTGATCAAACTTCGCAAATATGTCCTTCTTGCGATATCCTGATCCTACATCCTGCCTCTTCTTTGCGAAGGAGAGAATGTCATGAGAAACCGTTTTCAAAAATGTCGCAGTTGTTGTCGAAGCTATTCATATTTTCTTTCTCCGTTTTTCTCTACCGACAAGGTTCCGTGAATCGAGCATAACTGTCTACATGTGTTGAATATTCCTTTATTCACTGGCACGTTTATCATTAACCGGTCATCTCCCTTTGCCTATTTAAAGAGGAATCCGTTGGAAAGATAATTTTCTTCTTTCACTTCGTCTTCATCTTATTCATCTTTATATTCTCTGCAAATCTTCATCGTCTTCCATTTTCTTTATTATCTCATTCACCTTCCTGCTGCTGTTCTTTTCTGCTCCCATGGAATCTCTAAGGTTGGTTTTCCTTTCTTTTCCTCTCTTTGGTTTTGCTGAAACTGATTTTGTTTTACTAGAATCATCTTGTTTGTTCTCTGTGCAATTCCCATACTGTTTCTGTTTCAGCAAAATCACTTCCAGTACTAAAATTAAGGTTCAAAACCCTAATGTTCCTAAAGATCCGCAACTCAAGGTTGCTGCGAAGATAAAAAAGGAAGTCTACGAATGACAAGGTAGTAAGAAACACTATTATTTTTTAATAACAATATTGTTGCCTTTGTTTCTTATCTGAGTTGTGATTCGTAGGGTGATGGAGATGCCACTCAACCTACCAAGAAATCTCGCCACCCTAAAATTGTTGAAACTTCTGTTTCTTTTCCTAAACTCGGTCTTTCAGTTTCTCCTTCGCAAACTGAACCTCTACCTCATGTTTGCGAAAACATCGCAGTAAGCTCCAATCCTTCTGTAGATGAAATTCCCATTGCAAATCCTGTTGCGAATGAAGCCTCTTCCTCCACTATTGACGGTTCTTTCTTCCTCGTCTGTATCCATCTTAGTTCCAATCTTCATCATTTTAAGTTCTTCTTCGGTTCCAATATTTACTTTTTTTGTTGGTTATGCTGCAGTGTAACTTGCTTCAAGTTCTCCCATAAGTGTTGATTCTTTCATCTCCTTCGCAAACTCATTTCCTTCTTCTGCCCTTATCATGTAAGTTCTAAACTCTTTCTCCTTCTTTGCCTCCTTCGCCATTTTTCTGTGAGTTTTTCTCCTCTGTACTTGTCCTTCATACCACTTTACTTCAATTTGATAACATAATTTCGCACTATCAGTATCTCCTTTAATCATTCCAATTCCACTAGGCATAGGAAATTTGATGCATTGATGTAAAGTTGATGCTACGGCTTTTATTGCGTGTATCCATGGCCTTCCCAATAACATGTTGTATGGCGATTCCATATCTACCACACACAACGTTACTCTTTCTTCAATTTCTCCTAACAATATTCACACCATTATTTCCCCTTTCGGTTTTGTTGTAGATTTGCCAAAACCATGAATATGATATGTTGAAGGAGACATCTCTTCATATTTGTAACCCATTCCTTTGTATGCATGGTAAAACATTATATCCTCCGAACTCCCCATATCCACCAAAATTCTATTTACCTTCCATTCTTCCACATCTTTTACTAATTTCCCCTTTTCTTTTTGTGTGGTTATTGTGATTACCAAAGGAGATGTGTGGCTCAAATTTTCTTTTGGAATTTCTGCTGCTGAAAATATAATTTTTTGTCTTTCCAAATCTTTCAAGGGTGGTTCCTTCTCCACCGTCATGATCTTCTTTCCTTCAAAATCTCGTTTGTGTATCCTTCCTTTGATTTTTTTTTCATGAAACTCATTAATCATTGTTCTTGTGATTACGTTACACTCCAACCTTCCTTCATTCTCATCGATTTTAATTATTTTTCCTCCAACTGATTTGCTGTTTTATTTTATTATTTTCTTGATTTAAACAGCTCTCACAAAAATCTCCACAATCTTCAATCAACAGTCCCTGTTTCTAGCGCCAATATGTAGTTGTAGGAAATCCCACACTACACCCCTCACAAGAATTCATTCAATTAAGTCATTTTTAGATCATTAAACACGAATTTTATTGAATAACCTCACAAATTTTACAAGATAGAAAGGAAATAAATCTAAAGAATTAACAACCACTCTAGACTTTCTCTCTCTTAAATGACTTGCTCAACACTCGAAAAAGATCTCCCTCTCCCTTACGTTTGTTCAACTCTTTATATAGGGATTTACATAGTGGATGACAACTAATCTGTCCTTTAATTTAGGATCTGACTTGCGATATTCTCGCAAGAGTTTTATTGTTAATCTTCGCAAATACTCTGAACCTCGCAGAGTCATCACACTTTACTCATGTTTCTGCTATCGTCATTTATCACGTCATTCATCAAATCATTCTGCGACGCTCGCAAAGTGTTGTTGATCAAACTTCGCAAATATGTCCTTCTTGCGATATCCTGATCCTACAGGTTGCACAAGTCATAGGATCGCTTACCAATTAATAAAACTTGTTGCACCTCTTACAAGGATCGATTCCACATACTTTTGATCGGTTGCACCTCTTACTAGGATCGGTTACCCAATGTCTAGAGTTGGTCATACTTACAAAATATCGATCATACCATCTCAGGTGATTACTTAAGATCGGTTTCACTTATAAAAGTCATACCAATACATAAGTCAGGCACTGTAAATAGTTTACCAAGATACATAAAAAAGTTATGAGCAGTTACACTAAACACACATATTGGTAATCCAAAGATTTGCAATGAATAACAATACCAATAAGCCTAGCGATTTTCCTTACGATTCACAAAACAAGTTTATGAATTGTACATCCTTTAAACGAATGTAAAACATTGTCTCCTAGTAGGAAATCTTCACCCATACCCATACATAATCACAATAGCATTCATATGATTATGTCGATGTCTTATATGCGAAGTTCAAAAGATAGACGTTATACTTCGTATTGTAATTCCTTAATACTATGTCTAACTAGAGTATAATAATTCACAGCTTCGCAGTTATGTTTTCAATATGCACGACTTAAAATATACGTTCGGAATAAAACATTTCAGTTCAAATATTACTAACCTCAAGAGGAAGGATGATGTCGTCGTTGTAGCTCTTTACTTCTTCACATTCTTCAAGTCTTCACGTAATACTTGTAAGTCTCATATCATAGTAACTTTCTAGCTAACCTATACGAAGTTGACTCTAGCAAATAATCAAGCGACTCTTTAAATGAGTTTTGGTTCACTAAAATATGACAACTAAACTTGACATACCAACGCTTGGTGGGTTCAACCGAGCAAATGCTCTAACATGAACGTTTCTATGTTTTTTCAAATATATAAAAAAAATACTCTTACAACTCCAAAAATTCTAAAATTTTATGTGGGTAAATATCAGGATGTTTAATACATTAGGTCAAAAGGGTTTATCGAAATTCTGAAAAAAAAATAACAACTACATACTTAGTCAAATCAAAATAAACACAAAACCCTAATGAAACTCTATTCAGAGTTTAGAACCATTTCCAAGAATTTCTCATCTAACTCTCCTTCAAGTACATAATGTCGTATTAACCTATTAGTTAACCGCCAACCCTTATTCCCACTTTTCCTTCTCCTGTATAAGAAATTTAAAAGACCAAACAAAATAAAAGAGATATCAGTTGATGGAAATATCATGAATTAGCATATCATTCAAGAGTTTGATCAAGTAGTTAACGTGCATCTTAAAGAGCTATGAACTAATTCCCAACTGTCACTCGATTACAACATATCATGGAAAAGGAAGATTTTTTTTTTTGCCTTGCGGCCTACGGATTCTAAGAAAGGATTTTTTTTTTTTTTTTATTAGTGGATTACCTTCAAAGCTCGATAGGATGAGGTGGTGTTTGATCTTCTTATCTTTATGTTACCAGAAATTTTGAAATACACAATCCTGATGAGTTCTAATGAAATTGGTTTATGGAGATTTGTGAATGAAGAATAGATTTAGAGAAGTTGTGAATGAGGAAAAGAATTGGGGTTTTTGTTAGGTCGTGTACAAAAACAGAAGTGGGGGAGATGGCCGAGAATATAAGTGGGGATGTAAGCAAGGGTGTTAACATAACCTTTTAGTTGTGTATGGCCAGAGTGAAGGAGAAATCTCTATTTGTGAATACACTCACCAGAGTTGTCCACATCATATTTTGGTTGGGACAGAGTAAAGGAGAATCAAATATTGAGTTTCAATTATCATCTAGTTAGATTTTTCTTAAAACTTTAAAAATCATTTTCTTATTAATTATTTTATTGTTACGTAAGTATGGCATAAGGGTGGCCCACCATTATATGGCGGTCTCAAATAACTCGAGTAAAATCGAGATTCTTCCAACCCAGTTTGATAAACATGGATTTCATGTAATAGGAAACGATGACACGCGTACTAAAACGTGTCCATCTCATGTCCACGGACATGCTAAACTTTAGCCTATAAATAGCTGGTTTGTACTCCAATTTTGGGTGATGGACATTGTAACAGAAACATGAGAAATGAAAACACTCCACTTTCTTACTTTCCTTCCATGTTCTGTACACTTAAAAGTATTGTGGCTAGTTAGTCTTTGTTTGGTATACCATAGTACTGTATCATATTAATGCCTATATACACAACCACAATGGAAGAGAAAGTTTAACCGATCTCATCATACTATAAAACGTTATCAACACGAATTGCTCTGCGGAATCGACGAGGGGAAGACGATACAAAATGGATAATTCTCTTCAACCTTTGCATATTTTATCTAGCTATTATTGAGTAGTTTTATGCATAGATTTTTGCAGTGTCTAACTTTGTTTCCTATTTTGATTAGGATTTGTTAAAAAGGAAGTTAGGCATCTCGTCGTTCCTTGTATGTGATATTTGGAGCACAGACAATTATAAGGTATACGAAGAGATATCCAAAGGAGGTACGTATTAATAAAAGATCATATTTGTGATGCTTATTCAATTTCTAAATTTATCCAAATATTTGAGTTTTGCAGCATTTTGCTATTTTCCTCTTTAGCCAACCAACGGAAGATTTTTCCGCGTCATTTTAGATAGCGTAGAGAATAAAATTACCTTTGTTGGTACACCAATGATTTTTGTGGTGTTAACAGTTTTAATATTGGCAGAGCGAGGAATTGTTGCATCCTTAGGGATAGCAAAATTTTGATATTCCTTTGCTATAATAATCTTTGGAATTCAAAGTCGTTCCACTTAAGGACGGAATGCGATGAAAAATGGACACTGTGTTAACATGGTTAGCCAGTCTCTATCAGCGGTCCTTGAAATGAGATGCAATTGATATTGAGACAATTTCTTTTAAGATAAAGAATGTGTTCATATTTCAACTTTGATAAATTAATATTTTTTCGACCCTAATTGACGAAATTGGAGATTTGTCGGTGCTATGTTAGAACCGCGTATATTATATTTGGAATGTTTTATTTCTTGTTTCACCATTGATTTTCGTGGTAATTAGTTCGGCTTGATTTTAGAAAAGGTTATGCATCGTATAAATTTTGCGCTGAGCAATAAGGAGAGCCGCATATTTGTGGCCTTATGTGCTTCCGCGAATTTTACGGCATGCATAATATGCACCTATTATATGCATCGGCGAGCTTTAAAGAGCTAGTGCTTAATTTTCACTTTGTATATGTTGTGTCAACAACACCGAGTGCTGCAAATGTTAACTGCGCCTCGTAGATATACAAACATCGAGTGATAATGAGTGTTGCATTTATGTAAATGATATTTAGAGTTAATATCATGTCTTCTCGTCGCCTGATCTATTACCTAAAATCTTGAGTTTGGTGAATTAAATTTGCAGTAGTACCTATGCAAATAGGTTTATCTTTGGCAAAGAAGAAAAATACAATTGTGGTAGGCATATTTGAATATGGGAACCACAATAGTTATCAGGTTTGAGAAACTGATAAACCCCGTATCACCAGAAATGGAGAAATATGGGACGGTAGCATAATGATTGGTTTGAATAAGTCGGCTTTGAGCCTGGAGGAGCTCTGCTATCGTTGTGACATAAAAGACACAGTACGTGCATTTGAAATGTCGTGGATCTCTATCGGTCGTCTTGGCAGGAATGGTACTGATATTGCGATAGTATCTATAGTCACAAGATTCGTTTACAATTTACTGTTAATTTTACATGAGAATGTAAATTCTTGAAATTATTCCAGATGGACAGTAAACGAGAGAGAAAACCTGATCAGTTATCTCTCATGGGTTGCATGTTATTATTACTTTAAGCACCCAGTTACTCCCTCGATATGAAGAGTAATGCGTAATTGAAGGTTCTGTTGATGAGACATTCCCGCATGAGAATTAGGGGGAGAATCGTCGATGATATTGGTTAACTCCAATTGTGTCTCATTTAAATTCTCACACCGAAAAATGCCTGGGGTGTTGAAGATTACTACGTTGCTAGATTTAAAAAGAGTGCGCTTACTTGATTTGGCATAAATTAAAGTCCTTGCAAGGCATGCCATGGAATCGCAACGATTATTTCGTCTGGAAAAATCATAAGACGAAAAACCTCTAGTTTGAGGTATGCCAATCTAATCCGATAACGTCCATATTCTCTTTGAGTGATGAGTTGATGTCTCTCCTGACGATGAGCACATACATAAAGTTGCGTCGATATCACGTGGTTAAGAGTATCCGCATACTGAAATATGGTACCAATGGATTAAATTATCCTCATGCTCTTGAGAATGATGTAAGATCGTTAACTAGCTGATTAATAACTTGGTTGTCGATAATGTTCAGAGTAGCTACTAAAATTGTTGTGGATAGACATCCCCCTTTATAAAGGAATTATCGACAAAGTTTATATGATTGGCAGGTATGGACTTTAGTTCATATAGACGTGTTTTTCTCCCTTGTTTACACTTTTGGGACTTTAGTCTTAGCATCAGTTACAAATTTGATGCTTATATGAAAGCGTAGTGAAAGAACTAGCTATTTGAGGTTGTTTGTTGTGCAGCACCACCTCTTGACAGTGAGTTTCCTCAGACACTAACCAGGTTGATGGATGTATGGTCTGGTAGTCATAAATGACTCGACATCTTACCTGGTGGTAACTATGTATCTATACTCATATAGATTTTAAGTGAAACTCTTGCTTGTCAGTCATTGATTTTGTATCATCCTAGTAATGATTTGGGCATTGATGGTGAGTATTTATTGTTCTATTGCATTGAATGGTTTAGTTAATTCATTCATAAAGCATTTTGAACTTATTACTCATGAAACCATTGTCATGTTTTTTGTTTGAGACGTGCTACATTATTCAATTGTTGTCAATACTACAAGATTTGCAAATTCGATGAGAAATTCTTCCCACTGTTTGGGGGAGGAAAGGATGTCATCTGAAAAATAGCGTGAAGTATCCTGGTTTGGACAAAGATAAACCCGGATGCATCTCATCTGGATGTTTTCAGCAATGAAAGACATGCTGAAGATTTGATATCTTCAGAAATTGCAAATTAAGTTGCTTCCTAGAGAAGCTATGAGTATGGTATAAAGTGTGTCACTTAAAACACACCTTGAGCGTGGATGAATAGTTGATTTAAAATATTCTGTACCTCCTGAAAGGAAGATCTAGTCACAATCATTGAAAGATAGTGCTCTCAAAGAGACCATTAGTGGAAGATCTATTTTCTCTAAGTATAGTTCTCTTAATAAGAGAATGTCTCTACAAAGGCTATGAAACCTCAAAATGAGAGGACTTCCTTAAGGCATGCATGAAATAGAGAAATTTGTGATAGTAATCCAATGATTGTTGATGATATAGTGAAAGTATCCAGTGATACTGCCATAGATGATGTTGGTGTTGAGCCACTCTCTATAAGAATGTCATCAAAGGAATGATTTGTTAAAATGGAATGGAAGGATTCAGGCAGAATAACAGTTTCTCATAAAATGCATAGTTTTGGTACTGCAACCAGAATGCTCGATAATGTGAGCTACTATTAGCCACAGGTGGGTGTTTGTAGTACCGATATCCAATAATGTAACCCTAGTGGCTACAGATGGATGTTTATGCACAATGAGAAAAGAAAAGTCAACTAATGGAACAAAGTCTTTTCACAGAAATATGAAATGGATTACAAAGAAACATATTTCCTATTATGGATGCAAGTACCTCTCTGGTAATTGTCTGGCAGTCTTTAAAGACTCGACATGTATCTAGAGGATCTGGTAATCTGTATGATAGGATAGATACAAATAACTGCATACAAATTCCTGAAGGTTTTCCACCTATCAATAGAATTACCATGTCATAGGAATTTGCTCAATAAGGACGAAATTGGTTAATCGTCTAAGTGAATGCTTATTATCCAGGGATATGTGAACCATCTTATATGCTCATATACTATGCACTTACTAGATTTGATGTATACAACATCTACTTTATTGGAACTTCTGAAGTGTCCTCCAAAGCACAAAAATGCTTAAAGCAGGAGTTCAAGATGAGACTCTCGGTAAAACAAAGCTCCTAATCTATTGGTTGAGCATTATAGATGGAAGTCCATTAATTTCGTCAACCTTAAGGGTTTACACATGTTTAAATGGACAAGCTGATATTGTTTCAGTCATTCGATCTCTTACATTTAAGATTGACTGGCCTACACCTCAACAAAGAGATGTATCACTCTGTGGTTTGTGTTACACAAAAGATGTGTAAATGGTATGTTAGATGAAATATGCTATAGGTACCTGATATTGGGTTTGTGGTAAAAATGTAAGTCTGGCTTTACCCAACACCAATATCGAGACATTGGTCCGAAGAAAAACCTTTTCATCTTCGTGATACCATTAAGCTTGATCTTTTGCATAAAAGATTATTGGATGTCTCCCATAGATAAAAGCTAATCGTATTGTTTGATTTTTGATTTTTGGCAGGTTTGTTAAAGCAGCTAAACATATTCATAGCTACTAGTCTGGTAATAGAGGATACTTGTTTTCATCCAATCTGTTATGATTGTTCAGGCAAAGCTAGTAGAGAATAGAGGCTGTAACGACCAGATGATCATTAAGAAATTGCACAGAGGAAAATTAGTATAGTTTTCTCAACTAAAGGAAGCTGGAGATGCTGAAGACTTTAAAAGGTGGTTCGGAAATCTAAGCAGTACTCATCAGGCGGAGTAACCCCATGGAAGATTATGGATATAGACACATTGCACATTACGTCGTGTACTCTTTTTCCTCAATCAAGGTTTTGTCCCTCTGGGTTTTCCTTGTCAAGGTTTTAATGAGGCATGCGAATCCACTGCTATCTACGGTTTCAAATGTTGTACTCTTTTTCCCTTCGTCCTGGTTTTTGTCCTTATGGGTTTTTCTGGGCAAGGTTTTAACGAGGCAACATATGCGGGTCTATTATTGTTCTGAGTACTCATGTTTTCCTACGTTCAGGTTTTTGTCCCACTGGGTTTTCCTGACAAGGTTTTTAATGAGATAACAACTTAGAACAATTATCATCATCTAAAGAGATGGATATCCATAAAATATTCGCGGAATTGGTGAAAAGATTATTACACTTTACTATTAGGTCAGGTTTTTCCCGCAGGTGATTTTTCCTGGCATTTGGTTCTTGTCCCAAGTGATTTTCCAGACACAGTTTTAAAATAAAGAGAAAATTCACAAGGATGACTAATCTCATTTTTGAGGTTCAAATGTTCAAGTTTTTGTCCCAAACGGTTTTCCAACATCGTTGAAGGGAGAAAAGTTACGGAGATCAACACCGTTCTAAAGCTACCAAGTTTTACCGGCAAATATTTAACAATACAATGTATTTTTCTTTGGAATGGTGGTCCAAAAGGGAGTGTTACGTAAGCATGGCATAAGGGTGGCCCACCATTATATGGCGGTCTCAAATAACTCGATTAAAATCGAGATTCTTCCAACCCAGTTTGATAAACATGGATTTCACGTAATAGGAAACGATGACACGCGTGCCAAAACGTGTCCATCTCATGTCCACAGACATGCTAAACTTTAGCCTATAACTAGCCGGTTTTTTACTCCAATTTCGGGTGATGAATATTGTAACAGAAATATGAGAAATGAAAACACTCCACTTTCTTACTTTCCTTCCATGTTCTGTACGACTTAAAAGTACTGTGACTAGTTAGTCTTTTTTTGGTATACCATAGTACTGTATCATATTAGTGCCTATATACACAACCACAATGGCAGAGAAAGTTTAAACGATCTCATCTATTATAAAATTTATAATGTATTTATCTTAACATAATATTTATGAGTTATCCATTCCTTAACTATAAGAAATTATTATTATTAGTAGAAAAAAAATGATTTTTCATTCGTTTAATTCTAACAATAATAATAATATTGTGAACACATGGTTTGTCACCTCGAGAAATAAGAGAACATCAGGCATTTTATATCATCCGTGTTGTAGTCATACGCTCATGATTTATATCCCGAGGGTTGAATCCTATGGGTTATACCAACTGAGAGAGAGGGGTGAGACCCACAATTAAACCCATCCCCTACTAAACCACCGGGTTAGGGAACCACCACATTCTCTCTTGCGGTACACACTGCGAAATCCTTCCTGCGTTGTGTATCACTTCCCTCGTATAAAAGAGGAATGCTACACTTACCGAATCTTCCTCCCGCAAAAGATCCCAATAAGGGATCAAATGGTCCTAAAAACCCTCTCAACATTGGGATTATCAATTGGTGAAAGCGATCCCGTGTGTTATTAGTGGCGGGATTTTAGTCGGGACAAAAAGCTCCGTAAACCTAGCTTTTTCCCATATAAAATATTTTCTATCTATTACCAAAATTACTGTTTTAAACCTGTTTTAATTTTAAAAACCTAATAAAATAAAATAAATAAACTTTTTTAATTTAGTTGGGTCAAATGATTTTGTACTCCAGGCCCCCACCGTGTTTCTATACATGTACAGATTAATCGTAGAGAGATGATACGCCCACCGAAACAATTTCCCGCGATCTGCACCGTGGAGAGATCCAAGGGATGTTCATTTGTCTCTGCTGGAGAATTGTAGGGGGCGGGGTCAATGGTGGGTCCCACCACTGTTTTTTTCTCTCATACTGTGCGCTCGGTGCACATCATGTGATACAAAGCTCGGTGTGTGTATCGTTTTTGTTAATCGAACACAAAACCTGGAGCAGTTAAAGACAGCTGGCTAAAGCCTAGATCGTGGAAAACGGACAAACAAAAATCATGTTGTGCTATAGTGAGTCTTTTTTTTTATACGAAAAAGAGTCAAGGTGTCTAGCAAGACCGCCCACTCATAGTTACAACCGTAGTAGTGCCTATGCTAGCATTAGCATCTGGCCTATCCCTCAAAATATAGTTAACATCATTATAGTAATCCAATTCATAAGTAGTTATAGGGATTTGTAAAGCATCTAAGATAGTAGTTAAGTTCTTCCCTCTCTAAGTAGAATCAGAGAAGGTTTGAGATTGTCTAGCTATTCTGGCTAAATTTCTTGCCGCATAGTTTTGTTGAACTGTCACTTTGATAAAATTTCATAGTACAAAAACAATTGGATGGTTGTCGTTGTTGCTGCCCTGGTGAGGTTTACAGTTGCCTTTGAATCTTTGTTGGACTTCCCATTGGTAACATTCTTTGATGGTTTGCAGAGTGTGTTCATCTTCAGCAGCAAAGGTGATGTTAGCTTGCTGCATAGTTTTTCCCCAGGTTAGTGAAATTTGAGCTCCTCTGCTGGCTCGATGGGCTCTTCTAATTCCTGTGGCAAAGTATTTGAAGTTTCTGGTACCCACACATTGTCCTGCAAAGTCCATAGCAACAACAGAGTAGTTAGTATAAGATTGAGTATCACTAGTATCCTAATAGAGATCTGCTGGATCAATGTGCATGCTAATAGTGATTCCAAATTTATCATAAGGGTATCTGATTTTGTTGTAGTTCTCAGTATTATAGTTCAGTCTGTTGGGCTGATAGTACATATTGTTTATTATATGCCCTGGTTGATTGTGAACTCTTGAGTGGCTGCACAAGTGTTGATTTATTTCCTTAGTAGTAGTGGTAGTTGTTGGAGTAATTTTCCTAAAAACCCAGTCACATCTTGCTTTCCAAATGAACCAGCATATAGTGGCATAGGTTGCATTCCAGCTAGCCTTGGGTTTGTCATTATGAAACCAGCTGTTGAGCTAATAATGGAAGGAATTAAAAGTGATGAAGAGATTATGTTGTTCTCCAAAAATCTTCCTCCAAACGTCAGTAGCAGCAGGGCAAGAAAGAAGAACTTGTGGTATATCTTCAGCACCATTCTTGCAGAAGGTACAAATGGGATCAATGTAGCTCAGGATGCTAGCAGTCTTAACATTAGTTGGGAGAATGCCATGGGAACATTTCCAGAGGAAAACATGAATAAAATGATTTGTATCAAGACCCCATATTTGACTCCAAGGGGTAATTTGAATATCATTAGCATATTTGTCTTGTATCCGCTTGTCATATAGAGATTTGACAGAGAATTTGTTGGTAGAGGTGAGAGTCCAACTGACTTCATCTTGGTCATTTGTGGAGTGAGGTGTTTGAAAAATAAGGTTTTGAATATCTGGTGGGAACCATTGGTTTAGAATAGTGATGTCCCAATCCCCATAGGTGTTGAAGAGCTGATTAACAGTTATGAGGTTTTCTGGGCATACGGTAGGTTTTATAATTCTTCCAGAGTGGTTTGAGATCCATCTGTCTTCCCATATGTGTATTTTCATTCCATCTCCCACCTTCCAAATGTAATATTGTTGTAGAAGAGCTATACCTTCCAGTATTCCTTTCCATATCCAAGAGTCAGTGGTTTTTGGTTTAGTATCTAATCTTATGACTTCATTATTGGGGTAATGAGAGGCCTTCATAGTTTTGCTCCATAGAGATTCTGGATCCGAGATTAATCTCCAAGCAATCCTGGTTAGCATATCCAAGTTGAAGAGCTCCATATTTTTGAACCTCAGACCTACCAAATCCTTGGATTTGTTTACTGCTTCCCAAGCAAAGTAGTATACTCCTTTGGATTTGTCTTGTTCCTTGGTCCAAAAGAAATCCCTTTGTATGTCATTGATTTCCTTGCAAGTAGCTTTTGGGATTTTGAAAAAGTTCATCTGGTAGATACTGGATGTGGAAGTTACAGACTGTATCAATATCATTTTCCCAGCAGTAGAGAGATTGGTTTTCCATCCAGCAAACCTGAATTTGAGTTTATCAACACAAGGTTTGAAGGCTTGTATATTGCTTTTTGTGGTGAATAATGGACATCCCAGGTATTTGTCTGCTGAGTTAATTCTTTGAACCTTCATAGTATTACTGATACTATCAGCTAAGTCAGGAGCAGTGTTTTTACTGAAGAAAATTCCAGATTTGGAGAAGTTTATCAGCTGACCTGAGGACTGCCCAAATTCTTGAAAAAATTGCATAAGGTTGTGGCATTCTTGTAAATTAGCTTTTCATAAAGTCATCAGCAAAGAGGAGATAATTTATAGATGGTGCATCCTTACTAAGTTTAATTCCATATATGTGTTGTTGGTTTTCAACATAAGTCACGTACCTGGAGAAAGCTTCCATGCAGAAGAGTAATAGATAGGGAGATAGGGGATCTCCTTTTCTAAGGCCTCTAGTGGGTTTGAAGTAGTTTCCTGGAGATCTATTGACTAGGACAACCATGCTTGTGGTGGAGATGCATTGATAAATTAGGTTGCATCATTGAGAACTGAATCCCGTCTGGGAAAGAACTTGTAGTAGAAATTTCCAGTTGACTCTGTCAAAGGCTTTTGACATATCAATTTGTATTCCCATATAACCATTACTTCCTTTTCTCCCTCTTCTGGTATTCATATGGTGGATAAGTTCATGAGCTATGGCTATGTTGTCAGATATTTGCCTTCCATGGATGAAGGCAGATTGAAATGGGGATATTATTTTGGGTAACAGAGGTTTTAGTATCTGAGTAATGAGTTTAGAGATGATTTTGTAGGTGGTATTACATAAGGAGATAGGTCTGTAATGAGCTGGGGTTGTGGGTTTGTCAGTTTTGGGAATGAGGGATATGAAGGTTGAGTTCATTTCTTTGAGTATATGTCCAGATGTGAATTTTTTTTGGACCATATGTGTGATATCTTCTCCCACAATGTCCCAATTGGCTTGGAAGAAGTTAGGTGGGAATCCATTGGTACATGGGGCTTTATCTCCTTCCATATTGAAAAGAATGTTCTTAATTTCTATTGGATCAGCGGTTCTAATAAGATGAAGATTTTCTTGGGGGGGTAATGGTAGTAGGTATGAGTTTTATAATGAGGGGTTTGATGGTGATGTTTTCAGCAGTAGCCATATTAGAGAAATGATTGGTGAAAATCTTAGTGATTTCAGCATTATCTTGAACCCAAGTGCCATCATCTTGTTGTATAGAATCAATCTTGTTCCTTTTGTATCTTTTCTTGGCAGAAAAGTGGAAGTATCCAGTGTTTCTGTCCCAAAGCTTGATGTGTTGGTCCCTGCTTTTAGTCTTCCATAAAGATTCTTGAACATTTTGCCAGTGCTCCACTTGTGCTCTTGCTGCTTTAAGATCTTCACCTCTAGTATAGTTAAACTGATTCTTGGTAATCCAGTCTAGATGTTGTATACTTTCTTCTAAATTTGTTTTTATATTTCCATATACCTCCTTGTTCCATTTCTTCAATCCGATCTTAATGTCTCTAAGTTTCCTGGATATTCTTATAGCTAGAGATCCTTTGTGGGAAGTTTTCCAGCAGTCAGCTATGATATTTTTACAGTCTTCATGATTGATCCAAGGACCAAAGAATCTGAAGGGAATTTGGCCAAGTTTCCAACTAGGATTGGTATTGAGAATGATAGGGTTGTGATCAGAGCAAATTGCAGTGAGATTTGAAATGGTGGAATTTGGTTGACTATCTAGTCCTCTGTCTAGTCTTTGCTCAGTGAGTTGAGGACCAGTTCTTTTGTTTGTCCAGGTGAAGGGGCATTATGTGTAGCTCAAATATGAGAGATTTGCCTCTCCAATCTTGCTTAAGAAAATATCATCTTCAGTTTGGTTGAAAGGATGCTGGCTAAACTTCTCATGATCATACATGACAAAATTACAGTCACCCATAACCAACCAAGGAAGAGAATTAGTAGCATAAGTATTTTCAATCATATTTCAGGAGTGAATTTTACCATTAGTATTGAAAGGGCTGCCATAGTAGCCAGTGAATAGCCAAGGTTCTCCATGAAGAGGTTTAATGATGGCATTAATGTGGTGGTCAGAGAACTCAACAATGGTAATATCTAAGTGAGTTTTCCAGGCCAGAACTAGACCTCCAGCAGTTTTAGATTTGCCTTTTGGTTCAACAAACCAGAAGTTAGTGACTCATATATTTCCTAGGATTTTTTTTAGGTTTTTAGATTGTTGTTTAGTCTCAGAGAGGAATGTAAGCTCAGGATTATGTTTATTTAACATATTGTCTAGATGTTTAATGGTATTAGCCTGTCCTAAGCCCTGACAGTTCCAAGCAATGATTGAGTAGAATTTCCAAAAGTAAGATATGATAGGATATGTAAATATAGTAACTCTGTAGCCTAGGAATAAGTAGAATGTCCTAGTGTTGCAATCCTCTTTAATCCAAATGTCAAGAAACATACATATACTAATAAAAGGAGTAATGTGGGTTATATGTTTATTAGGGGTTACCTTATTGAAGTTGGTTGAGTTAGCTCCTTCAAGATTACTAGTAGAGTTGTTCAACAGGTGGTCCTCCTCCATTGGGCGGTGTTGGTTGTTGCTTCTCTTAGATGATTGGTGCTCAGTCCAATGCATAGTTTGATAATCAGATTTGCTTGAAGGTTAAACATTTTGCTCTTAGGGTCAACCAACTGAGGGTGTTGTTCTGCATCAACATTCTTCAGTTTCCACTCAGTTTTCCGCTTTTCCCATAAGATATTTTTCTGCATATTGTGATCCTCCATCATCTTTTTTTGAATGTCCTCCAAAGTAGGGAAGGTGTTGATTTCATTTTCATTGACAGAGACGGGTTTGGAATTGGGGCTTTGAGGCTTATTAGGAAAGATTGTTAAGGGATCCAGAATAGTTTCTAGCCCAGGGGAGATTGGAGGGGTTGAGAAACTTTTTCTAGCAGCGGCTTTGATGTTGGTCTTCTTTGTCTTCTAGGACTCTTTTGGTTTATGACTCTCCACCAGTTTTTTTATGTCTTTTTTGACAGGCAATATCATCGGAGTTAGTAGTAGGAATGGCACCAGTGATTGGTTTATCGAGACCAGCCTGAAAGATCATAATATGTGGTGTTCCATCCAATTCCTCACAAGAATTTCTTAAAAGAGTTTGCTGTTGAGCTAGTCTTAGTTTGATGGAAAATTCTTCAGCTCCATCTTTATCAGTGTAAAAGTGGATTTTGGGAGGTTTTGTGGGGCTGAATGGGGGTGTGACACTTTTTTTGGAGGAAGAAGGGTTAGAGGGTGTTGATGATGGAAATTTGTTCATGGAGGTGGAGGTATATTGGTTTACTGGATACTTCTGGGTTCATTCTTCATTAGCAGTGCACAGAGGTCCCGGATGATCAAGAATTTTGCAGATCTTGCAGAAGGCGATGCCACGCAGAGCATAGGCTAGTTCAAGCCAGTGCGAGGTGAATTCATCTTCATAAGCATCAATGCCATATTTTAGAGCTTTAGTGACATCGACAGTGATCAGAACTTCAAGGTTTTTCTCCTCATCATCTCTGCCATAAGCTTTTTTTGAACCTTGGTAAATTCCGGCAGGTCTAATCAAATTGCTTATATCAGGTATGATGTGTGTTGGGATACGCTTGACTAAAGCCCAGATGCGAACCTTATAGAAATTAGCTTCATCAATGAAATCTGGTCCTGAGGACGGAACTTCCGTTAGCACAATAAGTTTTTCAAAGATTCCTCTTGTTCCCCTTTCCTGAAAACTTTGTAATCTTCAATGCTAGTCAGCCTGATTTGATAGTAGTTTCTTCTTTTCTTCCAGAGGGAAACTTCAGCATTCCTATGCAATTCCCAGTTGTTGTTTATAAATCGAGCTATTTCTCTTGTTTCGTGTAAGATTTTGTTGCAGTATCTTCCGATGAAAACCCATTTCCAATCTATCTTTTTCTTAGGAAGAATATTGGCTTGATTGATGAAAACTTTTGGAAAGAGATCCTCAGGGATGTTTAGAGATGAGTTCATTTGTTGCACAAGATTTTCTATATTTCTTGTTTCCAAAACAGTGAGTCATTTCTTGTTTCCAAAACAGTCAGGTTCTACCTTTTATTATATTACGACAAGAGTGTGGGCACGTGCATAGATCGATGGCTAGGAAACGATCTAGAAAGTGGGAGTTCATTAATTCATGTCCAACTGTGTTACATCGTAAAAGTTGTCTAGGCCTAATATTTTTACTTTAAGAAGCATAAAATTCGATGTTCCAGCATCTACACCACGTACTGCGAAGTGTTCACATTCAACATGTGTTTTTTTTTCTTCAGATCAGACATTCAACGGGTGTTAATGAGGTTAAAAAATGTTCTTTATTTTACATTAGAAAAAAAAAAAGGCAACGCAGCCCAAAACTTTCCTCCCCAGTTTAGTTCTCTTAGGTGCAGATTCAAACCTTATCTTGTTCCTTTGATACCCCCAATAGATCAAGATCAAGTTTTCATAACTACCTTTTTATCTCTTTGATTATTTAGAACACAAAATATAATTTGATATACAACGGGAGATTTTTGGATTTTTGAATCATTTTAGCCATGGAGATTTGTAGAATTTTGAATTGAAGATTTATTGGTTGAATTATTCTATTTCCTTGCTGCTGTTCTTAGCTATGCAAAACTCAAATTTCCTTTGAGAAATTCTTGAGATGTAATTTATTTATTTTTATTTTTATTTTGAAACATAATCTCTTAGTTATAATTAAGGTAATAAACGTGGATTGTTGTAAATTCGTAGTCCTGTAACTTCGATTAGATGGAGTTTTAAAAGAATGGGTGTCTGTTAATTTTGATTTTGATTATGGAGAATCTGTTTTTTTTCCCTTGTAATCTTAGATCTCAAATTTGATTCAGAAATTCAATTCATGTAAATTACTTTTGTACCCCCTTTTATTTTATATCATGGATTATTCTTGTTTGAATGATAAAATGAAATAAAGGGCAAACTCGGAATATCTAAATTTGCAGCTTCAATTACTGTATACTCCCTCCGTCCCTATTATATAGGCGGAATTTTGGTTTTTGTTTGTCCCACTAAATAGGCGGACTTTGCTTTCCAAGATGAATTTTTCCATATATACCCATATTTATTGTACATAGGTAATTGTGTTGGAGATAATACGAAGGGTAAAACAAGAAAAAACATATAAAATTATGAATCCCATACAATTTTCTTAATCTAAGAAAATTGTCTTTCTCCTCCCTCTGCTTTTATATATTTTTGTATTAAGAAATGTGGAGAGAGTATATTTTTTTCCAAAATTACCCCAAGATAATATTTATGATACATAGTTTTTAAGTTTTTTGGTCTTTACTTGATAAAACAAAAAAAAAAGATAAAGGATATATAGTGTTAGCTTTATATAATGATATATATAAACAAATTGTATCCTCTAGGGTGGGGGCACTGGGGCGTTTATATCCCCATCTCTTTCTCCCAGTTTATCTCATGTCTTCTTCCGAATTGTATTTATTAGGGATTATTCTCGCATTCAATAAATAAAAAATTCCCGCTTCGGTTGTTGCTGTTTGCTTTTGGCGGCAGGCAGGCATCACTTCCTCACCTCACCTCTTCTCTCCCAAACCCCAAACCCCATTCTCCCTCTCTCTACCTCCCTCTTTACTCTGTTGAGTAACCGCTATCTTACGCTACCATAGTTTAAATATTAGAGTTGTAATAGTAATTTAGGTTTGTGTTTTTCAATTTCTTCTCTCTAGTTTTTTCTCTTTTTCAGAGAAGAAAGAAGGAAAGAAACGAGAGATAGAGATTTTGGTGAAAGAATGGTGGGAGCCTTTAATGAAGAGGAAGTAACTGCTTCATTGTTAAGTAACAAAATGACTTGTTATTCTTCACGAGATCGAAGATTTTGTAAACAAGTTCATGATAACGTTCATGGCAACATTTATCTGGATCCTGTATGTCACAGTTTCTCTTCTAAACTATCTCATCTTCGATTACTATTTCAGTTTGTTTTGAACGTTTTTCTTAAATTCTAAACGAGAGATAGAGATTGTGGTTTACTATGTTGTTATGTGTTAAATTCTTCAAGATAGAGTTCGGTTTCGGTACTCTGTGGTTTTGCTTGATTTTGATTCGTGCGATTCACTTATTTAGGTTATCTTTTTGTTTGATTTTAATTGTTTTTAGTTTATATTATTGAGTCATTTTAGGTTTTCGTTGCTATGAGTTTCTTATTCTCTCTGGTTTCATCTTCGATTTCAATTTCGTTTTTACTTTCCGATAATGTTTAACTTTTTCCATGCTGTTTGAGCATGTTATGTGAAACTGTGTCTTATACGTGAAGATTGAGTTCTCAGTGTATGTTGTTTGTGTGATTTTTTGTTGCTCAAAGATTCAGAGATTTAGATATTTGTTTTCCATTGAGTGATTTAAAGTTAAATAAGATTATTCAGCGAAGTTCTAATAATGGATGTGAAAACTCAGTTTAAGAAAAAACAAATTATTAAGAAGGATTAATTACGAATTAGATTAAAGGAAGAGAAGATTTCTTTTCTTTGAATCAGAAGAGAAGATTTTCTGGTTTGATTGAAGATCTTAGATATAGTAAATAGAATAATATTTCGAAAAAGTATAACATTATTAGCAGAATTTGGCATGAAATCTACTTATCGTCAAAAGTTTAGATTATGAAATTATCACTTCTATGTTGAATTACCTGAAATTCTCTATGCTTTGTTTGTTAATGAAATTAGTTCATCTCAGTATTGTTTATGTCTATATCAGTGAAATTAGTTCACAAGGAGACCGATTTGTTGATTTAGATATTACTATATCAGTGAAATGGATTTCATAATTTGTTGCCTCATAAGTTTGTTTGCATTGATGATTGCAGCTAGCTCTCAAGTTTGTGGACACTGAACAATTTCAGAGGCAAGTGTTATTTTAAGATTTTTTTTTGTGGAAGCTCTTTTTATTGATCCTTTTTATTATTAATATTATCTTCCATGAAATCCTTGTAAGTTTGTTTATATGGTTTTACTTTGGTTGCAGGCTTCGCGATCTAAAGCAACTTGGTAAGTTTCACAGATCTCCTATGTTTATTTATTGGAAGTTAGCTCGCAATATAATGTTATCTAGTAGTTGGTATGCTGGACTCTTATGAAATGGGCTCCAATAATCACCTCAGATAAAGAGTATTTATGTTGTTCATCACATGGCAAATCTAATTTTTCCGCTTTGGACTCGCTGATTCCAACGCCTCATTCTGCTCCCTCATAAATGTGTCATTCCATCTGAAAGCATTATTTAGTGATGTTAAAAGTATATTTTAGACAAGCGTCATTTGATAGCATATAAGAAGCATGGCATTGACAAGTAGAGTTTCAATAAGGACTTTTGATGGGCTTTGTCTTCTTAGAGATGAAAAATGACATAATTATTTCAGGTCTAGCATACTTGGTTTATCCAGGGGCTGTACATTCTCGATTTGAGCATTCGCTAGGCGTGTATTGGCTTGCTGGTGATGCTGTAGAGAAGCTTCAGGATAACCAAGTGAGTAACTTGAGTAGTTCGATCATTCTTATTGCAATTTAAACCTAGAAATTCTTTGATTATTCTATTAAAACATGCGTCTTCCTTGTAGGGATTAGAACTTGGAATTGATAATTTTGATATTCAAACGGTGAAGCTTTCAGGTAAGTAATTGAGTGTTTTTTCTTTCAAAGTTATGTGGTTGAAGCTGTATTACCTAATTCCTCATGTTTTCCATTGTCATGATTCAAATTTTTTAGGACTGCTGCATGATGTAGGCCATGGGCCTTACAGTCACGTGTTTGAGCGCGAGTTTCTTCCTCGGGTTATTGATAATTGCACTTGGTAATTCTTCTTTCCTCCAGTAAAATTTTGTTTGTTACTGCTGGAAGTTTCAAAAATTTCCTACCCTTCATATCTGAGGGTAATATTGTCAGTGTTAGAAAGGTTGTGGGAACTTTGCTCTTGTATGGAGAATTCAAAGATCCAGAAAATTTGTTAAATTCATCCATGAGTTGGAATGCTGTTTTCTGAATTTAACCCCCCCCCCCCTGCGTATGCCAGGTCACATGAGGAAATGTCAGTCAAGATGGTTGACCACATTGTCGATGAGCATTCTATTGACATCAATCCTGCCAGTCTTAAAAGAGTAAAGGTTAGCTAAGGTTTTCTAATGGTATTCTGCCTTTTCTGCTTTTGTATAGGATAACAATGTTCTATAGATTCACAGATGCAGATCAGGGGAAACACCTTACTCGCATTTTCCGTGATAGTTTTTTGTTTATCTCGATAATTCTCAATGATGACAAGTTCGCTGTTTCTATTTTTCTGATAAAACCTGTGTAGTGTGTATCTTTCTTATTTGAGAAAAGTGACATATTCACTTTGGGCTCTGGTATTGTTTCTTGTTATATACTATTGCGTGGCCTTACTGGGTCATCTTTCTGACTAGTATTCACACACAACTTATATAAATAAGGATACCTTAACTACCTTCACCCCTTATATCGACGGCTAATCAAGTCAATTAATAAAATTTATATTCAAGGGAAAAGCTATTCCAACCTTACATGGTAATGATTGCTTATCTTCATTCGAGTTCAGTGGGATCTTCTTGATTATGCTCACAACTGAGAGTAAGAAAAAAGCAAATTACTAAAGTCCCATTTATGATTTATATCATATTATATAGTGACTGTAGAGAGTTTAGCTTCAATTTAACTTTAAATTAAAGTTCAAACATTCTTATATGATGTTGACATACACTGACTGTACAATTAAAAATTCACGATCAGATCTCAATAAAATATATTTATGCCCAGCTATCTGAGTTCCATAACTTTTTTCTCATTGCGTTTATATTTTTACCGCTTGTAAAAGGCCACTTAGTTCCAACCTTTTGTTCACATTATATGTAAGTCTGTTAGACAGGAAGAGTTTGCTGATTGGTAAGAACATATATGTGTATGTAAGAAAAAGTTTTACTTCAATCATAATTTTGTTATGTTGATATCTTGCCCTATGTTTTGACAGGAGATGATTCTTGCTAGTTCTTCCTCAGTCCAGAAAGTAAGTTTAGTGATCACTACTTTTTTTTCCAGAATAATATGCTTCTTTAATCATTTTTCCAGCAGTCGTTTCTAGTGCTTTTTAGTAGTCTGATCATAGCCTCCTGATGTTTATTGGTATATTAGAGCGCACAAGAGAAGCAGTTCTTATATGATATTGTTGCAAATGGTCGCACTGGGATAGATGTTGACAAGTAAGTGATGGCTCTGCAGAAGGGTTTGCTTCTTGCAACTTAATGCTATCTTTTTCTTTCCGGATATCTTATTTAAATATAAAATATCTTATGCTTTTCATCCTTATATATGTGTCTGTAATGGGTATAACAATTACAGGTTTGATTATATTGTCCGTGATACTCGAGCTTGTGGTTTAGGCTGCAGTTTTCAGTTTGAAAGGTAAATGTAGGAATTTATTTACTCTTGTGTGTGGGTATTTGGTCGGTATATTGGGAATTGACTTGGAAACTATAAGGGTTTTGGATCATGTATAATGGTGCTTGTGTCTGGCTGTATATCTCAGTGACAACTATTGGTGCTCTTTTTGTTCTTCTTGTTTAGGTTAATGGAAACGATGCGGGTTATCGGTGATGAAATATGCTACCGTGCTAAGGATTGTTAGTTATTTCTGAGACCTCTTATTCAGTTGATCACCCTTTTTCTCGTTCCATTATTGCTATTAAATTACATATGAATATTTGGCCCAGATCTTACCATCAACAAGTTATTCACAACTCGTGCTGATCTGCATCGAACAGTGTACACTCATGCAAAAGTAAAGGTACATTAATGTGTGTTCTTTGTAATCGTATGTACCATTGTTATCTGTTTTCCTGATTGATTTATGTTGGCGTTTAATTTTAAAGTTCACTTATATGGTTCTTCTGTTTTCCAGGCAGTAGAACTCATGTTTGTAGATGCGATGTTGGAAGCTCATAGATACTGTAACATTCTGAATCGATTAGATAACCCAGCCGAATACTGGAAGGTTTTTGATTCATTCAACTGCTTCTTCTGGTATCTACATTTGGATCCTTGTCACATAGTATAATTTTCTTCCCTTCTTGGCAACTACAGCTAGATGACACAATACTGAAAACTATTGAGACCGCATCAGCCCAAGAACTGCAGAAAGCAAGGGAATTGGTCTTGCGTATTCGCAGAAGGGATTTGTACCAGGTATTTAAGTTGCTGTTTTGGTAGGTAGATGACAAGTTATTCAAATCAACCTACTTGGTAGGCTCATTGTGTGTTTTTGTGGCAGTTCTGTAACGAGTATACTGTTCCAAAGGATACAATGGATCACTTTAAGCAAGTTACAGCTCAAGATATTGTTTGCTCCCAGGTTCTACACAGATTCTACTTTTATTTCGTCTTGTTTGAAAGTTCTTACTATGGGAATAATTCAATAGATTTTGTCTGTAGCGGAGTGGCGGACCCGAACTGAAGGAAGAAGATGTTGCTGTTTGCAATGTCAAGATTGATTTGTCACGTGGAAAGGAGAACCCTCTTGAGAGGTACTATTAAATTTTTTTAACCCAGTGAAGATTTTGCGTAACCACAACTCTTTAAGATAGACATTGACAACTTCCTTTTCTTTTGTGCATGTTCTTCCTCCAGTATCAAATTCTTCAAGGTACACAAAAGTTCTCTTCTACTTATGTTTTTGGTTGATGATAAATGTTGAACGGCTTTTTTATTTTTTATAGTTGTGTCTATTACTCCTTTCTGTGGGGCTAAAGTGATTTAAGATTTTGAAGACCAAACATGAGACTCATATCTAAGTTTAATGTTCATTTTGCAGTTTCATGTTTGTCCTCTACTTTCTAAGGTTTGGTTTCAATGGATCCTAATTTGCATATGAATCAGGCTCTAATTTTAACGAGTTGGATTTTGACAGGATTATGAGAGCAATGAGAAATTCCCTATACAAGAGAATCGTATTAGCCATTTGTTGCCAGGTTATTGCCAGGATATGATCGTGAGGGTGTACTCAAAAAAGCCTGAACTGGTATGCAGAATAATCTTTTCCACCAATAAGAACTCTTGGTCATTCTTTCTCGATTGAGCCATAGTTTTCAATCTACGCTTACTCGGTAATCACTATTGCAGGTGGAAGCAATTTCCGTGGCCTTTGAGAACTTTCAGCGTAAAACATATCATAACATACCGCAAGTTCACGAGACACCTGAGAAGAAGCGTAGAAAGTGAAGGTCACTGTTGTGTGCGTTGTCAATCATCTTTCAACTGAAAACAATCTTTGTATTCGAGAAAGATGCAAATATGACAGCCAAACAGTTGAGTGATTACCATTTTCAGACTGATTTTTGAAAATCAATCAAGAGTCTGCTATATAGTAGATAGGTATACATATGAAAAAAGTAAATAATGTTTAACAGTGTTATAAAACAAAACTGTGTATAGTCAATTAGCATGTTTCAGCGGTCAGAACCTCAAGTCTGTAATATTTAGATTGTTACAAGACATTTAACATCTGATATTCCTTGGTCACAGTATTCTGCTGCAGATACTGTAAATAGTTACTTAAGCTGGTGAATTCTCCATCATTTAGTTTTAGGTGGTCTCCATGGAGATGACATGGATTTATGTTTAGAGTTATGTTTTCTCTAGAGTCAGTAACTTGGATCATGTTCAATCAATTCTTTTGCTAGTCGTCTATATTTTTTTTCTTCTTCCAAGCAGTCTAGTGAATGATGCATGTCTCTAAGAACGCTGTGGAGTTGGGCCTAATGGCACATTGTCTCTGAAGATGGCAATGTATATTTAAGTAATCAAGTACCCATTAGGGATAAAACCTAGCTTACTGAAATCCAAAGTCAAGAGCACTGTTTTGACTGATTCAGATAGTAGCTGAAAGCCTGAAACAAGCTTATAGGCATCCATGTATCAGAACCCAAATTTTTGGCTCCCCAACTGAGCCTCTTTTTGTAAGAGAACTGCAGCTCCCTTATGTTTTGAGACTCTTAACCTTAGAAGCAAACAAATGGTGCAACATTTTCTGTCGAAAATCTCAACAAAATATGAGACTGAGACCCTTCTTTTTGGTAAGCAAAACTCAAAGACCCTTAAAATGCATTGTGGTTTTTTCATGTGTACAATTGATCATCTTTTCATTAACATTTACGGTATAGCTGGCAGCATATTTTATTTTCATCTACAGATTTTAATCCTTCGGATTGCAAACAAATTACTTGGAAAAAACCAAATTGATGAATAAAAATATACTATATAACAAGTACAGGTCAACTACAATGGTGAATCCATTTCAACAACCCGATCAAGCACATTGTTGATTGACACACTGAAAGCATCCCCAAACCTATGAAGTTCCTAATTTGGTTCTCCATAAACCAGCCTTGGCATCAACTCATGTATTATGTACCTTCTCATTTCTTTTCTCTCTTTCAGTGACACCTTCATCAATCTCTCTACCACATTTACCTTCATATCTCTCACCTCTTCTTTGGCAATATACACCGAATATCGACGATGATCTTCTGGCAAGTGCCACGGGTACTGATAATATGCTGTGAAAGGATCAAAGAGAACCGGAATACAACCAGATATTAGTGAATCAAACACGGATTTCCTAGTCTGACTATCTCCAGGTGGTTGTAGACAGAATTCTGATTCCATGAATAATTCAATGAGGGATTCGGGTTGATCACATCCACCTGAGACACAATTATGAAATCGGCATATCCCTTCATCAGCCACAGAAGTACATTGTTTGGTCAACGTTGATCTTATGTTGTCCGGTGCTCCAGGTCTAGCCGCTCCTGCAAAACTGATTAGACTTCTGCGATCCGACTGGCTTATCTTTGATTGCCATTCCACAATATCGCTATCGGAATGAGGGTGAAAATGAGCAGGGCCGTCTCTGAAGTTTCAACGACCTTGTGCGAAAGAGATCGGAATGCCTTTTTATCCAATTTTTTTTTTCACACATGAATAAAATCTACTTAATAAATTCAAAGCGAAATAATTTGTGTCGCACAATTAAGGAAAAAGTATGCTGAAAAGTATTAGGAAGTTGGGAACTTTCTATCGGAATTGAAAAAGATAGTGAATCAATTGGGCCCAATACTGAACAATGCATAAAAATACGCCTTCACTAATGGGACGCCTTGTGCGGGAGCACACCTTGCTCCCCTTCAGAACCGGCCCTGAAAATGAGTCGGATGGGGAACACCAATGTCATTAACATGCCATGGTTGTCTCTCAATCAAGAGTTTTAACAGATTCTGCATTTGATCTAGTTCTAAAAACCTAGTCCCCCATAGCTCCCCATCGCGTCGCCTAAAATCCCATGAAATCTTACCTAAAACGAATAGGTGATCCTTGCTGGAGTTTCTAACCCAAGGTTGTTGCAGTTGAATCCATTTCATGAGTTCCAAACTCAACATATCTTTTACATTGACAGTTGAGTTTTTGAAATGCCATCTCAATATATCTAGCCCACCGTAGTAAGGGACATAGAAAAGCTTAGCTTCATCCACATTATATACCCTACATGGATGTTTTAATACCCTTGCATGGAAGATAGGTTCAAGTGAATACTGATGAGTTCGATACCAACCCTTACCAAGTGTTAAAATTGGCTCACCCATGGCTTCATTTGTGAAATATTCGCAGAAATTCATCCAAGGCACCATTCATCAAATCCTTGTTGAATTTAGACGGTAAATCATACACAAATATCCCTCGCCCGTCACATGTCCCGCTACTGCTGGAATTTGATGAGTTAGATCTCCACGAATGGAGTACTTGTAATTGTTCTTCAACTTAATGACACACATGTAGTGGTGCAGGATAATAGATGTAGCAGTGCAGGTTAAGAAAGTGTGGTGTAGGATAACGAAGTAACGCAGTGCAGGATTAGAATGTTTGAATTGTATTTCCCTCTCACGTGTGCTAGCTGTCCAACTAGTATTTTTCGGTCAGTATACGTTAGCCTGTCTTTAAATACACACCTTTTGTGTGTTGTTTCTGTAAGAAAGACTTTGTCTTCTTAATTGAAAATTAGTGTATAATTTCTATGATTGATACAACTCTATCATGGTATCATACAGGGTAGGTTAGGGTTTTCTCCTCACCATTTTCGATCCTGCTCACTCAAATTTCTTGTTCAGCTAATCAATTTAGCTTTTGTTCTCTTTACTGTATCAATCTCAGATATTTCCTGGTGTTTGAATCTTGTTTCAATTCAAGATTTCATAATCTCCTGCTCTTTCTTGATTTTCTTTTCTCATATCATCATCTCCTGTAATGGAAAATCCTACTTCCAATTCTTTTTATTCAATTCCCCTAAATCAATTAACTAATTAATTTCGTTCATCTCAAATTGAAGGATGATAATTTCATCACCTCGAGTAACCTCATGAATCCTGTCATTGTTAAATACAAACTAATGAGATTTCTCGATGGATCTCATGTATGTCCACCTCAATTCACAAATATTAGGAATCAGCAGAATGGTATTGAAAATCCGCTTTACACCGACTGGATGGATGAATATTCTACAATAATCATGTGGATCAACTCCACAATCTCTGACTCTGTCATCGCATACTTCTCAAGATCCACTTCCTCTCATCAACTATGGACTAGTATTGAGGATAGATTTGCAAGAGGTTCATCGACTCACTCTATTCAACTAAGAACAAAATTGCTTTCTATAACTCAAGGTGATAGATCTATTCCATCTCTTATCAATGAAATCAAATCATTATATGACCAATTAGCAGCCGTCGGTGAGATCATCTCTGACAAGGAACTTGTGGTAATTACCCTCAAAGAACTTAACTCTGATTACATTCCTTTTGCAACTTCTATGAGACACAGAAATCCTCCTATTTCAAGCATTGAATTGCATAATAATTTGTTAAGTGAAGAAGCAGTAGTTAGTGATAGAATTAAAACTCAGAAAGACAACATTGATGCCAAGGCTTTTGTTGCTAATAGAGGATCTTTTAGAGGAGGTTACTATCATAACAATAGGGGTAACTACAGGAGAAGAGGCTATTCTAATTCCTATGGTGGCAGACATCCTAATCCAGCCATATTTCATAGAAATTCTTCAGGCAGAGGATATCACACTGCTGCTAAGCCACCACCATGTCAGATTTGTCTTTTTACTGAGCATCTGTCTCTAGACATGTTTCCTTCAATGAATCTTCATTTCCTTACACCTCTCTAGTCTCTAAGAATTATTCTTTGCCTCCTGATTCTGCTTCATCTGTATTGCCCATTGATTTCTCCACTGAGCCTCTAGCTCCACTCTCCACTATTCAGTCTACTGTTTCTTCTCCCAGTATTCCTACAACTCCTCCTTGTACTATGAATGATCACAACATGACTACTAGGGGTAAAATAGGAATTTTAAGCCAAAGTCTTACTCTGCTACTAAACATCCACTTCCAGTTGCTTTTTCTCTTCCATTACTACTTGTATTACTGCTGCTAATAAAATTGTTGTTTGGTGAGTTGCCTCTGTGAATGAGTTCACTGCTCTTCAAAATCCTGGTACTTGGTCTTTAGTACCCCCTGAAGATCATCAAAATGTCATTGGCTGCAAATTGGTGTTCAGAATCAAGTAAAATACTGATGGCAGCATTGACAGGCATAAGGAAATACTTGTTGCCAAGGGATATCATCAACAATCAGGAATTGACTTTGAAGATACATTTAGTCCAGTGGCTAAGCCAACAACAATCAAAATCATTTTATCTATGGCAGTGCAGTTCAATTGGCCAATTTATCAGCTAGATGTAGGCAATGCCTTTCTCTATGGAGATCTGAAGGAAACTATCTATATGGCTCAACCACCTGGTTTTATTGATCCTGATAAACCCACTCATGCGTGTCTCCTATATAAAGCTATTTATGGGCTCAAGCAGGCACCAAGAGCATGGTTTGAGAAGCTCAGTATTGCCTTGATTTTTTTGGGGTTTGTTCACTCTGTTGCTGATTCTTCATTGTTTGTACACAATGATGGTAATCAGATTACAGTTGCTCTTGTTTATGTGGATGACATACTACTTACTAGTTCTTCCTCAGCCTTTCTGCTTCATGTCATTGCTCAGTTGCAGCTGCAGTTTCCAATTAAGGATTTGGGTCCTCTGCATTATTTTTTGGGTCTTGAAGTTCATAGGAATGCTGATTCTTTATTTTTATCTCAAACTAAGTATATAGTGGATCTTCTCACTAAGTTTCATATAGAAGGTTCTAAGTCCTGTAAAACTCCAATTGTTGCTTCTGAAAAATTATCCAAGGATAATGTATTACTTCTGGAAAATCCCACAGAATACATGTCATTAGTATGGGCTCTTCATTATCTCACTTGGACAAGACCTGAAATAGTCTTTGCAGTGAACTTAGTCTGTCAACATATGCAGCACCTTGAACTGTCCATATGGTGGCTACAAAACACATTTTACGTTATGTCAAAGGCACTCTTGGATATGGCATTCATTTTACCAAAGGAAGTTCATTCTTGTTGGGGTTTTCTAATGATGATTGGGCTGGTTGTGTTGATGACAGAAGATCCACTGGAGGTTATTACATCTTTCTTGGTCCCAACATCATTTCTTGGTCCTCCAAGAAGCAGACTACTGTGGCACGCTCAAGTACTGAAGCTGAGTATTGTACTCTAGCTCATAGTGCTGCTGAAATTGTTTGGATCTATTTTATACTAAGATATCCTCATCTTCTCCTACCAGGTGTGCCTAAACTTGCCTGTGATAACCTTAGCTCTCTCTCCTTAGCATCTAATCCTGTTCTCCATTCAAGAATGTAGCATGTTCAGTTGGACTATCATTTTATTAGAGATCTTGTTCAATCCAAAACACTGGATGTCTTCTATGTCAGCACCATAGATCAGATTGCATATATTTTCACTAAGGTCCTTCATGCTCCTCGTTTTACTCTCTTGCATTCCAATCATAATGTCAGATCACTGCCCTTGAGCTTGAGGGGGGATAATGACACACATGTAGTGGTGTAGGATAAGAGATGTAACAGTGCATGTTAATAAAGTGTGGTGTAGGATAACGAAGTAATGCAGTGCAGAATTAGAATGTTTGAATTGTATTTCCCTCTCACGTATGCTAGCTGTCCTACTAGTATTTGTCGGTCAGTGTACGTTAGCTTGTCTTTAAATACACACCTTTTGTGTGTTGTTTCTGTAAGAAAGACTTTGTCTTCTTAATTGAAAATTAGTATATAATTTCTGTGATTGATACAACTCTATCACAACTGCCTGAGCAGTAGTCATCAAGTCTTCGTCTTCTTTGTTATAGATGTATCTATTAATGAAAATGCTAATAGCATTAGCATTCCTTATAGCAGCAGCAGTACTATTCGCACTATTTTGATCATTAGTTTTTTTGACGATATTTGGTGCGACGTATACTGGCTCAGCATGATTGTAAGGAATCTCCTCCATAAGATGAGTAAACATAATAGTCGTAATACTCACTGGATTTCCGCCGCCACTTCTAATACTAGTAGCATTATCATTGTTATTTTCTTCACCGAAGTCTGGAAATCTGACTACTTCATTATTTCCAGAAGTTCCGGCAGAGAGACAATAAAGAGTACTTAGTTTCCTCGAAGAAATACAGACATGAGCATAAGAACCTAATATTACCGTTGTCGACGAATACCAAGCAAATAAAATCATTATTAGGAGAAATACAGCTGGAATTCGATAAAGAAACCTATATGGTGATGACGATGCCGCGGACAAGTTATTACTCTCATCAGATTCATCAACATCTGCTTTCTTCTGTATTGACACTAATTTCTTATTGTTGGTTACTCTTGAGATTTTCTTTTGTTTCAATAACTGGGAAGAATCCATGTCTAATCACCACACAAAATCAAAGAAGGGGGGGGGGGGGGGGTGTTATATGTTGCAATCTTCGTGCTGCTTTTGTATAGGAATTCTATCTCCAGACTGAAATTAATGATGTTGCTCCATAACCTTAGTTTGTAAAGAAGAGACATGGATGCACGTTAGTAAGAAAGCCTCTTTTCTTTAATGGGTATAAAAATGTGCAAGAGCCAAGTAGGTAAGCACGACTACACGTTTGTGCTTGTAGTACATAACTACCTCAATTCCTTCTTCGTGAAATGCATGCATTTCAGGCCAAGGCCAGCTCCCTAAATATGTAGGTTTTGGAATCACACTGATTTTATTTATATATATTTTTTTAATGAAAAGGTTGAATTTTGAATTTATTATAAAGAAAATCAGAATTGAACATAATGATAGAGTCTCAATCCTTCAGAAAATCAACTAAACAATTATGATTAAGCACATTATCAAACTAGATCAATAAAAAATTATGCTTATGTTGAAATTAAGCTTATATATTGTTAGAGAATAGTTTTTTTCTTCTTCTTTTCTTGATGCTAAGAGATAGAACTTTTATTAGATACTAGAACTTGTTACAGGATATATGTCAGTGTTCAATGCTTCGACAAGACAATTTGGTGGATACTCTATCCATCTCCTACTAATATGAAAATTCCTAAAATGTTTAGCCAGCTTATCTGCTGGTTTATTTTGTTTCCTACTGATAAAATTACAAGTCCAAGATGGATGCTTGCTTAAAAAGCCAATAATATCTAAAATGAGATTCTGTAGTTCCCATATAATTTTGTTATAGTCTCCATTTTATGTTGTTTCCACATTCTGTGCGTCTAGCTCAAAACAAACATGTTGCAAGTTGAGTTCCTCTGCCCATCGTAGAGCTTGCATCAGTCCTTCCACCTCTGCATGCTCTGATTCTAGGTGTCCACTATCATAGATGCATTATCCCTGTTCAAAGGTACCTGTAGAGTCACGAAGTATTAGTCCGATGCCAGTGTGAGATTCAGAAGGTTTTTTTTTAAAGGAAGAATCACAACAGATAGAATATGAGGGTGCATTGGGAGGTGACTAAAAGGCATGTCTATTGTTAGTTCTGTTGCAGATACTTTATACACCTTTTTTTTCCTTAATCATTCCTGTGCCTGTCATATTATTGAGGTATTGTATGTTACGTATGACTTCCACTGGATTGAGTTTTTTTCCTTCAAAAATATTTGTGCAGCGTTCTTTCCAAATCTCCCAGCATGCGTTTGCCATTTTATCTGTTCAATCAGTATCTAATTTAGAGAAGTCATTTTTCAACCAACTTATGATCTACTGAGCCACACTTTGAGTCGCATCTTCCATATTTCTTGTTGCTCCTGGAATTGAAGTCCAGAAAGCTTGAGCAAAAGCACAACCCCAGATAATGTGTTTGGTTGTCTCTATACTTTGTTGACACATACTGCAGATTTCGCCAGTATAGTGCTTCACTCTTCCCATGCGTTTACTTGATGGAATGATATCATGTACACATTTCCAGATGAATGTTTTAATCCTTGGTAGGGTGTTTAACTTCCACAACTGTTTCCAAAATACTGCCAGTTCAGCATCATAAGTAGCAGCTATATTTGTTTTGAGCCCCAGTTTCCTGTAAGCTGACTTTACAGTGAATTTCCCATTGCGGGTAAGAGTCCATATCAGCATGTCTGAATATTTTGTAGGAATTTTTATACGGAGAATTTTTTGAACATCCACAGTTGAGAAGAGTTGCTGGAGAACTGTGATTTTCCAAGTGTTCGCTACTTTATCAATAATATCACTAACAGTATTGTGGTTAACTGTTGTCTCCAAATATGCTGTTGTAACTGGTGGTGCTTGTTCTCCTGATATCCAATTGTCTTTCCTTGTTAAAATCTTCGTTCCGTATCTTAGAAGCCAAAAACTGTATTTGTGCAGAAACTTAACTTCACCTGCCATGCCCATGTTGAGTTCTTTTTCTTTTTCGAGTGTAAAATCGATGTATCTAGGATTTTTTTTTCCTTTAGTGCCTTTGCCCAAAGTTGCTGAGAGTTATGACACAGTCTCCATACATACTTAGCCAGTAGTGCTTTTTTAAAGCATTCCAAGTCGCGAAAACCTAGTCCTCCGTTGTCTTTGTGAGTATTGATCTTATCCCAGGAAATAAAATAAACTCCTTTTCCGTTTTATTTCTTCCACCAGAATCTCCTTTGGACTCCATCCATTTCCTTTATTATTTTCTTTGGAATTCAAAGAATACCCGTTTGATGAGATGGCATAGCATTGAGTACATGTTTGACCATTACTGACCTGCCTGATTGAGTTATAAATTTACCATTCCACTTTAGCAGCCTCGTGTTCATCCCTTCCACAAGATATGAGAAGGAAGTTGTTCTTCTTCTGTTTAAAAACAAAGGGATTCCTAGATAATTCTCCTCAAGGGACACTTTCTTCATCTTCAATCTTCTCAGTATGAGCCCGCAATGTCTTGAATGTAAATGCTTTGAGAAGAAGACTGCAAATTTTTGGAAATTAATTTGTTGTCCAGAGACCAATCCAAACTATTTTATAATTTGTATAAGATTATCAGCATTATAAAGATCAGCCTTCACAAAGAGCAGACAATCATCTGCAAAGAGGAGGTGCGGAATTGGTGGTGTATTCTTTGCAATCTTGATACCTTGGATCTTCTTTTCTGCTTCATCTCTTGCTAACTGTCTGGTGAACATCTCCATAGTAAGTAGAAACAAGTAGGGTGACAACGGGTTACCCTGTCGTATTCCTTTGCTAGGTTTGAAAGCCTTACAAGGTGACCCATTCAGCATTATCTGGATTTTTGATGTACTGACACACTCTTGTATTAAGTTGCAAAAGTGATTTGAAAATCCAAATCCTTCCATCACCTTTCACAGAAAAGACCATTGAACTCGATCGAAATCCTTTTGACATATCCAGTTTTAAAGCCATGTAGCTTTTTTTTGTCTTCTTCCTTCTCATATAATGGATGAGTTCATGTGCAAGAGTGATGTTATCCACAATCTGTCTTCCAGGTACGTAAGCCACTTGCATGGGTGAAATCATATTCTCCATTAATGGTTTTAATCTCAAAGCCATAATTTTGGTAATGAGTTTATATGTTGTGTTGCATAGGGGTATAGGCCTATAATCACCAGGTGCTTGTGTCATTTGAACTTTTGGTGTCAGACAAAGGTTAGTTTTGTTCATTTTCCTGAGCATCCTTCCATTTACAAAAAAACTTTGTATCATTTGAACAATCTTCTTTTGTTGTATGCCACTGAGATTGGAAAAACCCCAGTGGGAAGCCATCTGGTCCCGGTGCTTTCAATGGCTGCATACTTCTCAAAGCTGTGAATATCTCCTCTTCTTGTGGTATACGTATATTAGCAGTGTTTTCATCATCAGTAATGCACTTTGGTAGAATACTGAAGAGGTCTTCATTAATTTCTGGATTGGTTATGCTCATGATGCTTGTAAAATGTGAAGTAAGAAGCTCCTCAATATTTTCTCTACCTGAACACCAACTACCATTTGGTTTGAGAAGAGACTCAACGCGATTTATGATTTCCTTCTGTTTGTATGTTGATGAAAATATTTTGTGTTCTGATCAACTTCATGAAACATTGTATCTCTTGACTGCTGCCTGTAAAACTCTTCTTCACGTGCATGCCATTCATTTATGTCATTTTTTATCCTTTTAATCTGAGAAGTTGTATCTTCATTGCTTGGTAACTGCTGCAAAATGGTTAGTTCATCTTGAAGACATTTATTTTTATCATGTATATTACCAAAAGTTTCTTTGTTACATTTGGACAAATGTCTCTTAGTTGTATCAAATTTCTTATCTAGTTTAAAAGCAGCAGATCCTTGCACATTATTATACCAAGATATCTTTATCTGATCTTTGCAGGATGATTCTCTAAGCCAACACTCGAAGAATTTCCAGTTTCGACTCTTAACAATCTTATTAGGGTATAAATCTAGAAAGATTGGGAAATGGTTAGATCCCAGGATTGGTAAGTGTTTTGAGACAACATTAGGGAAAGAAAACAACCAATCTGTATTCATAAGAGCTCTATCTAGTCTGGATTTTATTCTGCCTGTTTAATTTTTACCATTAGTCCATATGTATGAACTAGCATGGTATTGTAAGTCAGTTAATCCAGTTTTCTGAATGAGCTGAACAATTTTGAGGTTTTTGAAGAGGAGCCAAAACTGTTTACTCTTTCCTCAGCATCCATGGTAATGTTTAAATCCCCTAGAAGGATCCAAGGTGCATCAATATTATAAGTATCACAGACATATTTGATAAAGTTCCATCGAGCTTTCTTTTCTTGTGGGTATGGAGATCCATAAACACAAGATAGTAGGCAAGGGGTTTGGCAGGGTAAGTTCTAACAAGACAATGGAACATGTTCTTATCCTGATAAACTATCTGAAGTTGAAATCCATCTTTCCACAAGAGGAAAAATTCCTATAGCTCTGTGTTGCAGTTTTACAAGTGGTAAGTATAGGGTTTGATTCTCGGACTTTTTTTTAAAGATTTGGTTTTAGACAAAAAGATGGTGATTTTTATAAAACTTATAAAATAATGGAAATGCTAAAAATGATTTTTGTGTTCAATTAAAAGAGTCTAGGATGTCAAGATTCCATCACTACTACACATACTAAATGATTATAACTATTCCCTATAACATTCTCCCAAAATTACTCAAGACGATTTAGGACAAATAATACGTCTCGGAAAATAAATCTTTTCAAGCAATTATTTTTCTCAAAGAATTAACAATCTTCTTCACTATAAAATGCTATTCTCTAACATAGAATATATAAATCAATTATCAAGCATCATAGGACACATGAAGAAAATTATTACCTTACGAATCAAGAATAAGGACCAATAGAATTATTATAGAAAATAATCAAAACATTCTAGCACACATAGTAGGATTTCCTCCCTAATCCTAGATAGAAATTTAGCTACTCATAATTAAAAATACTAACCAATAAACAAAGAAGAAGGAATTTAAGAAGAGCATGTAGAAGGGGTGTGGGATGAAGAGGTGTGGGAAGAGAGGTGTGGGAAGAGAGGTGTCTCTTTTGGAAGATGAATTCGATCCCTATTTATAGTAGATGATGCCCGACCCATTTTAATTTTCTTAATTTCTTTTGTTTCGTGCGCTAGGCACTCAACAACAGTGGGTGTTGTTTTTCTTTTCTTTTCACTCCACCCATCAACTTTCTTTTCTTTTTTCCGCCGGACCATTTTTTCTTTGTCTGCCACTCTATCTTCATGGACGACTCTTCACGATCACGGACGCAAGATGAACGTCATCTCTCGTCATCACTCGAACACTTCAGCAGCATACTACATTCTAAGTTGGTGTCACCGTTGTTAACCATAACGGAAGTACCTTCACCAATCTTGACTCTCTGCCATCTCTTCTCGTTTCCCGCCAGTCTACAGCTCTGAGCATCCAACATCCGACTTCGTCCCCTGTTCTTAGCAACCAAGCCCGAGCAGCAACACCATCACTGTCCATCTCCGTCTAACGCTTATTCGTCATTGCCAACCGCTTGATGCCGTCTCCATGCATGCAACACCTAAACCGAGCAGCATCATTACTTATCAACGTTCGTAACTCGCTCTCACTGCCAACTTCTACTGCCAAACTCGAGTACCCCCCCATTGATTACCAATTCCGGTCATGCATGCCTACTTCTCCGTCAAGAACCAGCAGCCAATGCCATCACCCTGCTCGTGCTCAGTGCATCATCACCATGGCAGTCCATCACCAACATCTCCCTGTTGAACTCTACTTCCAAACAACCTTCATGAATTCATCAGCAACCCCAGCTTCATCAGCTTCCTAAAATCTCATCACCATGATCGTCGAGCTCCAAGCTCCATCTAAACAGCATCTCCTTCTCATTCATCTCAGCCACAGTCCCGTGTTCTCCCGATCTTCTTATTTCTAGCTTCACCACTCGAGCAAGCCATACTAACTCATCACCGATATCAACCACAGCAAACCCGAACACCATGGCGTCTTCCCTGTTCTTCTCTTCATTATCCCGAGCTCCAACAACCAATAGAAACAAGCCATCATCTCCTCTCTGCCAAGCTCTGACTCTTCCATCTCCATCATCGTCAACTTCCGGCCATGCATGCAAGCTTCGCCTTCCCTGTGAAAGTCGATGGATAAGATGATGGTGGTGGCCTTTATCAATAGTTCGGGTGCCTTAGCAGTATTCAAAAATAGTGGCATCCCCTTATCGAACAGTGAGGGTGCCTATTAACATGAGATGCCCCTTAGCAATTTCCATTCAACTGTCAGTCCTGGAAGACTGACAGTTTAGTTCCAACTTCATTCTCGTTTTGGCCATAACTTCTTCATGCGAACTCCGAATGATTCCGTTCTTGCGCCGTTGGCTTCGCCTTCTCGTCCTCTACACAATGAAAAGTAGAATTATTGTATTTGAACGAGTCCCATTTGGTCTTTGTCCCTTCTTCACTCTTAGCTAGCTTCTTTCATTGCACAACTAAGCTTAAATTCACTTCTTTTTGGATTATTCACTTAATAGCACACAAATAAGAGAAAACAAACGTAACACACAATAATCTGCAAGAAAACCAATAGATACTAGCATGTAATTAACACAAAATATATGTGCAAAATGCACTTATCAAATTCCCCCACACTGGCTTTTGCTAGTCCTCGAGCAAACTAAAAATCCTAACTCACTGTCGCAGGCATCACGATTGCATTTAGCGTATGCAATAAGCCTTTAAACCCCTAGGTGTCCCTAGTGGCCAAGTTATAGTCTCGGGAGGGTTTACCAGAGGTATACCCACAAAACCTACTCCAACTTCAAAGCGTTCCAGCGTCCCAAGCATTCAAAGAGTTATGAAGACATAGAGTTTCTGCATGCTAGTAACAAGAAGTTAGAAATACTAAAGAACTTATTCTCATTCTTAAATATTGAGTGAGAAATAATCACACCATAATGAGAGAACGCGTGTTTGAGAAACGACCAATAAGCATTTCGCCTCGACTTCTGCCTCACTTAAAGGATGTTATGATAATTGCACTCAATAAGACAGCTTTTTTATGGGTCTCACCTGTGTGCAGGTAGGAATGAAGATAGAACTCCTACACACGTTGAATGGTGGGAAGGAAACCTTCCGAATTATTTCTGGAGACCCCACAAAATCGTGGGAAGTAAAAGACTTTTTCTGATGATCTCTAAGAAAGGAAATCAACCACTTATAGCAAGGATGAGAGTACTTACCACCTTCACATCTGATTGCACTGATGATAACACCACTCTCACAGAGATCCAATAGAAACGTCTTCCTTCCTTCGGCTCGTCTTCTTCATCTTGGTCTTCGGTCTTCAACTGTTGATGATAAATTCTTGAATTTCGTAGAACTTTGACAATTTATAACTCTTTTTCCTCTATTTCTTGTCGCTTGAAACTTCTTTATATATTTTTCTTCCCCATGGCTTTATTGAACAAATAAATCCTAAATGAAAATCTTTTTGTATTTTGTATATATATATATATATATATATTATTTTAATTTTAATTTTTTTTTTTAATTAAGATTGCAACTACAATAATAAAATTAACATGGCCATGAAAGAAGTACTTCACCACTTTGATCTTCACAACTTGTATTGTCTTTGTATCATAAACTTCAATATTTTTCATCTTTTGATTTTCTCTGCTCTTGTAAATAAGTCTTCATACTTAGATATAAAATTTGCTCTTCCTTGAATTGTTGCTTAAAAACCTTAAACGTCTTCAAATTTCTTTGTAGATTTTGATATCGCTCCTTTGATGATGTGTTTCTATGGACCTGTTGATGGCGAGAGAGAATGGTGCTAACTGCAAATCAAACTACAAGAAGGAGGTTTTCATCTATAGACGTCACCCTCATGATTGACAAAATTAGCACTCAAGAGATCAAAAATATTGCTGAAAATAGTGTGAAGTTAGGTAGCTCACCATTCTACCCGGAATTAACGTACGGTGACACACACCCAAAAGCAAGCTCTTTAGTCAGCTTCTAAGAAATCTGGTCTGGTGCCTCTGTTGATTTGAAAAAGGTAGTCTCCACTAATGATTGATCAGCAACTCTAATAATGCATTTCTCTCCGCTCCTAATTTGCATCACCGGCATGATTAAATCCATTATTTAACACTCCAATTCGTAAGAAAGCCGAATGTAGTTCTCTAACACTTCCAATTTCAGTTATGTCGGCCAGAACTCTCTATGTAAACATACCTAGAAGTATTCTAGTGACTCTAAAATCTCTAAAAGTTGGAGGTTTTATTCAAATAATTTTTTTTATATATATATATATTTTTTTTTGAAAATTTTTAATCAAAAAGGCTAAAAATTCTATATGCAAAAGGTCAAAACACTCCCCCACACTTAAACTCTACATTGTCCTCAATGTTCTAAAGATAAAATTAAAAACATGAACAAAGAGAAACTATTTGAATCAAAAGAGTTAAGGAAAGATATTACCTTGTTGTATGAGCATGGGTTACCTCCCAAGAAGTGCTAAGTTTAATGTCTTCAGCCAGACATTACTGTATCTGCAGAAAATTAGTCGTGATAAACGGGATCCTGTAAATTTGTATTTTCCACATCCGGGTTGGTCAATTCGATGAATGGTTTCAATCGCTGACCGTTGACTTTAAAAGTCTCTCCAGTATCATGATTCCTCACCTCAATAGCACCATGCGGATACACGGTCTTAACATAGAATGGGCCAGTCCAACGAGATCTAAGCTTACCAGGAAAAAGGTGAAGGCAAGAATTATACAAGAGAACTTTCTGTCCTGGTGTAAACGACTTTCGAAGAATCGATTTGTCGTGAAAAACTTTTGTTTTCTCCTTGTAAATTTTCGCATTTTGGTAAGAATCATTACGAATTTCTTCCAACTCATTGAGCTAAAGTCTACGGTTATCACCAGCAACAGGTAGGTCAAAGTTTAGCCGTTTAATGGCCCAATAAGCTCGGTGTTCTAATTCTACAGGCAAATGGCAGGCTTTACCGAAGACAAGTCTATACGGAGACATCCCAAGTGGAGTCTTAAAAGCGGTTCGGTAAGCCCATAATGCTTCTATTAAGCGCAAAGACCAATCCTTTCGGGTAGGGTTTACGGTCTTCTCTAAAATTTGCTTGATCTGCCTATTAGACACTTCTACTTGGCCACAATTCTGTGGGTGGTAAGGTGTAGAAACCTTATGAGTAATGGAGTATTTCTTCATGAGCGTCTCGAAAGACCGGTTACAAAAATGTGATCCTCCATCACTAATGATTGCTCTAGGCATACCAAATCGAGAGAAAATATTTTCTCTAAAAAACTTGATCACAACATGGCGATCGTTTGTTTTGGTAGCTATTGCTTCAACCCACTTAGACACATAATCAACAGCTAATAAGATGTAAAAGTTTCCATAGGAATTGACAAACGGGCCCATAAAATCTATGCCCCACACATCAAATATTTCTATTATCATTATAGGATTAAGTGGCATCATATTTCTTCGGGTCAACTTCCCTAACTTCTGACATCTCTCACAACTTGGACAAAATAGGTGGGAGTCCTTGAACAGAGTTGGCCAATAAAGACCAGATTGTAGAACCTTAGCAACTGTTTTCTTAGAACTAAAGTGACCCCCACAAGCTCCAGAATGACAAAAAGTCAGAACACTGGATATGTCGTTGTCAGGAATACAACGACGGATGATCTGATCAGGGCAGTACTTGAATAAGTATGGATCATCCCAGAAAAAGTATTTAACCTCAGACAAGAATTTAGCTATATCCTGTTTAGACCAATGGTCGGGCATTTGACCAGTTACCAAATAATTGACAATGTCAAGAAACCAGGGTAACTCGGAGATGGAAAATAGTTGTTCATCAGGGAACGTGTCATGGATTGGTATCTCATCATCTCTAGTCTTATCAAGGATACGGGATAAATGGTCAGCTACAACATTTTCAGACCCTTTCTTATCACGAATATCTAGAGTAAATTCTTGGAACAGAAATACCCATCTAATCATCCGTGGTTTAGAGTCCTTCTTTGAAAGGAGATACTTGAGTGCGGCATGATCAGAATAGACAATGACCTTAGACCCTAGGAGATATGATCTAAATTTCTCCAAAGCAAAAACAATGGATAACATTTCTTTCTCAGTGGTTGTGTAGTTCATCTGGGCATCGTTTAGGGTCCTACTAGCATAATAAATCACACTAGGTGTTTTATCATGTCGTTGGCCAAGGACAGCACCAACCGCATAATCGGACGCATCACACATGATTTCAAATGGGAGGTTCCAATTGGGTGGTTGGATGATAGGGGCAGAAGTCAACAATAATTTAAGCTTCTCAAAAGCTTGAACACATGCTTCATCAAATACAAAGGCAGTATCTTTAGCAAGTAGGTGCGATATAGGTAAAGCAATCTTGCTAAAGTCTTTGATGAAATGACGGTAAAATCCAGCATGTCCAAGGAAAGATCTAACATCGGTTACATTCTTAGGTTGTCTTAATTTGGAAATTAGGTCAACCTTGGACTTATCAACTTCTATTCCCTTAGAGGACACCACATGTCCTAACACTATTCCAGATTTAACCATAAAATGACACTTTTCCCAATTAAGGACTAAGTTCTTTTCTTTACAACGTTCTAGAACTAGTGTAAGGTGGTGCAAACATTCATCGAAAGAGGATCCAATCACTGAAAAATCGTCCATAAAGACCTCGAGAAATTGCTCAACCATGTCCGAAAAGATACTTAGCATGCAACGTTGGAATGTTGCGGGTGCATTACACAACCCAAAAGGCATACGCCTGTAAGCAAAAGTACCAAATGGACATGTGAAGGTTGTTTTATCTTGGTCTTCCGGGGCTATAGGGATTTGGTTATAACCAGAATAACCATCTAGGAAACAATAATAGCTGTGGCCCGCTAATCTTTCTAACATCTGGTCGATGAATGGTAAAGGAAAGTGGTCTTTCCTAGTTGCTGAGTTCAGCTTACGGTAATCTATACAAACTCTCCACCCAGTAGTAACACGGGTAGGTATCAATTCATTATTCTCATTCGCAACTACCGTAATCCCAGACTTCTTTGGGACAACCTGAACAGGGCTGACCCATTTACTATCAGATATGGGGTATATGATACCCGCATCTAATAACTTGAGCACCTCAGTGCGAACAACTTCCTTCATATTAGGATTCAAACGTCTCTGCATTTCTCTTGAGGTTTTGGCACCTTCTTCTAAGTAGATGTGGTGCATACAATCAGCATGACTAATTCCTTTCAAATCTGCTATAGTCCACCCTATTGCAGTCTTGTGCTCACGAAGAACACTAACTAGTCTACTTTCCTGGTCGGGCTCTAAGTCAGAGGAAATTATGACAGGAAGAGTATTCTCATTACCAATAAATACATATTTCAGTGTATCTGGTAGTGGCTTTAATTCAAGGGTGGGAGCCTTATCTGATGATGGGAGGGGTTTATCTATGGTCGGTGGAAGAGGTTCTGGTTTACGCTGCCATTTTCCATAACCCATTACTGGCGCAGAGTCTAACAATGCATTAACTTCTTCAAAATGACTATCCTCATCATAGTAAGCTCCAAAATGGGCCAAGCACGCCTCTAAAGGATCGCTAACACTATTGGTGGTAAAGGTATTCTCCACTAGAGAGTCAATCATGCATATAGACTCATAGTGTTCAGGATCTGGTGGGGCTTGTAACGCCTTAAAGACGTTCACTGAGATTTTCTGATTCCCAAAGGAAAATTCTACTAGGCCATTTTGACAATGTATGACTGCATTTGCAGTGGATAGAAACGGACGACCTAGGATGATTGGGATATTGATATCTTGACTAGAGACGGGTTGAGTGTCTAAAATCACAAAGTCAACAGGATAAATAAAGTTTTCTACCTGAACCAAAACGTCTTCAATAATTCCACGTGGTATTTTGACTGACCTATCGGCTAACTGTAGTGTTATCTTAGTTGGCTTCATCTCCCCTAGTCCAAGTTATTCATAAACCGAGAAAGGTAAAAGATTCACACTAGCCCCAAGATCTAATAGAGCATTGTCTATCGTTTGGTTACCTATGACACATGTGACAGTAGGACAACCAGGATCTTTAAATTTGACTGGGTACTTTTGTGAGATTATGGAACTAACTTGTTGGGTCAAAAAGGCTTTTTTATGGACACTCGCCTCTCTCTTGACAGTGCACATCTCTTTTAAGAACTTGGCCATAGCGGGTACATGTTTAATTGCATCTAACAAAGGCAGGTTAACCTTAACTTGCTTAAAGATGTCTAGGATTTCAGCATCTGTACTAGGTTTTTTCTTAGCTATTCTTTGAGGAAATGGTGCAGGTGGTATGTACACTCTCTCAGGGGTATCTTTCTCACTTGGACTCTTAGCACACTCAGGCCCATTAAGGTCTTTAGACGAAGTTTGGTCAACTTCTGTCTCCTTTTCAGCTGGACTCTTGTCCTTAGGCGGTTCTACCGAGTTCTCTAGAGTTTTACCACTCCTAAGGGTGATAACTGCTTTGACATGTTCATTATGTTTAGAACTACCCGACATATTAACCTTGTTAAATCCTTTCGGATTTGGAGTTGTTTGACTAGGGAATGTCCCACTCTCTCTATCATTTAACCGGTTCGAAAGTTGACTTATTTGAGTCTCTAGGTTGGCAATAGCTCGGTCACTATTTTGTTGGTTACGCTGACTCGTCAGACAAATTCATCGAGCTTCTGACCTAAATGGTTGACATTTTGGGTAGTCTCGGCATGGTTTATCACACTACGGTCAATAAAGAGTTTTAGACTTTCCTCTAGGGATGACACCTTTTTATCAACTGGGCTCGGTTCCTGAACTTGAGATTGGTTCCTAGGAAAATTGGGTGGTGAGCTACTCGACGGGCCACCTTGATGGTTACCTTTAGACCACGAGAAATTCGGGTTATGTCTCCAACCAGGGTTATAGGTATTTGAGTATGGGTCAAACTTGGGTCGAACCTCATATTTAGAGTTCATACCACCATGTAGGACACTAACCTGGTCACGAGTAGTTTCAGTTGGGTAAAACTGGGGACACTGAGATCCAATATGACTTTGATCACCACAATTGGTACATGGATATGTTCTGGGCTCACTATTACAGCTCATAGTTTGGTTGGACCCTTGGTTTATCTCTAAGGCCTCTAGACGCCTAAGGATGTCAGACCCATTATCAACTCTATTGACCCTATGGATAGGGTTCCTAGTTATTTTGGGATCCCTCATTGAAGCCCATTGACGGGTCTTTTCAGCTAACTCGACCAACTCGTCAAAACATTCAGCTGGGTCTTGATGGGTAAATTCTCCACCACTCATTGTTTCTACCTGCATTCTGGTTTCACTATCAAGGCCCTCATATAAAATTTGGGCCATTTGGGCTTTATCAAAGCCGTGATGTGGGCATTGGTATAACAATTCATTAAACCTTTCTATATAACCGTGTAGGTGTTCACCTAATTTCTGCTTAAAGGTTTGGATAGACTGTCGAATAGCAGCAGTCTTATGGTGTGGGTAGAATTTCTTAACGAAAACCTCTACAAGTCCATCCCAAGTAGTGATTGTTTTGGAAGGAATGATATGATACCACTCACTGGCTCTTTCTTCTAGGGAAAAGGGAAACAAACGTAACCTAACATCGTCTTTGGTGACATTTGGATAACTCATGGTATCACAAATCATCTCAAAGTCACGGATATGGGTATACGGGTTCTCATTCTCTATTCCCTTAAACTTACGTAGCATGCCAAATGTCCCAGGTTTAATATCAAACTTCACGGTAGTGGCCGGTAAGACAACCCCAGGTTCACGTATCACCCTAGACGGGTTTAAACGGTCCCTAAGGGTTTTGGTTGGCACAACTTCACCCTCATCATTTTCATTAACCATTTCGGTAAAAATAGAATTACCACCTAAATCCGTGTAACGGGTCGGACTTAAATTAAAAAGGTCGTTTTCTACAAGTCGATGTTCTACCAGTTTCCAACGTCGCATACACACACAATAATACTAGTGAAGCAATTGGTGTGTAATTTTTTTTTTTTTTTTTTTTGAACAAAGAAAGATAGAAATAAAAATAGAATAACACAAACAAGGAAGGGAAGTTCTATTCAATCACAAAAAAGGCTGACTCCACCACAGTAAACCTGCTGATTTCTAGCAAACAAAAAGCATGATGGCTCCACTTAGATTGTTTTCTAGACCAGCTTCTAATCCTTCGAAAGGGAATTCATTACAATCTGAGTAAACTCCTCTGGAATCAATCTGAGTTAAAGTATATTGAATAGAGGCGAGAGAAGCTGCTAGAGCTTTGATACTCAAGGCCTCACCGTATTACAAGGCGGCGCAGTCACGCATTCAATTTACAGAAACCATCATGAATTTCGGAGTATGCCTAAAGAGTAACCAATATTTTTCGAACGACTTTCCTACTAAGCTCGTTACCTTATAGGTCTCGTTCTACTTCAAATTTTAAAGCTTAGGTTCGCGTAGGTATCGTTTTCCTAAGGCGGTCAAGAAGAGAACGGTGATGAAATCCGAACCCTTATCTTGTATGGCCAGTCCTTGCCTTTTACTAGGAAAATAAAACAGCCGTATTCAAGTCCTCAACATATATGCAAACGAAGGAATACAGTAACTCGCTAACAGGAGATTCGCGAGTGTTTCGACAAACTTACATCCCCCGTATGATACGGGGGATGAACCGTTGTTGTCGACTCGGGCCACGACTCCTATGTCATGCACGAACCCGAGGGGCCGAGGTGATATTGTAATCACCGTCCTTCTCTGCAAACAGTTTGATATTTAATATTACCCTTCCGTAGGGTTTTTTAAAAAATAATAAAAGAATGTCCAAGTCCAAAGTCCCAAAAAAAAAAAAAAATGCAAAAGAAATATAAAATTACAAGAATATAGAAATCCTAATACAATCAATAAAATAAAATAAACTCTTTTTTTTTTATGTAAATTTTTTTTTTCTTCTTTTGCTCTTTTAGCTTTGCTCTTTACTCCCAAGTCTTTTTACACATTCACCAAAAGCTTTGGCAAATTTTTCCGCTTCGAATTCCAAATTCTCTTTTGGTATGCAATTCCACAATAAATATAGAATATTACCTGCACAATAAAGAAAAATAACAAGAATAATACCAAGTAAAATCAAAGAAAATAAAATAAAATAAAACAAAAACTAAACTAAAATTTAAAATTTAACTAAAAAGAAAATAAAAATCTAAAACCTAACCTAAAGGCAAGTCCTCACGATTCGCCAAAAAATCTGTTGCAGTTTTACAAGTGGTAAGTATAGGGTTTGATTCTCGGACTTTTTTTTTAAAGATTTGGTTTTAGACAAAAAGATGGTGATTTTTATAAAACTTATAAAATAATGGAAATGCTAAAAATGATTTTTGTGTTCAATTAAAAGAGTCTAGGATGTCAAGATTCCATCACTACTACACATACTAAATGATTATAACTATTCCCTATAACATTCTCCCAAAATTACTCAAGACGATTTAGGACAAATAATACGTCTCGGAAAATAAATCTTTTCAAGCAATTATTTTTCTCAAAGAATTAACAATCTTCTTCACTATAAAATGCTATTCTCTAACATAGAATATATAAATCAATTATCAAGCATCATAGGACACATGAAGAAAATTATTACCTTACGAATCAAGAATAAGGACCAATAGAATTATTATAGAAAATAATCAAAACATTCTAGCACACATAGTAGGATTTCCTCCCTAATCCTAGATAGAAATTTAGCTACTCATAATTAAAAATACTAACCAATAAACAAAGAAGAAGGAATTTAAGAAGAGCATGTAGAAGGGGTGTGGGATGAAGAGGTGTGGGAAGAGAGGTGTGGGAAGAGAGGTGTCTCTTTTGGAAGATGAATTCGATCCCTATTTATAGTAGATGATGCCCGACCCATTTTAATTTTCTTAATTTCTTTTGTTTCGTGCGCTAGGCACTCAACAACAATGGGTGTTGTTTTTCTTTTCTTTTCACTCCACCCATCAAATTTCTTTTCTTTTTTTCCGCCGGCCCATTTTTTCTTTGTCTGCCACTCTATATTCATGGCCGACTCTTCACGATCACGGATGCAAGATGAACGTCATCTCTCGTCATCACTCGAACTCTTCAGCAGCAGACTACATTCTAAGTTGGTGTCACCGTTGTTAACCATAACGGAAGTACCTTCACCAATCTTGACTCTCTGCCATCTCTTCTCGTTTCCCGCCAGTCTACAGCTCTGAGCATCCAACAGCCGACTTCGTCCCCTGTTCTTAGCAACCAAGCCCGAGCAGCAACACCATCACTGTCCATCTCCGTCTAACGCTTATTCGTCATTGCCAACCGCTTGATGCCGTCTCCATGCATGCAACACCTAAACCGAGCAGCATCATTACTTATCAACGTTCGTAACTCGCTCTCACTGCCAACTTCTACTGCCAAACTCGAGTACCCCCCCATTGATTACCAATTCCGGTCATGCATGCCTACTTCTCCGTTAAGAACCAGCAGCCAATGCCATCACCCTGCTCGTTCTCAGTGCATCATCACCATGGCAGTCCATCACCAACATCTCCCTGTTGAACTCTACTTCCAAACAACCTTCATGAATTCATCAGCAACCCCAGCTTCATCAGCTTCCTAAAATCTCATCACCATGATCGTCGAGCTCCAAGCTCCATCTAAACATCATCTCCTTCCCATTCATCTCAGCCACAGTCCCGTGTTCTACCGATCTTCTTCTTTCTAGCTTCACCACTCGAGCAAGCCATACTATCTCATCACCGATATCAACCACAGCAAACCCGAACACCATGGCGTCTTCCATGTTCTTCTCTTCATTATCCCGAGTTCCAACAACCAATAGAAACAAGCCATCATCTCCTCTCTGCCAAGCTCTGACTCTTCCATCTCCATCATCGTCAACTTCCGGCCATGCATGCAAGCTTCGCCTTCCCTGTGAAAGTCGATGGATAAGATGATGGTGGTGGCCTTTATCAATAGTTCGGGTGCCTTAGCAGTATTCAAAAATAGTGGCATCCCCTTATCGAACAGTGAGGGTGCCTCTTAACATGAGATGCCCCTTAGCAATTTCCATTCAACTGTCAGTCCTGGAAGACTGACAGTTTAGTTCCAACTTCATTCTCGTTTTGGCCATAACTTCTTCATGCGAACTCCGAATGATTCCGTTCTTGCGCCGTTGGCTTCGCCTTCTCGTCCTCTACACAATGAAAAGTAGAATTATTGTATTTGAACGAGTCCGATTTGGTCTTTGGCCCTTCTTCACTCTTAGCTAGCTTCTTTCATTGCACAACTAAGCTTAAATTCACTTCTTTTTGGATTATTCACTTAATAGCACACAAATAAGAGAAAATAAACGTAACACACAATAATCTGCAAGAAAACCAACAGATACTAGCATGTAATTAACACAAAATATATGTGCAAAATGCACTTATCACTCTGCCTGTAGAAGGTACATAGGAAATATTAGAAAAACCTAATGGCATGACATTGGAAAATATTGTCAGAATCAATTTTTGTTTCTTGTAAGAAGATAATATAAGGGTGCAACCTTTTATTAATGTCAGACAGATAGTTTTTGGTATCTTTTGCGGCATACCCATTGCAATTCCAAGATATAATTCACATGTTGAAAAAAAATAAACGAATTTTTTTAATGCAGTGGTTGACGTAGAATGAGTAAAAACTGAGATAAAAGGTACGTAAGAGATTTCTTGTTGAACAAGTTTAGGGTTTACCTGCATGGTCTGATCCTGACTGTTATTTGTGGTTTCAGAAGTGGTATGTCCTGATTCATATGCTCCCAACATCGAGTCATTGTGATTGTCCATATCAGTAGTTTTAGTGTTACCCTTAGCATTTGGTGGTTGGACATAAATATTGTATGGGTTCATAAACGGGGCATCATTGAGGACAAAATTCCTCATCCTTTTTGTTTGTCGTAGTTCCTTTTGATCCATCTTCCAAGAACATAACATCTTTTTCCACGCTTCTTTCTCCATCGTTTCATTCGTAGACATCTTCCTCATCCCTCAAATATTCTTCATATTCTACTTCAGATAGACTGTCCAGGTACAAAAGGTGAGACATGTGAATGCATTTGCTATCATTATGGTCAATGACAAAGAACTTTGGGTAGATATTCTTTGGCTGCAGCTCCCACTGATATTTGATCCATACTTTTTCATTTGTAACTGTGTTCCACCATCCTCCTTGTGTAACGGATCTTTGAGACTCATCTCTAATCTAGCATTGACTGTGTTGCCATATCGGCGTCTGCAGTTTTGGGGGTGTGTATATTTTTTATCCCCCATAAAACATATTGCTTCATCCACCACTAGACTATTGAGATGTTCTAACTTCAAGTACTTTAATTGTATTGTAAAAACTTGATGCTTAAACTTGTAGTCAGCTATAGGAATTCCATTGGTGTACTTTTGAATGTAGAAGATAACTTCACCTACAATCCATGGACCATTTAGGATAACTTCATCCCTTTCTTATTTTGAATTCAGTCGAACCAACATTAGGTTATGACCCATCACTCTAATATGCTTGTTCTCGTAGTTCCTCCGTGAAAAAGCGGGGGTCTAACAACCTCACCCAATATTTCAATTAGCAAACAATATGGAATAACTCTAATATACTTATAAGAGAATCAACTAGACAGTCAGACTCAATCTTAATAAAAAAGTATATCAAGGAGTTAATATCTCAATCTCTCGATTTGATCTATACTCAAGCAAACATAAATTTGCGAGTCTTTATCAAATACAAGATGAAAAAGCGGGGGTCTAATAACCACACCCAATATTTCGATTACCAATTTGTATGGATAAACTCCGATATACTTTCTAGAGAATCAACTAGACAGTCAGACTCAATTAATAGAAAATAATATGTCTCTCACTTGATTTGATCTTTACTCAAGCAAACAAAAATCTGCGAGTCTTTATCAAATTCAAGGAGATAACTTGGATGGTACCAAAGACCAATATCCAAGTATCAATCAATTTAAATCAACAACCAAAAAGGTCGGATATTCTAATTGATTGAACAACGCACAACCTGTATTATTTCAATTATATAACAAAATATAATGCGGAATAGAAATAACACAGACACCAGAATTTTGTTAACGAGGAAACCGCAAATTCGAAAAAACCCCGAGAGCTAGTCCATATTAAACATACATTATATTAAGCCATTACAGACACTTGCCTACTCCAAGCTAACTTTGGTCTGGACTGTAGTTGAACCCCAATCAATCTCACACTGATCCAAGGTACAGTTATGCTACTACATATCTGATCCCAGCAGGATACTACGTACTTGATTCCCTTAGATGATCTCACCCACAACTAAGAGTTGCTACGAACCAAAGTCGAAGACTTTAATCAACCAATTTGTATCACACAGAAAAGTCTGCGGTAATAGATAAATCCGTCTCCCACGAATATACCTACGATTTTTGTTCCGTCTTTTGATAAATCAAGGTGAACATGAACCGATTGATAAAACTAGACTTATATTCCCAAAGAACAGCTCAGCTAAATCAATCACCTCATATAGTCTTAATCGACGCAGCGAAAAAAGATATTGTGGAATCACAAACGATGAGACGAAGTGTTTAAATAGAATGTGCAGCAAGCTTCTCCCATTAAGAAAATAAATAAACATGGAGCGACTAAAGTGCTCCAAGTAGAGGTACCTACGTCGAAAGAGCCTGGAACGATTGTGGAGGAACCTGTAATGGATGAGGAAGAGTCCTCGGCGGGAATAGGAACTCAAGTAGAGGAAGATGCAATGGTTGAGGAGAGATCAGCATCTCCTGGAGTGTTGTCTCCAAATAAATTTAGTATTCTATAAGAGGAGACAACTGTAGAAGAAAAATCAAATTTGGAACCTGCTAGTGAAAAGTTGATTTCGGGGAATAGCCAAAAAGCGGATCAAATGAGTGTCTCGCTCACTGGCCATACCTCGAATCAAATTCCTAAGTTAACGCGACAAAGGCGCAGGGTACGAGGGCTTGCTTAATGTTGTGTTGGGCTAGCAAGTAGTGTTGAGGGATTCTACGTTCTTCCACTTTTCGTTTTATTTTGTTTTGTTTTTGTCCTTCTCCCTTCTGTTTGGAGGTCAGGCTTAGCCCCCCTCTTTATCTTTTCTTTTTTGGTTCCAATAAAAAATTAAAGCCACTTGGATTTTCTGAGTAAAAAAAAAAAAAAAAAAAAGCTCCAAAGCCAAAATTTACTACTTGGGTAATATGAAACCGTAAAGGGTCACTCCGTAATATTGTTTTAGGTCAGTCACTTTGAGGAAAAGAGTCACTTAGAACTATAGTTTTTAATGAACCAGAATACAAAACACCTGCACAAATCGACTCGTATAAAAACAGATACCCACTAGTTTAGAACGACTATTATAAGTTTTCATTAGGGTATTCATAGTGTAACTCGGATACAAATACAAGAAGGTTGAGGATATGCACCCAATATAAATTCCTTTTTCCATTCCTTTGTACACTAATATTTAAAATAGGAGGCACCAAATTTCATTATTTTGATTTTCCATATACACATTCAGAAATAAACGATACATCTAGATCTCAAGCGACCCACATCCTTAGTAATAAGAAGATACTCCAAAAGGGTTGACCTGAAGCTTCCACCTTTATTGGGCACAAAGAAATTAGTCTGACTTTGTATGCACGTGATATTTCAACCTCGTCCGTTAATTTCATATAGGGAGTTAGTGAAAAAGCGGCGGTATAACAACCTCATCCAATATTTTGATTAGCAATCTGTATGAACTAACTCTAATATATTTTTAAGAGAATCAACTAGACAGTCAGACTCAATCTTAATAAAAGTATATCAAGAAGTTAATATCTATATCCCTCGATTTGATATATACTCAAGCAAATAGAAATATGTGAGTCTTTATCAAATACAAGAGATATAAACTTAAATGGTACCAAATACCAATATCCAAGGATCAATCAATTTCCAATCAACAACCAAAGGTTGGATTTCACAATTGATCGATACAACGCACAACCTGTGATATTTTAATTATATAACAAAATATAATGCGGAATAGAAATAACACAGACACCAGAAATTTTGTTAACGAGGAAACTGCAAATACAGAAAAACCCCGGGACCTAGTCCAGACTGAACACCACACTTTATTAAGCCGTTACAGACACTAGCCTACTTCAAACTAACTTCGGTCTAGACTGTAGTTGAACCATAATCAATATCACACTGATTCAAGGTACAGTTGCGCTCCTTATGTCTCCGATCCCAGCAAGATACTACGTACTTGATTACCTTAGATGATCTCACCCACAACCAAGAGTTGCTACAACCTAAAGTTGAAGACTTTAATAAACAAATCTACATCAAACAGAAAAGTCTACGATAATAGATAAATCTATCCCCCACAGATAAACCTACGAGTTTTGTTCAATCTTTTGATAAAATCAAGGTGAACTGGAACTAATCAATAACTCGGACTTATATTCATGAAGAACATCCTAGAATTATTGATCACCTCACAATAATCTAAATCGTATGGTAGCGAAACAAGATATTGCGAAATCACAAATGATGAGGCGAAGATGTTTGTGTTTTCTTTTTATCTTTCCCTATCGGAGATATAATCTCAAGCCAATTATTCAATTGAACTCGTATCATAGAAAATTTCAAGATCGGATCGCTCAACTACAAGATAAGTAGTTTAGTATGGCTTCACAATCCCAATGAAGTATTTAATTCGTTAACCGACAGGGTCTCGAGAAGAAACCTATGGTTAAAGGAGAATCAACTCTAGCAAAACCAACTAGTATCACACAGGAGGTGTGTGGATTATTTTTTCCAGTTGCTAGATGTATCATTTATATAGTTTTTAAATCAGGGTTTGTAGTCTAAGTTACCTTGGTAACAAAGAATCCAATATTCGTCGTTAGATGAAAAACCTGATTTATCCAAGCTAATATCTTTCAATCGTGAGATTGAAACTTAGCTTGTCACACACATATGAAATGTATTTCATTTAGGTTTGAGTAACCTTACCTAAACGTGTATATTTGGTTGGTTCACAAATAGTTAACCAATGGTTAGCCATATGAGCACTTTCATATCAACCATATTCATCTTCTTCACAACTAGTTCAAATGACTCAAAAGAACTAGTTGAAGAGTTGTTCAATTGCTTAGATATTTATATATAGACACAATTGAAACAAAATTGGTTTGATTCACTCATATCAATTCATGAACAATATATCCACGGTTTGAAAATATTGCATTCCTTATTGATTTATTGTTTAAGTTCATGAGCTACCTATTTGAGAAATATAACCAGCTTGGGTACGCGTATGGGTATGCATACCTTAGCTACCGGATTTGAGTTTACAAACTCAACAGAAATTTTTGGTTCGAAAACTTCCATGGGTACACGTACGGGTACGCGTACCTAAGGTGACTGGTTTAATAGTTTGCAAACTACAAACTCAACAGAAATTCTTGGTTCAAAAACTTCCGCCAGTACGCGTACCCAACCTATCTCCTTCACCAATACCGCATGCACACATATGCACGCACTTGGTTTTTGGTACATGGATTTATACACTAATGTGCGAACACACTATATATGCTTATATCCATAGATTGTTACGTAATCTCAACTCTATATTTGAATCATTGAAACATTCTTCTATAATGTTATAATAGTCGTTAGACATAAGAATCGACTATCGTCATCAAAGTTATTTTCAAGATTAAAATGTCATCATGACTTTCGTCACGGGTAAAGATGAAAAGTGGTTAAAGCGAAAGCTTACCAACACATATTTCGAGAAGAAGATAGGCAAGTAAACTCGGCTCGAAATAGAAAATGTGTATGTATGAAAACTATCATACTTATACGATTGTTGTCTTAAGAGTAGGAGATAGATAAGTTCAAGTCTCCACATACCTTTTGGTCGGATGAAGTTCCACTGGTTCCTTGAGTAGTTCTTCGTCTTCGTAAGATAATCGCCATGGAGTCTGGATCTCAACTATACTTAACTATCCTTGACCGAGACTTAGTCATAAGTAAACTTGAAATCAAGACGTATAGTTTTGATCACTAATATTGACAAACATGCTTGAGATAGCAACACATGCGAGTTCGACCGAGCAATGCTCTAACAATCTCTCCCTTTGTCAATTTTAGTGACAAAACTATCAATACATATGAATTACAAAATAGATAAAACTTTGTAGCTTCTCGTCCACATGCTTGATCTCCTTGGTGCTTCAACAGTACTTTAAAACTTCATCTTTTCCAAGTACTCCCATGATTCCATAGATGTTCAGTTCAACATCATAGTTGTTAAAGATCCGTAGCCATAACAATGAGAAAACAAAAGCTCTCAATTATTGTTATACAGTGTCATAGTATTATTACATAGCATCAAAGTTCTTATATCACAACCTTGACAACAATACTATGGTGATATGTATCACTCCCCCTTGGTCAATACTTTAGTATTAACACGAAAACCACTCTCCCTTACATAATAATCCGAAAACCATATGTATTTATAGTGTGAAATACATATTAATTATCCCCCTTTTTTTCAATAAAATTGGCAAAGGTACGAAAACGAGATCCTAATGAAATTTTCACGGAGACGCTTCAAGACAAAAAAAAAATACATATCAGCTTTGTTTAGGTGTAATCATAAAGCCGAAGTTAAATGCATTCATCAAGGAGTTTATAAAGATACAAGATAACCCCTAAAAAATTCCACAGCCGCACTCCCCAAAAAGATATGGAAATTAAGAGCAAGTTCAAAAGAACTCTCCCACATTTGATGTCATTCCCGAGAGAACAATAAGAGCGACCTTACTTTTACAAGAATGGAAGGATATCTTTGGACATCAAAAACCACAAAAATGATTTTGTATCCAAAATTTTCAATTAAATTAACCACAAGAAAACCCATGATTAATTTTGAAAAAGCGGGGGTCTAACAACCACACCCAATATTTCAAATTAGCAATTTGTATGGACAAACTCCAATATACTTTCTGGAGAATCAACTAGACAGTCAGACTCAATCAATACAAAATATATCAAAGAGTTGATATCTCTCTCACTTGATTTGATCTTTACTCAAGCAAACAGAAATCTTCGAGTCTTTATCAAATTCAAGGAGATAACTTGAATGGTACCAAAGACCAATATCTAAGTGTCAATCAATTTAAATCAACAACCAAAAAGGTCGGATATTCTAATTGATTGAACAACGCACAACCTGTATTATTTCAATTATATACCAAAATATAATGCGGAAAAGAAATAACACAGACACCAGAATTTTGTTAACGAGGAAACTGCAAATGCAGGAAAAACCATGGGACCTAGTCCAGATTAAACATATAATATATTAAGCCGCTACAGACACTAGCCTACTCCAAGATAACTTGGGTCTGGACTGTAGTTGAACCCCGATAAATCTCACACTGATCCAAGGTACAGTTATGCTCCTACGTCTCTGATCCCAGCAGGATACTACGTACTTGATTCCCTTAGCTGATCTCACCCACAACTAATAGTTGCTATGACACAAAGTCGAAGACTTTAATAAACCAATCTGTATCACACAGAAAAGTATACGGTAATAGATAAATTCGTCTCCCATGAATATACCTACGAGTTTTTGTTCCGTATATTGATAAATCAAGGTGAACAGGAACCAATTGATAAAACCAGACTTATATTCCCGAAGAACAACTCAGCTTTATCAATCACCTCACAATAGTCTTAATCGACGCAGCGAAAAAAGATATTGTGGAATCAATAAAGATGAGACGAAGTGTTTGTGATTACTTTTATATCTTGCTTATCGGAGATAGAAATCTCAAGACAATTATTACAATTGTACTCGTATAATAGAAATAGTAAGATCAGACCACACAATTACGATAAAAGTAGTATCGGTTTGGCTTCACAATCCCAATGAAGTATGTAAGTCGTTAACTTGGTTTTAGAAGAAGAAATCAAAGGTTAAAGGAGAATCGACTCTAGCTTAGCACAACTAGTATCACATAGAATGTGTGGGGATTAGGTTTCCCAATTGCTAAAGTTCTCCCTTATATAGTCTTCAAAGCAGGGTTTGCAATCAATGTTAGCTTACTAACAAAGCATTAAATATTCATTGTTAGATGAAAACCTGATTATATTCAAGCTAATATTTATCAACCGTTAGATCAAAAACATAGCTTGTTATACACACATGTAATCCACGTTTCTAGACTTGTGTAACCGTACCCAAACTTGTATATTAGTTGGTTCAACAATAGTTAACCAAAAGGTTAGCCATATGATAACTTTCATATCAACCATATTCTTCTTCACCATAACTAGTCCAAATGACTCAAATGAACTAGTTAAAGAGTTGTTCAATTGCTTAGATATTTATGTACTATACAAGACACAATCGAAGCAAAAACGATATGATTCACTCGAATCGATTCATGAACTATAAATCCACGGTTTGCAATAACATTCCTTAGTTTATTAAGATAAGTTCACAAACATCATTTTTAGACATAACCTACTCAAGTTCGCGGACTGGGTTTGCAGACTTAAGTTCCCGGATGGATTTCACAAACTCCAGCAGAAATTCTCGGGTTCGAGAACTTTGCCAGTTCGCGGACTGGGTTCACGGACTGAAGTTCACGTACTACTCCGGTTTCACTTGATCAATAAAGTTCGCAAACTTTGGTTCAAGGAACAAGGACTTATACATATATTTGTTTCCACAATAATGCTTATATCCTCCAATGGTTATATTGTCTAAACTCTCATTTCAATCATTGAAACATTCTAATAGGTAGTTTTTATTCACAAACTATTTTTCGTCAGAGCAATTTTCAAAGTGATTGAAACATAACATGACTTTCGTCACTAGGCAAAGGTGAACTTGGCTAAAGAGAAAGCTTTACCAACACATATTTCGAAAAATAGATAAGCGAGATATACTCAGCTCGAAATGCCACATGTGTATAATCTTAGTCTATATAGTAACACGACATTTGTCTCAAGATATGAGATATAGTAGATAGACTTTTGGATGATATATAAGTTCAAGTATCCACATAACTTTTAGTCGATGAAGATCCACTGGTTCCTTGAGTAGTCCTTCGTCTTGTATGATGATTTCCATGGAGTTCTTGAGCTCAATTACACTTTCTATCCTAGTCCGAGACCTTAGTTATAGTAGACTAGAAATCAAAACTTTATAGTTTTGATCACTAACATTGAAAAACATGCTTGAGATAGCAACGCATGCGAGTTCGACCGAGCAATGCTCTAACGATCTCCCCCTTTGTCAATTTTAGTGGCAAAACTATTAATACATATGGAATACAAAAAATATATAAATAAACTTTATAGCTCTTGTTCTATATGTCGTCTAATGTTCATCATTACTCTAAATCTTCGTCATTTCCAAGTACTCCTATGATCTCAAAGGTTGTAAGTTTAGCATCATTATTGTTGAAAATCCATAGCTATAACAACGAGAAAACAAAAGTTCTCAATCGTTGTTATACAGTGTCATAGTATCATTACACAGCGTCAAAGTATAATTGCATCACAACTTTAACAACAATACTATGGTGATACGTCACTCCCTCTTAGTCAATACTCCATCTCACATGAAAACCACTCCCCCTTACATAATGATCCGAAAACCATATGTATTTGTAGTGTGAACTACATATTAATTCTCCCCCTTTTTGTCAATAAAATTGGCAAAGGTACAAGAACGAGATCCTAATAAAATTTTCGTAAGAGACATTTCATGACCAAAGGTAAATGTATATCATCTTGTTTAGATGCAATCATAAAGCCGAAGCTAAATGCATTCATTAAGGAGTTTATAAAGATACAAGATAACCCCTATAATATTCCACAACCGCACTCCCCACAAAGATTTGGCAATTAAGAACAAGTTCAAAAGAACTCTCCCCCATAAAATGTCATTCCCAAGGGAACAAAAAGAGCGACCTTAATTTCAAAAGAAAAGAAGGATTTGTTTGGACTCAATAAATCACATACAAGTATAAATTTGGAATCGAAAAAGAATATTCATTCAAATTAACCGTAAGCGAACCTAAGATTAATTTAACCAAATATGCTCAATACAAGTAAACTTATGGAGACTTAATAAATCAATTAGATTAATCACAACAGAACCCACAATTAATATGATCGAAGTACACAGCTAAACTAATCACAAAAGTAATCAATTTAATTGGCCATGATCAACACAAAGTACCTTACGGAACAACAACTAAGCTGATCATAAAATAATCAACTTTGGTTATTCTCGTGCTCAACATAAGACACTTTATGGAATAACACGGTATTTTCACAAAAAATTGTGGATCGGAGATCGACCTTATAACATGGAATAAAAAAGGATTCATTCTATTTCCCATCACCATTTGCACAATGACATACAATAGACATAATCCTTGAATCACAAAATATTTTAACCTATCTTACAACAATAATTGACAATATAGGCTTAACTTTTGTGTTTGTCAAAAGTATATTCATTCTTTTATCAATACTTGCATATCAATTCATGAACGACTTTACTTTTGACAAAGTATGGGAAAATTAAGTTCACGGATGTAAACATACATATCCCATAACAATATTGCAATATATAAAATCTTAAAGATTAATACTGCAAAAATCATCTTCCAAACAAGTTTAGAATTTAAACCAATAAATATAAAAACAAGAAGATGAAAACTTTGGACATAGCTATGTGTAATCACAATAATGGCTATTCCAAACACTAGTTATTCTTCTAAACAAAATAAAAAATAGAAGATTTACTACTCAAACATGTCTACTAGAACCCGATCACAAGCTAAAGTTCACGCATGACAGCTTCACAGGTTTCAAGACCTTTGAGCTTGTGATTCATATTATCAACTGTGTCTTCGGAGAAAATATCCTTATTGAGAAGTTCTTTAACATGTGACTTCATGAGACCAAGGTCAGTAGTAACCTTTTTCAACCCAATTCTAACCACATCAAGATCATTCAGTTTATCAACAAGTTGTAGTATTGCTTTCTCAAAGTATTTAAGAAAGTCATGACTCACTTCAGCGGAAACCATATCCTCATTCTCAACATATTGATGTGACTAGGCATAGTAGCATGAGGCATTAGGTGCACCATCTTATACAAGAGTTATTTTCTTCTTTTCTTTTGATTCAAGGTCAAAACCTTTCTCAAGAAATCCCTTAGCAAAAACACCATGGAGAGGTAAAGAAGAGTACATTCTTGATAATCCAGAAGATAACCTAGAGTATACGTACGTGACTTATGTAACTCAATAGGTCAGCTATTTAAAGGTTTTTTTTAGGAAGGAAGAATTTTAAGGTTTTTCAAACTGTAGACTCGAGATGGTAACCCGTGTACACATTCGAACACAGTACACCCCACAAGGAAAAAAACACAAGAAAATCAAACAGGGAAACAATAAAAGACGTTGCAAATACTTTTTAGGAAACATTGTCTGTTGGCACTAGTTTAGCTATAAAGGATAAGAAAATAGCTCAACTAGGCGAAATGCAAATTTCCAAAGTACACCTGAGTTTTACACATCTTTCCCAACAAGATTTTTATGAGAAAGTTCCTACCCCTTGTGATTAATTAGCACAAGTGTGAGCTTTGAGCTCATCCAATGAACTGTGTTTATGATCAAGTCTCTTTTTCCTCCTGTTTTTTGAGAGGGATCCCTTTTTATTTGAGAAATTATCATAAAACTTACTATCATCAAAATATGAGACATAGTTTGAATTCTTACCAGAAGAGTCTTTACTTGAGGTGGATGAAAACCTGTTGACAAATTCTTTGTACCCTTGAATTATCTTTATCAGGTTATTTCTCATATCATCATTTTTCCTTCTTTCTCCTGGAATTTCTTTCAAATCAAGGGACATGTTATTTTCAGAAACAACAGCTTTGTCTTTCCTTAGACGATTCTTATTAAGACTTCTGTTCTGCTTTCGAACATTTGAGGAACTCATTGAACTGACCTTCCTAGTAACATACACAGGGTAGTATGAAAACCAGTGGGTTTCGACATACGAATATCAGTTACACCTTTGAGGATTAAGTCTAAGGTGTGTTGAATTTGAACAATAGATTTTTTTTTCAACCTAGAGTTTCTCTTTTGTTTAACAGAACCTTTTGCTTCGCAAAAGAGACATACTTTCTGATCACATAAGTGATTAGGCAGTGTAGGATAAGATTGTCGCAGAAAAGACATATTTGCGAAGTTAGGTTAATAACACATTGCGAGCGTTGCATAGTAATTTGAAGAATAACGTAACAGATGACGATGACAGAAACATGAGAAATGTGTGATGATTATGTGATAATTAGAGTGCTAGCAGAGATGTGATAATGTAACTCTTGCGAGAATATCACAGGTCAGATCCGAAATTAAAGGACAAATTAGCTGTCATCCACTATGTAAATCTCTATATAAAGAGTTAACAGGCATAAGGGGGAGAGAGATATTTTCGAGTGTTGAGCAAGTCATTTAGGAGAGAGAAAGTTTAGATAGCAATTGTATTCTTCGTTTTCTCCCATTTCCTGTAACATTTCTGTGAATAAATTAATAAAAGTGTTTCTCTTAATCTTTAAAAGATGTGTTGATTATTATAAATTCTTGTGAGGGGTGTAGTGTAGGATTTCCTGCTACTACATATTGGTGCTAGAAACAGGGATTGAACTTGTGGATTAAAGATTGTGGAAATTATTATGAAAGCTGTCTAAATCAAGAAAATGATAGAAGAAAACAACAAATCAGCTGGAGAAAGGATAATTAAGATCAATAAGGATGAAAGAAGGTTGGAGTGCAACGTAATCACCAAAATGATGGTTAATGAATTTCATGAGGACATTGTAGGGAGAATACATAAACGAGATTTTAAAGGAAAGAAGATTAAGACGGTAGAAAAAATATCTATGTTGAAGGATTGGGAAAAGCAGAAAATTACGTTCACAGCAGAGAGATACCAAAAGAAAATTTGAGCCACACATCTCCTTTGGTAATCAGAGTAACAGTTGCATAAAAAGAAAAAAAAGAATCAGCGAAATCTATGGAAGAATGGGCGGTGAATTGAACTCTAGTGGATACAGGAAGTTTAGTGGATCTAATGTTTTATCATGCATACAAAGGAATGGGATACAAAGATGAAGAAATGTCTCATTCAACATATCATATTCATGGTTTCAGAAAATCTACAACTAAACCAAAAGGGGAAATAGTAGTAAGAATTTCGCTAGGGGAAATTGAAACACAAATAACGCTCTCTATGGTGGATATGGAATCACCATATAACATGTTGTTGGGAAGGCCGTGGATACACGCAATTAAAGACGTAGCATCAACGTTACATCAGTGCATCAAATTCCCAATGCCAAGCGGAATTGGTGAAATAAGGGGAGATATTAATAGTGCATAATCATGTTACCAAATTGAAGTAAAGCATTGTAGTTGCAGGAATTCCCACACTACACCCAACTCAAGAATTTATGACACAATTTGAAGATTAAGTACCTTTTTATTGATATGATCTTAAAAGAATTACAGTAAACAAGAATACAATTCTCTTAATAAGATTTTCTCTCTCCTAAAAACTTTCTTAGCACTCAAAAATTCATCTCTCCCTCTGGAACTATTCATTCCCTTTATATAGGCATTTACATAGTGGCTTACAGCTCATGACAGCTCATTTACAGCTAAGATTCCCTTTAGTTTCGGATCTGAGTTCTTGCGATAAATCGCAGTTAGCACCACCTTAATCATTCGCATGTTTTATTGATCTTCCGCAGAAATGTCACACTTTACTCATGTTTCTGTCGTTTTCATCTGATATGTCATTCCTTACGTCACTTTGAGATGTGTCGCAGAATATCATTGATGTATCGCCGAACTGTTGATTATTTCGCAATAATATTGTTGTGACAATATTCTGATCCTACATCTTGCCTCTTCTCATATCTTTTCTGCGAAGGAGATAAAGATCATGAGAATTAAGTTTCTTGATTTGTTGCAACTTCTTGTCTTTTCGCGCTTCCTTCACTTTGACACTTTTCTGCTTCCATCGCTAGATATTCTACACGTGTTTCTTCTCTCATTTATTCCTCGTAAGGTCTTTTTTCAACCGTTGAATTCTGGACATTCACGTATTTTCTTCATTGAATGCATTGATGTTCTCGAGAATCTTTTCCTCTTATAAATATCTTCTTCGCTAATCCCTCCTCTTATTTTTACTCTCTCTTTTTACTTTCTCTCTGCAACTCTACTGTTCTTCATCTTCTTCCTCAAATTCCGGATCTTATTATCGTTTTAATTTCGTTTCTTTATTCTTCTTCATCTTAATCATCATTCCCATTAAAAAATGGCTCCTGCTAAGAAATTAGGTCAACCCACTTTCCAAAAACACCATCAGAAACTCAAAACTTTAGGTTTCACACTTTCTGAGATCCCTGGTCAGACCTCAGACTCTGATCTCTCCATTGATCCAGTTTCAGGATTTCCTTCTTCCAATGAGAAAATCCTTATTTCGCTAGGTCAACTAGAAGCTGGTCTTCCTATCCCTCTTTATAACCCAGATCTTCCTCTTTTTTATGAAATTATTTCTCACACTAAATTTTCACGAGCAATCTACCAATTAAGCGGTGATTGTATTCTTCTCATTCTCGAATATGCCTTTCGTGGAGCTGGTAAAGGATCTCGCTATCCTGAATCTGCGAAAAATCCTGATTTTAAAGATATCCCAATTATTCCAGCGAAATATACCGTGGAGAATTTCTTTGCGAATTATCAAGTGATTCCCATGAAGAAAGATAGCACGTGTTGGGCCGTTCGTTTGAATAGGAATAAAAAGGTTGTGAAGGATAAACTTCTTATGCAGGATATAGACTATCACTCAAGTAAAAACCATGGTCCACGCTTCTCAAAAGATGACAAGTGGTGAAGATTTCCTCTCCTCCTTGAAGGCCCATATATTTCTGGCATTCTTGATCTACCGGCGAATCCTGCGAGTTTTGCGGCGTATCGTCCTTGGGTTTTTAATTGGTCTGAAAGGAACTCTGATGTATATCTCGCAAAATTTATTATTATTCGCAGATTTGGATAAACGTATTATTCTTACTGATTATTGAGATATCTTTTATCAGATTGAAAGAATGAAGCTTAGCTATGTCAACACTGGAAATCCCAATCTCCTACAAATTTTGAAAACCTTCACAGATGAAGTAAGAAACAATCTTCTATAATCTTTAACAATATATTGTTGCCCCTGTTTCTTATCTTTATGTGTGATTGTTTTCAAGGAAATTCCATTTGTCGCGGTGGTTGAAGCCAAAGATAAAGGCAAAAGAGTAGCAACTCTAAATGAAAGTTCTGGTGCTTCTCCTCACCGCAATAAAAATCAAACCACCGACGATCCTCCAAAGAAGATAAGAAAAACTCAACCACTTCCTTCTGATAATTCTCAACTCAAAGAGATTTCTACTATCGCTGCAAGAGATAATGAAATTGAAAAAGATAGTGGAATTAATAATGATGCCTCAGTGGGCACTTCAATGCATATCTCTTCCACAAGAATTAGGTCTGCGATGGGTCTTTCTCAATCTGAGACTCCAATGGATCAATTGTCAAATATTTTCAGAAATCCCTTACAAGGTATTGGAGATGATGATACTACTCGTACTTGCGACTATCTCTCAAAGATCTGCGACGCTTCAATTTTGACTAATAATAAAGATCTTAAAGGAGTCTCAAGATTTATCAACCCAGGTTTTCTTCATGCGTTATCTTCGCTGGTATGCCCCTTTCCTTCATTTTTCTTGCAGTAAACTTTACATTTGTCATGAATATCAAAGGTCTTTTTTTTTTTTTTTTTTTTTTTTTACTTATCTTACTTATTTTCTCTTTTCTGTCACAGACTGCAAGAGCTTCTTTTTCTGTTGCTTCAGAATTAGAAAATAGATTATCATCATCGCAGAAAAGGCTTACTGATTCACAATCTGAATCTGCGAAACTTCTCGAGAAAAATAAGCAATACGAAGCTGAAATCTCCATTCTTCGCGAAAAATGTAAACAGTTGGAAGTAGATGGAAATACTGAGCTTCTTAATAAAAACAAATCACTTGAAGTAGAAATTCAAGTTCTTCAACAGAAATTAGTTGATAAGGAGAAATTCTGCAAACAAGTTATTGGTATAAGTCTTCCCCTTTTTTTTTTTTTGAGCTTATTTGGGCAACCATTTTGCAGATGCCTATAATCTTACTGATGAAGCCATCATTCTTAATTCTTTTGATGAACCCATAGATGAAACCACTCTTCTTGAGCGTCTTAATGATGCTTTAAATAATTATTCAGATGAAAAAATTAATACTTTGTCCCTTGATGAGCTTAAATATCATATCTCCCTTATGAGAATGGATTATAGATCTGTCTTGAGTACATCCAATAGTTTAAAGACTTGCAGAGATGAATTTAGATAAAAAAATCAAAGTCTTAAAAGCCAAGAAGAGTGAACTTGAGAAGGATAAAGAACGCATTACTCTTCAAGGTGCTGAAGCTTTATCAAAATTTCGCAATACCCTTATTGATACTGAACTTGAGAGAGATAGACTTAAGGATGAAAACATTAAACTTCTTAAAAGAGAAAAACAAATCCGTTCCCATCTTCTCATTCAAAGTGATGATGAATTCGCATGGGCTACGACAATTCTCGATAATGCTAGGAAAAACTTAGCGATAGATGTCAGTCTTCATACCGAGCAAGCAACATTGATACAAGAAATGATCCATGAAAGAGAAGGTTATTTATTGTTCCTCTAATATCCTTGTATTTTTTGTAGATTACCAACCAGTTTCTAATTTATTGTTGTATCATCGCAGAAGCTGAAGGAAGATATTCCAAAAGGGTAACAGAACTTGAAGAGGAAAAAAGTGGTCTTGCGAAAAATCTTGCTTCCCGTAATGAAAAAATCTCAAGACTGCGAGAAAAAATAAAGATATCCAACTCAAATTTGCGTAGTAATCTTCTCACCGTTCGCAATAATGCTATTGAGAAATTTTGCAAAGATAACGATCTTCCTCTTAGTCTGTATCCTTGTCTTATGGATAATATCCCAGCCAGTTCTCAAGTACCAATTGTTTCTGATAGTGAGGCTGAACATGAAAGTGAAGATGAGGAAGGAGCTAATGATGAATATAGTGAAGACGAAGATGAAGATAATGATGGAGATAAATAGCTCTATTTTTTTCTTTTTGATTTTCTCCTGTATTTTTCTCTTTCTTTCTTGCGATAATTATCTGCGTCAACTTGTAATATTCTGCGAATTATCTGCAGCTCCTGATATCTTTCAATATATAAATTCTTTTTTGCTTCTATCTGTTTGTTATTTATATGAACTTATCATATAATGATGAATAACAATATTTACCATTCTATGCATCATTCCCATACTTTCCCCTTGTTATTAATCTTCAATATGATAAATGAATTATCGCAAAAATCTGTTATATGCTTCGCAGATATAATTTCTCTTGTGGTCTTATTTTGCCTTCCTAGTTAAAGGTCTTATTATGCCACTTTTATGCGAAAAGATCGCAGGACATTCTTACTTTCATATGTAATAATCCATTGATCTTGTCTTATCATTTATTTTGATCTATGCGACAATATGACAAGTCTAAGCCATCTTGCGAGATTAATTTCTCTTTGCTTTTTAAGACTCATGACATTGGCGTCTTTTCGATGAAATCGCAGGACGTTTTTGCGATTTATATACTCTTATCATTGATTTCATTTATCTCGTCTTTTGTTCTTATCGCAAAAACCCATTGATCTCATCTTAACATTTCTCTTTAGGCTTTTTGTCATGTCATGCGATAATATGACGGGCCTAAATATTCTTGCGAATATAAAGTCCCATGACATTGATGTCTGTGTCACGCGACAATATTATGGGCCTAAATACTCTTGCGAATATAAATTCCCATGACATTGCCGTCTTTTTTGATACATAGCTCCCTAATGGAGGGTATCGCCCTTATCTCTCCTCCTGGTTGCCCCTTCAAGGAGACGTACTTCTGCCATACAAGACTAGCTCCTCCCATCCGGTTCTAGAAACAACCAGTTGTTTTCGTAGCCTCTTATCCTTTATGCCTATATGGCTTATAGTTACGAGACTACACCCTAGTGGGGTTTTCTTTGGGCCGAACACATCGTAAGTCAAGACTTGCCATGGATGGCCAGGGTAGGTTCATCCATCCAGGGCACCCACAGCTCAACCGTGTACCTCGGTGCCTTGATCATACTTTGCATTCCTTAGGAGAAACTCTCGGGCGCCCAACCAGGGTATAACCTTATATAGTTGGGAATCCAAGTTATCTCTCCTGGATGGATTTTCTATAATCCAAAATCTCCATGACTAGGTTCCAGCAGCAGTATAGCCTTTCCCATAGTCATGCAAAGAGATACCCCCCTTATGACACACTTTAAGGACATTGCCTCTTACGGAATAGAATCCGCGAACTAAGGTGTACGCCATAAAAGTTCGTCCCATTCTTATATTTTTAGGCGATTTGCGCCCGTCTTATGCATTTGCATTAAAAATTCTTATATGATTTGAAATCATCATCTTTTTCTTTCAATAGAAAAATTCTTATTTTTGAGCAAAGTTTTTCTTTTAATATTCTGTTTGCATATTTCTTGCTATTTTTGTTCTTCAACCGTTCGCAACATGACATTGCTGCACTCCTTTTCTTCTGTGATGAATGATTATTCGCAATACTTTGTTATTTGTTTACTTTCTTGCGAGAAATGAAGATTTCAACTTTTTTCCCAGCACCTTGCACTTGTTTACTTTCCTGCGAAGAATGAAAATTTCAACTTTGTTTTTTTTTTTTTTTTTTTTTTTTGAAGATTAATCACCATTGATTCTTTTGGCACAAACTATTCTTGTAATATATCCTTTCCCCGCAACTCTATACTGTCCACCATTAATTTTTCTGCTCTCTGAGTTTGCTTCCTGTTATGTTGCCAATTACGATTTCTGGCGTTTCTTTCTTCGCAAGTATTAATGTCAACTTCATAACACTTTTTCCCTTCAAACCAATCACCTTTAATTATCCCAATACCATGAGGATGCGGAAACTTTATACATTGATGATATGTGGATGCTATGCCCAAGATTCCATGGAGCCATGGTCTTCCAATTAAGGAATTATAAGGAGATTCTATATCCACTACACAGAATTTAATTTTTGAAGATATATTGTTCAATGGGATTTCCATAGTGATTTCTCCTTTTGTCTTATTCGCAGTGCCATTAAAACCATAGATCTTGTAAGTGGAGGGGATTAATTCATCATCTCTTCCACCCATTGTACGGTAGGTATGATAAAATAAGATGTCTACCGAGCTGCCAGTATCAATTAAAACCTTATCTATTGCCCAAGAATCACTTGCTGCGTCACCATCATCTTCTTCCTCCTCTCTGTACTTTGGATTTATCTTTAACTTTACCACCAACGGGTTGTCATGCATCTTCCCTGGCTCTGGTATCTCTTGTGCAGTAAAAGAAATAACTTGTTTCTGCCATTCTTCTAACGGAGAAATTTTCGCAATATTCATCACCTCTTCCCTCTATATCCCTTGCAAATACTCTACTTAGCACATTATCATGGAAATCTTCTATTATTTTCTGCGAATGTACAATTGAATTGCAAAATAGATTTTTTGCTGTAGCTCCTACTTCAATGACAAATGTTTCTGCGTCTTTCGCAACATTGACTCTGCGAATTTCTGGTGGTTGCGGCAATTGCTGGGGTTGTGGATATCTCGCTAGAAAATGATTTAATTTCCCTTGTTCAATCATTCGCAGAATAATTCTTTTTACATTTCTACAATTATTCACAGAATGGCCATGAAAATGATGATAAGGACAGAACTCTTGATTTTGGTTGTTAGGATGTGGTTCTTTCCCCATGTTCCAGGGTGAGGGTATATTCTCCATCAAAATAATCGCTTCCCAAATCTTGTCTATACTGGTATTTAGAGGTGGAAATTTGACATCTTCCCATATAATTTTTTGACCTCTTTGCTCTCTTGAATAATTCTGCCTCTGTCCACCATAAGTCTCCTGCGGTTGATCAAACCTTGGGACCTTATTATTGTTATTGCGATTATAGAAATTTCTTTCCTTTTCCAATTCCTCCTGATCTCTACCCCCCATTGCTACTATCTTACGTTGATTATCAATCCCCATTTTCTCTCGCTGATTTTGGGAGGTACTTGCTACTGTGTTAATCATCCTTGGTAATAAACTTCCATTTGCTGTAGCTGAATTTGTGCCTACGAGAATTGGATATGACTCCATCTCATTTTGTTTTTCCTCCAAAGCGATATACTCTTCTTGCAATTCTCACAATTCTGTCATAATGATTGTGTTTTTAACTCTAAATACCTGGATGTATAATAGATTTGTCGCAAACATAGCATTTATGAAAGACAAAATGAGATATATTTCATCTACTCTTCCAGCCATTTCACTACACATTGTCCTCCATCTTATCGTTAAGTGCTTTAAACTCTCGCCAACTCTCTGCTTCAATCCAAACACATCCTCAATTCCAGGTCGTGTAGAGTTATTACTTATATATGCTCCTAAGAAGGTAGTTTGCAAGTGCATGAACGAAGTTATTGTATTCTTGGGGAGACTTTCAAACCACTTCAATGCTTCGCCAGTTAAACTTGACGCAAAGTATTTGCACAGAACGACATCATTGTTCTCCCATTGTAGCATGCATCGAATATAGGCTTTGATATGTTGGACTGCACATGTAGTCCCATCAAAAATACTGGTCAACACCGGTAAATTGCATTTTGGAGGTATCCCTCCTAATTGTATCTCTTGAGTAAATGGAGTTTTCGCAGCTTCTTCGATTGCCTCATCAAGTTGTCTTCTTCCTCCTTCTCTTCTGTTACTTATTATTCCTCTCATTTCTGCTAATTCCATAAGATTTGTTCATTCTTATCAGAATTTTGCTCCATTGGTCTTTTCAACGCAGCCTCTCTTCGTCTGCGTTCATGCCTTTCTTGTCTTGCGATATTTCGCGCTTCTTCTCCAACATCTTCATTTTGCCTTCTTCTACGATTTTCTTCTTCTTGAACTTGCAAGTTAATTTGTCTTTCATTCTCTTCTCTGCGAATTTCCTCATCCCTTACTGTTTCTCTTCGTTGCCTTTCTATGTCTCTGCGAATTCTCTCATATTCCTCATTGAGATTACCATTATTACGATTTTGTGCACGTCGTCTTTCTCGATTATCATGATTATTCTGACGCAATGCTGCTTGAATTTCTTGTTTTTCTACTTCCGCTCGCAATCTCTCCCTCTCTCTCCCGCTAAATGTACTTTCTCAATATAATGCCTCTCAATATCATCTTCAATTATTCTACGATTTCTTCGAATCTCCTCATCACGTAACATTCTCCTTCTCTTTTCTTGATTTTCTCCCTCATCTTGATTATGTCTAATGTCCAAAGTTTCACCGCGTGGAATATAACGATCATTTATCAAATTCTCGCAAATATTTTGTATAGGGTGATTTTGTCTTGTTTCTTCTCTATATGATCTTGAACTTGATCTCATGCTGCTTCTTGATCTTCTGTTTTGCAACCTCAAATTTTCCATTCTTAGTTCATGATTTTTCCTTGTAAGATTTGCACGTTCTTCTGCGTCTAATCTTCTTTCTTCCTGTATCCTTTGTCTCAAATCACCTACTACTTCATGCCCTTCATGAATTACTCCTCCATCCACTTCTTGATTTCTTTCCACTTCTTGACTTTCTGCCTCTTCTATCGAATCCGACCTCCAAGTATGCACACTTACTCTATCATAATCCACATCTCTATCTTGTGCTTGTGTTTGTTGATTCAGTGGTTAAATTGAATTTTCTGCTCTATTTCTCATTCTACTTCTTCCTGATCTGATCCTTAAAGATCCTTCCAATTCACCTGTTCCTTCTCCTGCAATTCTTTTACTCCTTCTCACTGTTGTTGGTGGTTCTGATGTATTTCTTCTTCTCCTAGCCATTTCTTCAATTCTAATAATTTGCAATTTGAAATTTCTCAAATTGATTCTCCCTGTTTCTAGCGCCAAAATGTAGTTGCAGGAATTCCCACACTACACCCAACTCAAGAATTTATGACACAATTTGAAGATTAAGTACCTTTTTATTGATATGATCTTAAAAGAATTACAGTAAATAAGAATACAATTCTCTTAATAAGATTTTCTCTCTCCTAAAAACTTTCTTAGCACTCAAAAATTCATCTCTCCCTCTGGAACTATTCATTCCCTTTATATAGGCATTTACATAGTGGATTATAGCTCATGACATCTCATTTACAGCTAAGATTCCCTTTAGTTTCGGATCTGAGTTCTTGCGATAAATCGCAGTTAGCACCGCCTTAATCATTCGCAGGTTTTATTGATCTGCAGAAATGTCACACTTTACTCATGTTTCTGTCATTTTCATCTGATATGTCATTCCTTACGTCACTTTGAGATGTGTCGCAGAATATCATTGATGTATCGCCGAACTGTTGTTTATTTCGCAATAATATTGTTGTGACAATATTCTGATCCTACAAGCATCATGAAGAACGTCCAAGAAAGCGAAAGCTTCGCAGAAAATTGGCGAAAGAAGCAAAGAAAGAAGAAGAGTTTAAGATTTATATGATTAGAGCAAAAGAATGGAAAGGAATACCCAGCGAGATTTCAGAAGAAGGAAACGAGCTTGCGAAAATGATAAAAGAACCAACACCAATGGAATAACCTAAGGCTAGATACACTGCAGTAGAACCAACAAAGGAAGTGAATATTGGAACTAACGAAGAACCCAAGATACTAAGAATTGGGACCAAGATGGAGGCAGATGAAGAAGAAAGAACTATTAATCTCTTGTAATAATATAGAGATATTTTCGCATGGAACATGGATGAAATGCCGGGAATAGATCCATCTGTGGCGTGTCATAAACTGGAAATTTACAAAGGTGTAAGACCATTTAAACAAAGGATAAGAAAAATCGCAACAACATATCATTCCCAAATAGAAGAAGAGTTGCAGAAAATGCTTGATGCAGGAATCATAAGACAAGCCAAGTGCCCGGAGTGGATAGCAAACATGGTTGTATTCCCAAAGAAGAACAAGGGAATAAGGATTCGTATAGACTTTACTGATCTAAATAAATCTTGTCCGAAAGATAGTTTTCCATTACCAGATATCCCACAATTGGTTGAATCAGCAGCAGGGAATGATAGGATATCTTCCTTAGATGGGTACAAAGGTTATAATCAGATTCCTCTCACCGTGGAAGATCAAGAACATACTGCCTTTTTCGCACCAAGGGGATTATACTATTATACAAAAATGCCATTTGGTCTGCGAAATGCTGGAGCAACATATCAAAGAATGGTAGAGAAAGTGTTCGCAAAATGGATACATAAAACACTAGAGGTGTATGTAGATGATATGTTAATAAAAAGTAAAGAAGCAAAGAATCATGTACAAGATCTGAAGGGAATATTTGAACAGATGAGATAATTTAATATTAAGGTGAATCCAGAAAAATGCGTTTTTGGAGTTGCGTCAGGGAAATTTTTAGGTTACATTGTATCCAAGGAAGGAATACAAGTTGATCCATAGAAAGTGCAAGCAGTTCGCAACATGCCAAAACCAGCGACGGTAAAGGATGTACAGATATTAAATGGACTCTTAGCCTCGCTGGGGAGGTTCATCTCGCGATCATCTGATAAATGTAACCATTTCTTCAGCATACTAAAAAAGGGACGAAATTTAGGTGGACGGATGAATGTGAGAAAGCTTTCCAAGGTATAAAAGAACATCTGATGAATATATCTATTTTACAAAAGGCAGAACCAGGAGAAGAGTTGTTTATTTATCTTGCGACAACTTCACATGCATTAAGCGCTGTATTATTGCGAATGGATGCAGGAGTGAAAAAACCAATTTATTAAATCAGCAAAACATTCAATGCCGCAGAAAGAAATTATTCACAGATTCAAAATCTAATTCTAGCTTTGGTATATGCAATATTTAAACTTCGCATATATTTTCAAGCACACAAAGTCAAAGTATTAACAAAAGTACCAATTGAATCAGTAATGAAGCACTCAAAGAGGTCAGGCAGAGTTGAGAGGTGGAATGCACAAGTAGGGCATTTTGAAGTTAAATATGAAGTGTTATCTTCGCCAAAGTTGTAATACCCTGTATTTTTAACTACTGTTTCGGTTCGGGTTTTACCAGGATTGGTTAACCTTGTGCTTAAATTGTTGTTCCTTAGCCTTAGCCTAGGTGGGTGGATTCAAATGTAAAAGCTACAAGTTAGGGTGTAAATAGATTAATTTATAATAAATAAATTAATAGAAAATGAAAAGAAAAGGAAGATAATAAAAATGTTAATTAGATTTTTGGAGAGGGGGAGAAGAAGAAGGAAAAAGCTAGGGTTTTGGAGCTCTATCCAAAGGAAAGTTTTCTATTGCTCTATAAAGTTTTATTATTATGCATTGAGTTCAATTTTTTAGATATAGGTGAACCTTTTGAATTTAAATCCCTAGTTTGGGTTTTGAGATTGTTTTTGGATCTGAAATCTGAGAAGCAGGAGCTGGTTGCGTCTTAGAATGAATTTGAACCGTTATAAATTATTGAATTTTGGATATGTTGTTTATAACTAGTTTCCAAAGACTCGACCAAAGTTTCAAACAAATCAGGTGAGTACAGGTACCCAAATCAGCTGTATAACAGAGACTTTAGGTACAGAATTTTGTCAGAACGTGAGTAGGTTGGATACCCTGGATTAGGGGTTTTGTTGCGTATAATTACTTAAATTTTGGATATGATAAATCCATTTGTATTATCATGCTTCTGTAAAAATTTCAGAGCAATTGGATGTCTAGAAGTACCTGAATTAGATGAAGTTTCCCTTATGTGACTGTACGTTTTCAGTCTGAATTATGCTTATAAAATCTCTCTTATCTTTATATTTAGCTGTCACTTTTACTTGATATTTTTATGAAGTGTCTCTGATATAGTATTGAGTCCGTGGTAAAAGTTTCACCATGTTCGGATCATTATAAGACATGATTTTGGCAAGTACAGTAGACTGGACTTGCATAGCCTATTCCCTGAATTGTTTCGGTATTAGGTTGAAGCTTGAATTTTGTATGAATATGTTTGGTCAGTTTGAATGGTCATGCAATATGTTTCAGTAGGAATGAATGGAATATGTTTGAGCTTATTTACGAGCTGAATCTCTGTTCAAGTAATTGTGGTTTGTTGAAAGCTATTTCGTATTAAACCATTATGTTGAAAGGTCGGGTTCACAATAGCTATCGCGCTTGGCCTGGAAATTGGGGTTGTCTTTAATTTTGGGGTTGTCTGCACAATAGCTATCATGCTTGTGAGAGTTGGTGTTGAATAACATTGAATGTTTTGTTTGGGTTATATATCGTGAATGTTTCCTCGAGTTTTTAAGACCGAAGGTAAGCGGTAATGTTGAGACGTGTCGGACTACCGTTACTGATTCAGGGTTGTGAGTGTATATATATCTTATAATGAAAATAAAAGAGTAACCTAGCCAACCTTTTCTTCTGCTTTCCATTATTCTTTTGTAGTTGTGAATGATATAATGGAAACTAAAATCTAAATTAGTGGAAATAGCTAGAGATTCTTTATATCAAAGACGATTTATTCGGTGATAAAGCTCTTCCTTGTATTGTTGATAGTTTTTGGATTGCGATTCGAGGTAGGCGCAACACAATCTAAAACTCTTCTTTTATTTAAGTTTCTTTTAATTAAATTTATGTTTGCAAGTTTCCATAAATATATGGATGATAATCGATGTTGTGAGCATGATTATGAATGTTGGGTTGCGGTCCATAGAATGTGATTCTTAAAGATTATTTATGACGGGATACGAGATATCCTTGGAAACGGTATTTGTTTCCTAAACCCACGTGGGGCTCCCTTGGGCGAGCGGATTGATTGAATTTATTGTTGTATTATATTGGGATACTGTTGATGGTGGATTTCTATTTAAAGTCTAAAATTTTAAAAAGCCAATTTTTGTAAGCTGACGTCCTGCAAAGGATAAAGCCTTCAGGTGATGAATATTTCTCACCATGATAATTCATTGGAGCATGTGCAACCATCCTTGAGAATTCTAACCTACCCAGAGTGGAGCATGTAGCAACCATCCCGATTTTCTGTAGGTTTGCAGCATTACAATTAATGCCATGCTTAAAGCCTTGTGTTCGACATGCAAACACCCGTAGGCTACCTGACGGCGTGTTATATTAGCCCCGTTGAATGCATGCAAGACTACCCATGTTAGTCTCACCTGCTGAAAACAAACTCAAAAATAGATCTCATCTGTCCAACTTCGCAGGCATGGTCGGAAGGCCTAGATCACGCGCGGGATCGAGTAGCGCGCACGCACATGCTCACCGTCGTCCAAACATTCCCCTCGCACCATCGACCTCACCAAAAGAGGTCGGCAAATGCCGGATTCGGTCGGATGTAGGTAACCGGTCGGAAACCCTAAATTAGGGTTTGCATCAAGTGGTCGCAGGCAACCACTTTGAGACAAACGAACGGAAGCCAAAGGAAGGAGGGATTAGATGGACGACCATACCAGCATGTCCACTGTGGGCCCAGCTACACGGCCAACCAATCGGCCGCAAACGGTTGCAGCTAGCCGTCTCGATTTACGCGCCTAAAGGTAGCATGTACGGCCCCCTTCTAATCTCGGATGTCCATCATCGCAGGCTGAAACGAGCGACTTAGATTGCTCTGGTTGACTTCCAACAAGCATGGGAATGTAGAGTGGCGTCCCGCCTACCTGCCGGACCGATCGGCCACTCCATGCATGCCTCCCAAGGCTGAAAACCATTAGGGTGAAAAGGGAGGCTTGCAAGCCTTCCAAACCCTAATCCAACGGTTATTCCTCCATCAATCTCGTCCGTCCAAGTTCGCATGCTTGGATGAATAGCCTAGGAAGGGAGTTAGGTGGAAAACAAGGTATCACCGTGATCACCATCCTACATACTTCCCCATGGCATAACCGGACAAGTTGGGTCCCTCTCATGCGACCTCCGAACAACACCTGAACATAGCTAGTTGAGTCACTTCAACTTGCAATCTTTTCATCAAGGTTGTGTAGGCTTCAAGCATGTTAAGCATATTTAATGCACCGCATGCATACAATATGCGCCTACAAGAAACTTGATTATTTTACCTAGCACCGTTTGCTACCTTATGTGGGTCCCACGACTCACTCGAGACGTTAATCACGTCACAACTGGGGGATACAAAATGGGGTATAGGTCTGGCGGTTTACAGCGTGCAACGTGCAACACGCCATCACAAGATCGTGTCAGGGAAACATGGGCGGTTAGCGATGATATGAGAAGTGGGCAAGCAACCGTGTGACACTAACACACAACTCCACTTCCTCCATCACTCCACTTCCTCCACTTTCCCACGAGAGACGTGATGAAGGCTTATCGACTTGTATAAATAGGTTCTCCTCCCTATTTCCAACAACACAGAAAAAACCAAGTGTTAATACCATCATATTCAACACCCAGAGCCTACCTGCAACATTTGCTAGCCTACTCAACCTTCTGTTAAAAATTCATAAAATAGCCTTCACCTTCATACTCTCAACACCTTCTTCGCTTCCCTCCCTAAGATCAACCTCACATCCTTCACCTGTGACCGAAACAAATCTGGAACGGCCGTGTCTTCGGTTTAGGCCAGAATTGTACAAATTATCTCTCGAATCAAAAGTGCTCATCGTGCAACACATTTGTTGAAGGTTTAAATTCACTTCTCATCCACACACACCCAAAATTACCTAAACTTGCAGAAGTAGTTTTCTCCCACAAACAGATACGAGATATCCTTGGGGACAGTTTTGTTTCCTAAACCCACGTGGGGCTCCCTTGGGCGAGCGGATTGATTGAATTTAATTATTATTTATGGATGTGGTGTTTCCATATGTGGGCTCCCTTGGGCGAGCGGATTGATTGAATTTAATTATTGTTTATGGATGTGGTGTTTCCATATGTGGGCTCCCTTGGGCGAGCGGATTGATTGAATTTAATTATTGTTTATGGATGTGGTGTTTCCATATGTGGGCTCCCTTGGGAGAGCGGATTGATTGAATTTAATTATTGTTTATGGATGTGGTGTTTCATATGTGGGCTCCCTTGGGCGAGCGGATTGATTGAATTTAATTATTTTTTATGGATGTGATGTTTCCATATGTGGGATCCTTTGGGCGAGCGGATTGATTGAATTTAAATATTGTTTGTGGATGTGGTTCGAACAAGTGTCTTGGGTAAGTTAACCTTAATAATTTGATCATCCTAAAATTGTTGATTGTGTATTTGGCATCGTCTGATGAACTACGGTCGTGCTTGATCATTTTGGGTACGTAGGCAGCCGTTTAGCGGTCCAGCATGTAAAGCCATAAAAATTTAGGTAAAATCAACGGTTAAATCTTCCGAAATGATTTTTTTTTTTAAGTTTTCCGTTGCGACAGAAATGGTAAAAATAAGCCTGAATAAATTATTTAATGTGCTTGGGCTTAGTAGCCGGGCCTCGGCTATGGCTTCCAAGTAGCACTCCGGGTTTTGAAAACCGGGGCGTTACAGTTTGGTATAAGAGCTCTACGCTTTAGATCTTAATTTCGGGATGAAATTTCTTTTAAGGGTGGTATAATGTAATACCCTGTATTTTTATTACTGTTTCGGTTCGGGTTTTACCAGGATTGGTTAACCTTGTGCTTAAATTGTTGTTCCTTAGCCTTAGCCTTAGCCTAGGTGGGTGGATTGAAATGTAAAAGCTACAAGTTAGGGTGTAAATAGATTAACTTATAATAAATAAATTAAGAGAAAATGAAAAGAAAAGGAAGATAATAAAAATGTTAATTAGATTTTTGGAGAGGGGGAGAAGAAGAAGGAAAAAGCTAGGGTTTTGGAGCTCAATCCAAAGGCAAGTTTTCTCTTGCTCTATCAAGTTTTATTATTAAGCATTAAGTTCAATTTTGTAGATATAGGTGAACCTTTTGAATTTAAATCCCTAGTTTGGGTTTTGAGATTGTTTTTGGATCTGAAATCTGAGCAGCAGGAGATGGTTGCGTCTTAGAATGAATTGGAACCGTTAGAAATTATTGAATTTTGTATATGTTGTTTAAAACTAGTTTCCAAAGACTCGACCAAAGTTTCATACAAATCAAGTGAGTACAGGTACCCAAATCATCTGTATAACAGAGACTTTAGGTACATAATTTTGTCAGAACGCGAGTAGGTTGGATACCCTGGATTAGGAGTTTTGTTGCGTATAATTACTTAAATTTTGGATATGATAATCCCATTTGTATTATCATGTTTCTGTAAAACATTTAGAGCAATTGGATGTACATAAGTACCCTAATTAGATGAAGTTTCCCTTCTGTGACTGTACGTTTTCAGTCTGAATTATGCTTATATAATATCTCTTATCTTTATATTTAGCTGTCACTTTTACTTGATATTTTTATGAAGTGTCTCTGACATAGTATTGAGTCTGTGGTAAACGTTTCACCATGTTCTGATCAGTATAAGACATGATTTTTGCAAGTACAATAGACGGGACTTGCATAGCCTATTCCCTGAATTGTTTCGGTATTGGGTTGAAGCTTGAATTTTGTATGAATATGTTTGGTCAGTTTGAATGGTCATGCAATATGTTTCAGCAGGAATGAATGGAATATGTTTGAGCTTATTTACGAGCTGAATCTCTGTTCAAGTAATTGTAGTTTGTTGAAAGCTATTTCGTATTAAACCATTATGTTGAAAGGTCGGGTTCAAAATAGCTATCGCGCTTGGCCTGGAAATTGGGGTTGTCTTTACTTTTGGGGTTGTTTGCACAATAGCTATCATGCTTGTGAGAGTTGGTGTTGAATAACATTGAATGTTTCGTTTGGGTTATATATCGTGAATGTTTCCTCGAGTTTTTAAGACCGAAGGTAAGCGGTAATGTTGATACGTGTCGGATTACCGTTACTGATTCAGGGTTGTGAGTGTATATATATCTTATAATGAAAAGAAAAGAGTAACCTAGACAACCTTTTCTTCTGCTTTCCATTATTCTTTTGTAGTTGTGAATGATATAATGGAAACTAAAATCTTAATTAGTGGAAATAGCTAGAGATTCTTTATATCAAAGACGATTTATTCGGTGATAAAGCTCTTCCTTGTATTGTTGATAGTTTTTGGATTGCGATTCGAGGTAGGCGCAACACAATCTAGAACTCTTATTTTATTTAAGTTTCTTTTAATTAAATTTATGTTTGCAAGTTTCCATTAATATATGGATGATAATCGATGTTGTGAGCATGATTATGAATGTTGGGCTGCGGTTCATAGAATGTGATTCTTAAAGATTATTTATGACGGGATATGATATATCCTTGGAAACGGTATTTGTTTCCTAAACCCACGTGGGGCTCCCTTGGGCGAGCGGATTGATTGAATTTATTGTTGTATTATATTGTGATACGAGATATCCTTGGGGACGGTTTTGTATCCTAAACCCACGTGGGGCTCCCTTGGGCGAGCGGATTGATTGAATTTAATTATTATTTATGGATGTGGTGTTTCCATATGTGGGCTCCCTTGGCGAGAGGATTGATTGAATTTAATTATTGTTTATGGATGTGGTATTTCCATATGCGGGCTCCCTTGGGCGAGCGGATTGATTGAATTTAATTATTGTTTATGGATGTGGTGTTTCCATATGTGGGCTCCCTTGGGCGAGCGGATTGATTGAATTTAATTATTGTTTATGGATGTGGTGTTTCCATATGTGGGCTCCCTTGGGCGAGCAGATTGATTGAATTTAAATATTGTATGTGGATGTGGTTCGAACAAGTGTCTTGGGTAAGTTAACCTTAATAATTTGATCATCCTAAAATTGTTGATTGTGTATTTGGCATCGTCTGATGAACTACGGTCGTGCTTGATCCTTTTGGGTACGTAGGCAGCCGCTTAGCGGTCCAGCACGTAAAGCCATAAACATTTAGGTAAAATCAACGGTTAGATCTTCCAAAATGAATTTTTTTTTTAAGTTTTCCATTGCGACAGAAATGGTAAAAATAAGACTGGATAAATTATTTAATGTGCTTGGGCTTAGTAGCCGGGCCTCGGCTATGGTTTCCAAGTAGCACTCCGGGTTTTGAAAACTGGGGCGTTACAGTTTGGTATCAGAGCTCTAGGCTTTAGATCTTAATTTCGGGACGAAATTTCTTTTAAGGGTGGTAGAATGTAATACCCTGTATTTTTAACTATTGTTTCGGTTCGGGTTTTACCAGGATTGGTTAACCTTGTGGTTAAATTGTTGTTCCTTAGCCTTAGCCTTAGCCTTAGCCTTAGCCTTAGCCTTAGCCTTAGCCTAGGTGGGTGGATTGAAATGTAAAAGCTACAAGTTAGGGTGTAAATAAATTAATTTATAATAAATAAATTAAGAGAAAATGAAAAGAAAAGGAAGATAATAAAAATGTTAATTATATTTTTGGAGAGGGGGAGAAGAAGAAGGAAAAAGCTAGGGTTTTGGAGCTCAATCCAAAGGCAAGTTTTCTCTTGCTCTATCAAGTTTTATTATTAAGCATTGAGTTCAATTTTGTAGATATAGGTGAACCTTTTGAATTTAAATCCCTAGTTTGGGTTTTGAGATTGTTTTTGGATCTGAAATCTGAGCAGCAGGAGCTGGTTGCGTCTTAGAATGAATTTGAACCGTTAGAAATTATTGAATTTTGGATATGTTTTTTATAACTAGTTTCCAAAGACTTGACCAAAGTTTCATACAAATCAAGTGAGTACAGGTACCCAAATCAGCTGTATAACAGAGACTTTAGGTACAGAATTTTGTCAGAACATGAGTAGGTTGGATACCCTGGATTAGGAGTTTTGTTGCGTAGAATTACTTAAATTTTGGATATGATAAACCCATTTGTATTATCATGCTTCTGTAAAATATTCAGAGCAATTGGATGTCCAGAAGTAGCCTAATTAGATGAAGTTTCCCTTCTGTGACTGTACGTTTTCAGTCTGAATTATGCTTATAAAATCTCTCTTATCTTTATATTTAGCTGTCACTTTTACTTGATATTTTTATGAAGTGTCTCTGATATAGTATTGAGTCTGTGGTAAAAGTGATTTTGGCAAGTACAGTAGATGGGACTTGCATAGCCTATTCCCTGAATTGTTTCGGTATTGGGTTGAAGCTTGAATTTTGTATGAATATGTTTGGTCAGTTTGAATGGTCATGCAATATGTTTCAGCAGGAATGAATGGAATATGTTTGAGCTTATTTACGAGCTGAATCTCTGTTCAAGTAATTGTGGTTTGTTGAAAGCTATTTCGTATTAAACCATTATGTTGAAAGGTCGGGTTCACAATAGCTATCGCGCTTGGCCTGGAAATTGGGGTTGTCTTTACTTTTGGGGTTGTTTGCACAATAACTATCATGCTTGTGAGAGTTGGTGTTGAATAACATTGAATGTTTCGTTTGGGTTATATATCGTGAATGTTTCCTCGAGTTTTTAAGACCGAAGGTAAGCGGTAATGTTGAGACGTATCGGACTACCGTTACTGATTCAGGGTTGTGAGTGTATATATATCTTATAATGAAAAGAAAAGAGTAACCTAGCCAACCTTTTCTTCTGCTTTCCATTATTCTTTTGTAGTTGTGAATGATATAATGGAAACTAAAATCTAAATTAGTGGAAATAGCTAGAGATTCTTTATATCAAAGACGATTTCTTCGGTGATAAAGCTCTTCCTTGTATTGTTGATAGTTTTTGGATTGCGATTCGAGGTAGGCGCAACACAATCTAAAACTCTTCTTTTATTTAAGTTTCTTTTAATGAAATTTATGTTTGCAAGTTTCCATTAATATATGGATGATAATCAATGTTGTGAGCATGATTATGAATGTTGGGTTGCGGTCCATAGAATGTGATTCTTAAAGATTATTTATGACGGGATACGAGATATCCTTGGAAACGGTATTTGTTTCCTAAACCCACGTGGGGCTCCCTTGGGCGAGCAGATTGATTGAATTTATTGTTGTATTATATTGGGATACGAGATATCCTTGGGGACGATTTTGTTACCTAAACCCACGTGGGGCTCCCTTGGGCGAGCGGATTGATTGAATTTAATTATTAGTTATGGATGTGGTGTTTCCATATGTGGGCTCCCTTGGGCGAGCGGATTGATTGAATTTAATTATTGTTTATGGATGTGGTGTTTCCATATGCGGCTCCCTTGGGCGAGCGGATTGATTGAATTTAATTATTGTTTATGTATGTGGTGTTTCCATATGTGGGCTCCCTTAGGCGAGCGGATTGATTGAATTTAATTATTGTTTATGGATGTGGTGTTTCCATATGTGGGCTCCCTTGGGCGAGCGGATTGGTTGATTGAATTTAATTATTGTTTATGGATGTGGTGTTTCCATATGTGGTCTCCCTTGGGCGAGCGGATTGATTGAATTTAAATATTGTTTGTGGATGTCGTTCGAACAAGTGTCTTGGGTAAGTTAACCTTAATAATTTGATCATCCTAAAATTGTTGATTGTGTATTTGGCATCGTCTGATGAACTACGGTCGTGCTTGATCCTTTTGGGTACGTAGGCATCCGCTTAGCGGTCCAACACGTAAACCCATAAAAATTTAGGTAAAATCAACGGTTAGATCTTCCGAAATGATTTTTTTTTAAGTTTTCCGTTGCGACAGAAATGGTAAAAATAAGCCTGAATAATTTATTTAATGTGCTTGGGCTTAGTAGCCGGGCCTCGGCTGGTTTCCAAGTAGCACTCCGGGTTTTGAAAACTGGGGCGTTACAGTTTGGTATCAGAGCTCTAGGCTTTAGATTTAATTTCGGGACGAAATTTCTTTTAAGGGTGGTAGAATGTAATACCCTGTATTTTTAACTACTGTTTCGGTTCGGGTTTTACCAGGATTGGTTAACCTTGTGCTTAAATTGTTGTTCCTTAGCCTTAGCCTAGGTGGGTGGATTGAAATGTAAAAGCTACAAGTTAGGGTGTAAATAAATTAATTTATAATAAATAAATTAAGAGAAAATGAAAAGAAAAGGAAGATAATAAAAATGTTAATTAGATTTTTGGAGAGGGGGAGAAGAAGAAGGAAAAAGCTAGGGTTTTGGAGCTCAATCCAAAGGCAAGTTTTCTCTTGCTCTATCAAGTTTTATTATTAAGCATTGAGTTCAATTTTGTAGATATAGGTGAACCTTTTGAATTTAAATCCCTAGTTTGGGTTTTGAGATTGTTTTTGGATCTGAAATCGAGCGTGCAGGAGCTGGTTGCGTCTTAGAATGAATTTGAACCGTTAGAAATTATTGAATTTTGGATATGTTGTTTATAACTAGTTTCCAAAGACTGGACCAAAGTTTCATACAAATCAAGTGAGTACAGGTACCCTAATCAGCTATATAACAGAGACTTTTGGTACAGAATTTTGTCAGAACGTGAGTAGGTTGGATACCTTGGATTAGGAGTTTTGTTGCGTAGAATTACTTAAATTTTGGATATGATAAACCCATTTGTATTATCATGCTTCTGTAAAAATATTCAGAGCAATTGGATGTCCAGAAGTACCCTAATTAGATGAAGTTTCCCTTCTGTGACTGTACGTTTTCAGTCTGAATTATGCTTATAAAATCTCTCTTATATTTATATTTAGCTGTCAATTTTACTTGATATTTTTATGAAGTGTCTCTGATATAGTATTGAGTCTGTGGTAAAAGTTTCACCATGTTCTGATCAGTATAAGACATGATTTTGGCAAGTCTGATGACTGGACTTGCATAGCCTATTCCATGAATTGTTTCGGTATTGGGTTGAAGCTTGAATTTTGTATGAATATGTTTGGTCAGTTTGAATGGTCATGCAATATGTTTCAGCAGGAATGAATGGAATATGTTTGAGCTTATTTACGAGCTGAATCTCTGTTCAAGTAATTGTGGTTTGTTGAAAGCTATTTCGTATTAAACCATTATGTTGAAAGGTCGGGTTCACAATAGCTATCGCGTTTGGCCTGGAAATTGGGGTTGTCTTTACTTTTGGGGTTGTCTTTACTTTTGGGGTTGTTTGCACAATAGCTATCATGCTTGTGAGAGTTGGTGTTGAATAACATTGAATGTTTCGTTTGGGTTATATATCGTGAATGTTTCCTCGAGTTTTTAAGACCGAAGGTAAGCGGTAATGTTGAGACGTGTCAGACTACCGTTACTGATTCAGGGTTGTGAGTGTATATATATCTTATAATGAAAATAAAAGAGTAACCTAGCCAACCTTTTCGTCTGCTTTCCATTATTCATTTGTAGTTGTGAATGATATAATGGAAACTAAAATCTAAATTAGTGGAAATGGCTAGAGATTCTTTATATCAAAGACGATTTCTTCGGTGATAAAGCTCTTCCTTGTATTGTTGATAGTTTTTGGATTGCGATTCGAGGTAGGCGCAACACAATCTAAAACTCTTCTTTTATTTAAGTTTCTTTTAATTAAATTTATGTTTGCAAGTTTCCATTAATATATGGATGATAATCGATGTTGTGAGCATGATTATGAATGTTGGGTTGCGGTCCATAGAATGTGATTCTTAAAGATTATTTATGACGAGATACGAGATATAATTGGAAACGGTATTTATTTCCTAAACCCACGTGGGGCTCCCTTGGGCGAGCGGATTGATTGAATTTATTGTTGTATTATATTTGGATACGAGATATCCTTGGGGACGGTTTTGTTTCCTAAACCCACGTGGGGCTCCCTTGGGCGAGCAGATTGATTGAATTTAATTATTATTTATGGATGTGGTGTTTCCATATGTGGGATCCCTTGGGCGAGCGGATTGATTGAATTTAATTATTATTTATGGATGTGGTGTTTCCATATGTGGGCTCCCTTGGGCGAGCGGATTGATTGAATTTAATTATTGTTTATGGATGTGGTGTTTCCATATGTGGGCTCCCTTGGGCGAGCGGATTGATTGAATTTAATTATTATTTATGGATGTGGTGTTTCCATATGTGGGCTCCCTTGGGCGAGCGGATTGGTTGATTGAATTTAATTATTGTTTATGGATGTGGTGTTTCCATATGTGGCTCCCTTGGGCGAGCGGATTGATTGAATTTAAATATTGTTTGTGGATGTGGTTCGAACAAGTGTCTTGGGTAAGTTAACCTTAATAATTTGATCATCCTAAAATTGTTGATTGTGTATTTGGCATCGTCTGATGAACTACAGTCGTGCTTGATCCTTTTGGGTACGTAGGCAGCCGCTTAGCGGTCCAGCACGTAAAGCCATAAAAATTTAGGTAAAATCAACGGTTAGATCTTCCGAAATGATTTTTTTTTTTAAGTTTTCTGTTGCGACAGAAATGGAAAAAATAAGCCTGAATAAATTATTTAATGTGCTTGGGCTTAGTAGCCGGGCCTCGGCTATGATTTCCAAGTAGAACTACGGGTTTTGAAAACCGGGGTGTTACAGTTTGGTATAAGAGCTCTAGGCTTTAGATCTAAATTTCGGGACGAAATTTATTTTAAGGGTGGTAGAATATAATACCCTGTATTTTTAACTACTGTTTCGGTTTGGGTTTACCAGGATTGGTTAACCTTGTGCTTAAATTGTTGTTCCTTAGCCTTATCCTTAGCCCAGGTGGGTGGATTGAAATGTAAAAGCTACAAGTTAGGGTGTAAATAAATTAATTTATAATAAATAAATTAAGAGAAAATGAAAAGAAAAGGAAGATAATAAAAATGTTAATTAGATTTTTGGAGAGGGGGAGAAGAAGAAGGAAAAAGCTAGGGTTTTGGAGCTCAATCCAAAGGCAAGTTTTCTCTTGATCTATCAAGTTTTATTATTAAGCATTGAGTTCAATTTTGTAGATATAGGTGAACCTTTTGAATTTAAATCCCTAGTTTGGGTTTTGAGATTGTTTTTGGATCTGAAATCTGAGAAGCAGGAGCTGGTTGCGTCTTAGAATGAATTTTAACCGTTATAAATTATTGAATTTTGGATATGTTGTTTATAACTAGTTTCCAAAGACTCTACCAAAGTTTCATACAAATCAAGTGAGTACAGGTACCCAAATCAGCTGTATAACAGAGACTTTTGGTACAGAATTTTGTCAGAAGGTGAGTATGTTGGATACCCTGAATTAGGAGTTTTGTTGCGTAGAATTACTTAAATTTTGGATATGATAAACCCATTTGTATTATCATGCTTCTGTAAAATATTCAGAGTAATTGGATGTCCAGAAGTACCCTAATTAGATGAAGTTTCCCTTATGTGACTGTACGTTTTCAGTCTGAATTATGCTTATAAAATCTCTCTTATCTTTATATTTAGCTGTCACTTTTACTTGATATTTTTATGAAGTGTCTCTGATATAGTATTGAGTCTGTGGTAAAAATTTCACCATGTTCTGATCAGTATAAGACATGATTTTGGCAAGTACAGTAGACTGGACTTGCATAGCCTATTCCCTGAATTGTTTCGGTATTGGGTTGAAGCTTGAATTTTGTATGAATATGTTTGGTCAGTTTGAATGGTCATGCAATATGTTTCAGCAGGAATGAATGGAATATGTTTGAGCTTATTTACGAGCTGAATCTCTGTTCAAGTAATTGTGGTTTGTTGAAAGCTATTTCGTATTAAACCATTATGTTGAAAGGTCGGGTTCACAATAGCTATCGCGCTTGGCCTGGAAATTGGGGTTGTCTTTACTTTTGGGGTTGTTTGCACAATAGCTATCATGCTTGTGAGAGTTGGTGTTGAATAACATTGAATGTTTCGTTTGGGTTATATATCGTGAATGTTTCCTCGAGTTTTTAAGACCGAAGGTAAGCGGTAATGTTGAGACGTGTCGGACTACCGTTACTGATTCAGGGTTGTGAGTGTATATATATCTTATAATGAAAATAAAAGAGTAACCTAGCCAACCTTTTCTTCTGCTTTCCATTATTCTTTTGTAGTTGTGAATGATATAATGGAAACTAAAATCTAAATTAGTGGAAATAGCTAGAGATTCTTTATATCAAAGACGATTTCTTCGGTGATAAAGCTCTTCCTTGTATTGTTGATAGTTTTTGGATTGCGATACGAGGTAGGCGCAACACAATCTAAAACTCTTCTTTTATTTAAGTTTCTTTTAATTAAATTTATGTTTGCAAGTTTCCATTAATATATGGATGATAATCGATGTTGTGAGCATGATTATGAATGTTGGGCTGCGGTCCATAAAATGTGATTCTTAAAGATTATTTATGACGGGATACGAGATATCATTGGAAACGGTACTTGTTTCCTAAACCCACGTGGGGCTCCCTTGGCGAGCGGATTGATTGAATTTATTGTTGTATTATATTGGGATACGAGATATCCTTGGGGACGGTTTTGTTTCCTAAACCCACGTGGGGCTCCCTTGGGCGAGCAGATTGATTGAATTTAATTATTATTTATGGATGTGGTGTTTCCATATATGGGCTCCCTTGGGCGAGCGGATTGATTGAATTTAATAATTATTTATGGATGTGGTGTTTCCATATGTGGGCTCCCTTGAGCGATCGGATTGATTGAATTTAATTATTGTTTATGGATGTGGTGTTTCCATATGTGGGCTCCCTTGGGCGAGCGGATTGATTGAATTTAATTATTATTTATGGATGTGGTGTTTCCATATGTGGGCTCCCTTGGGCGAGCGGATTGATTGAATTTAAATATTATTTGTGGATGTGGTTCGAACAAGTGTCTTGGGTAAGTTAACCTTAATAATTTGATCATCCTAAAATTGTTGATTGTATATTTGGCATTGTCTGATGAACTACGGTCTTGCTTGATCCTTTTGGGTACGTAGGCAGCCGCTTAGCGGTCCATCACGTAAAGCCATAAATATTTAGGTAAAATCAACGGTTAGATCTTCCGAAATGAATTTTTTTTTTAAGTTTTACGTTGCGACAGAAATGGTAAAAATAAGCCTGAATAAATTATTTAATATGCTTGGGCTTAGTAGCCGGGCCTCGGCTATGGTTTCCAAGTATCACTCCGGGTTTTGAAAACCGGGGCGTTACAAAAGTCACAAGTTGTCTCAGACTTTTTAGCAGAATTTCCTCTAGAAGATGATGAAGCTGTGGAGGAGATGATGGATATAGAAGAAGAACATGGAGATCCAAAAGACTTGTTAACAGAACCAAATAGATGGGAAATATTGGTAGATGGATCTTCTAATGGAGAAGGTAATGGAATTGGAATTGTCTTAATCTCGCCGGAGGGAATGAAGATGGCTTTTTCATTTAGATTGGAGTTTCTATCCACTAATAATGAGACAGAATATGAAGCTGTGATATATGCCTTAAAATTCACAGTAGAAATGAAATTAGAAAATACAAGAATTACCAGCAACTCGTAGCTAGTAATTCGCCAAATAAAAGGAGAATACACAACAAATGAACCATCTTTGAAGAAATACAAAAAACTTGTTGAAGAATTTTCAGCGAATATCCCAAAAATAAAATGGAGACATATATCAAGGAAACATAATAGGCTCGCAGATATTTATGCTTTCATTTCAAGTATGATGACAGATCCAACTGCGAGATGTATAAAAATCCAGACACTCGTGTCTCCATAAATCTATAAAGAAGAGGAAGAATAGGTGGATGTAATGATAATATAAGGTGGAGAAGAAGACCCAATATACAATATCGCAGACTGGAGAACAGAACTTCATGCATATTTAGCAAGAGGGGAAACACCAAGAAATAGATTGGAGGCACACAAATTAAAGAGCCGTGCAACAAATTATGAACTGAGAGATGGAATATTGTATCGAAAATCATTTAGTGGACCATCACTTAGATGCTTAACATGAGAAGAGGGAGAAAAGGTATTAAAAATGTTACACAGTGGAGACGCTGGTAATCACAGTGGAGGAAGATCTTTTGCATACAGAACAAAAATGCAAGGCTACTATTGGCCGTGCATGCATGAAGATGCGAAGCAACTATCAAGACGTTGCGAAGATTGTCAGCAACATGGAAAAATAATACACGCACCGGGAGCACTATTATCATCCTCAACTAGTGTGTGGCCTTTTGGAAAATGGGGATTGGATATCGTGGGACTATTTGTACCCGACAGGACAAAGAAGATATTTGATCGTCGCTACAGATTATTTCACAAAGTGGGGAGAAGTAAAGGCCGTACAGCATATTCGCGACAAAGATATTTTTACATTCATATTTAAAAATATAATTTGCAGATTTGGAATTCCTGCACAGTTGGTATCTGATAATGGAAAGCAATTTGAAGGACAGAACATAAAAATGTTACTTAATGCATTTAAAATCAAATGTGGAAAATCAACACCTCTATATCCGCATGCCAATGGGAAGGCAGAAGCAACAAATAAGATAATCGCAGATATATTAAAGAAGAAATTAGAGGGACATCACAGGTCATGGTGTGAACAAGTACATAATGCCATATGGGCCTACAATACAACTAGGCGGGAAGCTACTGGAATGTCACCTTTCTGTTTGACAAAAGGAGTTGAAGTTGTGCTACCAACAGAAGTTGCTATACCAACAACAAAAAGAGAAGCTTGGAAGAAAAACCTCAGTGCAAGAATGATATTGACCAAACTTGATGAATTAGAAGAAAAGAGAGAAAATGCATTACAGTATATGGAGAATTATCAGACAAGATTAGCCCGAGAGTACAATAAACGTATCAAAAAGCGTGAATTTCAACCAGGTGATTTAGTTCTGCGAGAAACACCAGGGTACCAGCGAGAGAATGGTGGAAAGTTAGCGAGAAAGTGGGATGGGCCTTATATCATTAAAGAGATAATTGGAAACGGGGCATATAAATTGATGGATCCTGAAGGTAGATATGTGGGTCAGAGGCTTGGTAGACCATGGAATAGATTATACTTAAAAAGATATTATCCCTAGGAGATTTTGCGAAGAAGGGAACCGCGAAATAATGTATGATTAAAATGAAATGAATGAATACAAAGATTTTATGAAAAAGAAGGTGCGGGATTGAAAAATATCAAAAGAAATAATGAAAACATGCGAAAATTTTGCAAGAAATGATCTTTAAGATCCAGAATGGGACAAACCTTTAAGGCATACACCCTAGTTCGTGAATAAAATTTCGCATGAGGCAAATGTAAGACCTAAAGTACGTCATAGAAGGGGTATCTGTAACATAACTTAGCGATAAGGTTACACCGCTGCTGGAACCTGAGTCATGGAGATTTGGGGTCAATGAAAGCCTATCCAGGAGAGACACCTTGGATTCTCAATTTGAGAATATGACTTAAGTTAGGCGACTAAGGTAATAAGAGTTATCCTAAGGGGTGCAGAGTATGACCAAGGAGCCGAGGTACACGGTTGAGCCAAGAGTTCCCGGGGCGTATGAAACTACCCTGTCCATTCTTGGTAAGTCTTGGCTATGATGCACTCAGCCCAAAGAAAACCCCACTTAGGGTGCAGTCTCATAACCATAAGCCATATAGGCAAAAGGGATAAGAGGCTGCGATCACAACTGGTTGTTGTTAAGACTGGATGGGAGGAGCTAGTCTTGTATGGCCGATGTACGTCTCCTTGAAAGGGAAACCAGGGGGAAGATAAGGGCGGCACCCTCCATTAGGAAGATGATAAGTGTCTTAATACGCAAATGTCATGAGACTTTTTACTCACTAGAGTATTAAGACTTGTCATATTTGTGCAATATTCCTGAAGAGGCAATAATACAAAAGATAAGATAAGATGAGATCAATGGGTCATTTCATGAAAGTGTAAAGACGTCCTGCGATTTCGTCGCAAGACGGCAATGTCATGTGGCTTTAGTTTCGCAAAAAAATGTAGGCTTGTCATATTGTCGCAGCAAAACTACAAAAGAACAAAAAGTTAAGGCAAGATCAATGGGTTTCTACATGAAAGTGTAGAGGCGTCCTGCGATTTTGTCGCAAAAGAGAAAAGATGGCAAAATAAAACCTTTAACTAGGATGGCAAAATAAGACCACAAAATATTTATAAATACTAACTATACTTTATCCAGATCATTCATTGCTAGAAAGATAATGAGAGGCAAGTATGAGAATTAATAAACAAAATGACATTATCTTTCTCGCAAGTTCTTACTCGAAAAAGCAAAAGTGATTCAAAAAGAGGTTCAAAGTACATTGTTCGCAAGAGAAGAAGGAGTAATTCAAGAAAATAAAATCAGAACTCAGACTTCAATATCCTCTTCGCTAGCTTTATTATTAATGTCCTCGCCAGCCTTATCATCTCCACCAGTTTTATCATCTTTGTCAATGTTCTCCTCATTCTGATCGATTCTGGTTTCTTCCACATTTGGCTTATCACCAGCATCTCCTTCTTTATTAAGGACTTCTTCTTCTTATTCTTCTACATCTTCTTGGGAAATATTATCTTCATCATTTCCATAATCAAGATCACTATCAATAGCCCGAGGAATTTCATATTCATCTATTTCCAAAGGTTTGAGTGATACGGGAGAAAGAGATTTGGACAGCAGAACCTCATTCATAAGAACTTCGGCACTGATATGAGCCCGGCGAAGGAAAGCTCTTTCACGGTTTCTAATCTCCATATCCTTGAAATATTCAAGATAGTCATACTTTCTTTCTGCTTGATCGCGAGAGAAGGCAAGGTGAGCAGTAAGTAATCCATTTTCTTTGCGAAGCTTAGAAAGTTTAGAGTCCAAGGAAGTAACAGAAGATTAAAGCTTTCTTTCATATTCTGCGAAAAATAAGAACAAAAATTATTCAGGCAAACACTTCGCAAGGAAAAATTAACAGAATATTGAAGCTTTCTTTCAGATTAACAAAAGAAAGATGTCTGAGGCAGTCAAAATGACTACCTTCCTATTGAGATATTAGATTTTGAATTAATGCCAAGCAAGCATTCTCCCAATGATTCATGGTATCATCAAATTTATCTCCAACTAGACCTTTCATACGAGATTTTAGTTTCTTTTCTTTAGAAATGAGATAAGTGTTTTCCTTCGCAAGTGGAGAGTGAGATTCTTCTAATTTGGAATATTTTTCTTGAAGCTGATTGGCCTTTACACTTAAAGTTATTCTACCTTGAATGAGTGTATTTTTCTCAGCAATGGATGATTCAGTTACTTCTTTAAGTTCATTTTTCAGCGAATGAAGATATTGTTCTTGACTATCACATACTTTTGAAGAGCACGTAACTTCTGCGAGGAAATCGCCACCAAATTTAAAAGTGTTCGCTTCTTCTGAGAAAGAGTTTTGTTTTCATCTGATAAAGTTTCCATCTCTAAGTTATCTTTAGTCAAAGAATAAGAGAGGCGAGATATTTCGCTACTTAATGAGCTTTGCTCTTGAACTAATTGGGTATTCTCTCTGGTAAGATTATTTATTTTATCAACGAAATATGTATTAAGATTAACTAATCGGTTATATTGATCCATCTAACTATCTCTATCAACGCGAATTTCTTCAGCAGCAGATCCAAACTGAAATCTCTCCATCATTCGTTTCTGATTTAAAGCTTAACAAGCGAAAAAAGAATTTAAGAATGAACAACATGGAAAGAACAAGTTTGTTAAGAGGAAAGATAAAAACGGAGATAAGAAATTCATACTTCTTAATTCATTATTTTTCTGGCGAAGAAGTTCGCAATCCAAAGAAGCATTCTGAAACTTCTGTTGTTCAAAACGAAGATTCTCCTTCAAAACTTCAACTTCTTTCTCTAGGAGTGTTTGCGAAGTTGTCCTATCAGAACTAAGATATCTACCTAAAATTTCGCAGACACCAGATTAAACAGGATCCATAGATGACTTCTTGGAACCAATTAAGAGATCAGATAAAACCAGTAGTAGTGGTAGTGGTAGTGGTAGTGGTAGTGGTAGTGGTAGTAGTAGTAGTAGGTAGTAGTAGTAGTAGTAGTGGTAGTAGTAGTGGTAGTAGTGGTAGTAGTAGTGGTGGTAGTGGTAGTCGTAGTAGTAGTGGTGGTAGTGGTAGTAGTAGTAGTGGTAGTCGTGGTCGTCGTAGTAGTCGTAGTGGTAGTGGTAGTAGTAGTAGTGGTAGTGGTAGTGGTAGTAGTCGTAGTGGTAGTGGTAGTGGTAGTAGTCGTCGTAATGGTAGTGGTGGTGGTAGTAGTGGTAGTCGTCGTCGTGGTAGTGGTGGTAGTGGTAGTGGTAGTAGTGGTGGTGGTGGTAGTAGTGGTGGTGGTAGTAGTGGTAGTGGTGGTGGTGTCGTGGTAGTGGTAGTAGTGGTGGTGGTAGTGGTAGTAGTGGTAGTGGTAGTAGTAGTGGTAGTAGTAGTAGTGGTAGTAGTAGTAGTAGTGGTAGTGGTAGTGGTAGTAGTAGTGGTAGTGGTGGTGGTAGTCGTAGTGGTGTGCGGTGGTCGTGGTGGTCGTGGTGGTGGTGGTGGTGGTGGTAGTAGTAGTAGTAGTAGTAGTGATAACAGAAAGTTGATGGTCATCACTTTTTGTTAAAGAGGTGTTATCTGAAGGTGAAATTTGAGGAAGATCATAGGGTGAGATTATGGTAGGAATAATTTGAGGAGTGTTGGTCACATGGGAAGAAAAAGTTTCATTTGCAATAGGTTGTGCAGTGGGAATTTCATCCATAGAAGGATTTGAGCTTATTGCGAGGTTTGGGCTTGCTGTGACATTTTCGCAAACCGGAAGTGGAGGATCAGCTTGCGAAGAATAAGCTGAAAGGCTAAGTTTGGGAAAGGAAACAGAAAAGTCAACAACTTTAGGTGAGCGATACTTCTTGCTAGGTTTGGTGACATCTCCATCACCCTACGAATCACAACTCAGATAAGAAACAGAGGCAACAATATTGTTATTAAAAAGATCCATGTTTCCTACTACCTTGTCATTCACAGACTTTCTCTTTCTCGCAAGAACTTTGGGATGCGATTCTTTGGGAGCATTATGGTTTTGAACTGTGAAATTAGTGCTGGAAGTGCTTTTGCTGAAACAAAAACAGTATGGGAATTTACATAAAGAACAAACAAGATGAATTCAGTGAAACAAAATCAGTTTCAGCAAAAGAAGGAAGACTAACCTTGGAGATTCCATGAAAGCGGAGAAGAACAGTAGCAGGAAGATGGATTTGATAAAGAAAAATAAAATTGCAGATGATGAAGATTTGCAGAGGGTATGAAGATGAAGGAGACGAAGAAAAAACAAAAGAAAGAAATTATCTTTCCTCTAGATCTCTCTTTAAATAGATAAAAGAAGATGAACGGTTAATACCAAATGTGCCGGTGATTATGAGAATAGGAAACACGTGTAAACAGTTATGTTTAATTCACGGGGCCTTGTCGGTAGGAAAAGATGAAGAAGGAGAAGATGCACAATTGCGGCATTTTGAAGAATAATTTCCCATGACATTCTCTCCTTCGCAGAGAAGACAGGAGAAGAGGCAAGATGTAGGATCAGAATATCGCAGAAAATAAATATTTGCGAAGTTAGGTTAATAACATATTGCGAGCGTCGCAGAGTAATTTGAAGAATGACGTAACATATGACGATGGCAGAAACATGAGAAATGTGTGATGATTTTGCAATAATTAGAGTGCTTGCGGAGATGTGACAATATAACTCTTGCGAGAATATCGCAAGTCAGATCCGAAATTAAAGGACAAATTAGCTGTCATCCACTATGTAAATCTCTATATAAAGAGTTGAACAAGCATAAGGGGGAGAGAGATCTTTCCGAGTGTTGAGCAAGTCATTTAGGAGAGAGAAAGTTTAGAGAACAATTGTATTCTTGTTTTCTCCCATTTCATGTAACATTTCTGTGAATCAATTATATATATAGTTTCAGGAGAAAATACTCTGTTGTGGTTAAAAGCTGTATCAAGCTCGAATTCTAGAGCTTCTGGCCCCACCATAACAATTCTAGACCAATAGGAACTTTTTGTTTTTTCACACCATGAATATTTCGTATTTTCCGCACCACTTAACCTAAATTAACGAAACTTATGCGTCTCACATGTATCTTTTCTTTTCTCTCTACTACTACTACCGTTCTGCACCCCAAACCCTAACCTGCAATATCGATTACTCTTTGGTAGTCTCTGATCACCGTTCTTCCCCATCTATGTGAAGATATTGATAAGATTCATGGGGTAGGTGATGAAATATCTTCCCAAAAATCATACAACATCCTAATCTAATCTTCACTCTCATCTTTTCGACACCCTACTGTCTTTCATGGAATCCTATACGGCTAAGAACATCCTTCTTCTTCCTATTTTCTTGCGGGAAGAAAACTTAAATCTCTATGGGTTTTTGTTTCGAGTGCGAGTGATGAATACCTGATATCTGATATACATAGCCCTAAAAAAATCCGCAATCCTAATTTTACCATGTCGCTCTCTGTCTCTTCTGTCTCTCCATCTTACAGGCTCTCCATCTAACGACTTTGTCTTTTGTTTTGTTATTCGGTAGTTGTTCACACGATATTTTTTTTTCATTTTTGTTTTGTTAGAATGATGTTTCCGAGTTCTTAGGGAAATCACATATATTACCAGAGAAGCACAGCCGGACGAGATAGAGGTATACTGATGCTTTTGTGATATCAAACGTACAATTATTAATAACATATATGCGAGGTTTGAATCTTATTATGTATGTGATAATTTTGGGACTGTTCAAAAAGTAACACCTTAAGATTATTTATTTTACATAGATTAGATGTGATCTCATTAAAAGGAAGTTGTTTCGCTACTTTCCAGAATCAGGATGAGGCATAAATTTTCATTATGCATCTCACTGTTTTCGGTCATGGTTGATTATAATGGGCGTGTTAGTTTTGATTATTTTTAAATTCCATTTATAAAGGTTTTTCACTAAATATTAATTATGAAATGTGTTTGAAGTTTTATATTTCTCATAGCAGACCCATCAATACGATATTACCAAGAAAGTAGCAGACCCTGGGCTGCGCAACTCAATTCTTATGGAGTTGCCAAACATGCATGGACAAATTGACTGAGAAGAAATTGTAAAACTTTCTTAGGTGAATCATACTCTCAAGTCCTCTCTAGGAAACACTTACAGGGTAATATCTTTCAGTTGTTGGATTTCAATGGGGCTGGTATTCGAAATGTATGCACTGAAGCTAGAATGTTTGCGATATATGTTCAACGTGATTACGTCATTCATGAAGATTTTATAAAAGTAAAGCACTGAAAACACTTACGAATTATGATGTGTTAACAATTAGGGTAGTCTTCTAAATTTACTATTTAAATTGATACAAGTGCAACTGTGAAACAACTAAATGGTAAGATATCGTATTGTCATCTATTTCCTGTAAGTTAAGTTCAATATTAAATATAGTGCATGACTCGCCGGCTTATAATTTTCGCTCTAGAATAAAATGCAAGAGGACAGTTTCCAATTATAGTAAATCTGATCTGATTACGGACCATATTCGTTAATTTACTAGCCTGTATTTAGATTTTACCTAATTTTTGAATTCTCGAAATACTTTATTAATATTTTTGGGGTGAAATAATGAGATTTAGGATTTTCATTATGAATATTAATCATGGACGCTTAATTTTGTACATATTTAGGTGGATTGAATTTGAGCACTGGAATTAATAGCAGGCGTGGTTTCTGGATGCCAGTACTCTTGAGCGGATGAATACTGGAAGTAGACTACAGGGTTGAGGAGCACTTAAATTTAATTAAATTAGGAGAATTTTCAAAGTAACTAAATGTTTTGCCATTTTGTTTTGTTTCATTTGTGTGGCATATGGATTCTAATAATCAATTTGGAAGGCGTGTGCGTGTTGCACTGGATACTAGATGTGGTGCTGCATGTAGGGGTGCTCTTTTGTTTTATCAAAATCAGATTCATTTTTAGTGGAAAGTAGTTTCTCCCACCTATGATCGAAGATTTTGCAACACAGTGATGGTTGTAACCAAGTCGATCTTTCATCTTTTGAAATGAACAGGCATTAGTTATCCAGATGTAAAGTGAATTGGGGTCCTCCAAATGATCCAGTATTAGTTGAACCTTTCTCATGTTCAAGTAAAAAAAAAAAAAAAAAATTTGCAGGTCACTGACAAATTCACTTATATACATGGAAATAAAGAACCAGAAGTTCAAGCAGATGATGTAATGCGGACTTTGGCAGTCTATAGTGGCATCCCTATTCAGTTTTCTTTTCTGAGCATCATATTGTGGTATGCTCTGTCGAGGTAGTTTCGTTATAGTTATTGTTTTATTCTCATGCTGAGAAATCCTAAGAACATATAGAGTGGAGGGTTACAATTTTCCCTTTTGATATGATAGGTTTGAATTGACGTCTTTTGTCAAAGGTTATATTTAGGTGTTGATTTAAGTCACCATTTATGTGAATTCTTACCTTTGGAAACAACTTTCTATAACACCCTTTTGAGATGAATACGCCTCGGTTATACCACCCTGGATTCATTTAAGTTGGTAATGAGATTGAGTGGAAAATGAATTTGAAAGGGTTTTAGGTCATGGAGAATTTTAAACCCCTACTTTTGTCACCATATTTGCAAAATCTGGGTTCGCACTAAAGTTATATGTAACGAGACTAACTCATGGTATTTGCAGGTAAACAAGCATCTTTAATGGCCTAACATGCATCACAATCATGGATCACAGATTAGTAAGAAACCACTTTAGCATGTAGGTCATTTATTTTCCTAAGTGGGTTAAGGTGCATTTTATTTGAGAAGAGGGTTTAGAAATGAAAGATTAACCAATCGCATTTTTAGTGGCCTAGAATTTCTTTTAAAATAACAAAAAATTCTTTTCATGTTAGATTTGATTATTCTTAGTTAATTTTATTTTTTCGTGTTTTTAGTATTTCATTATTTCGTGTTTTTATTACTTTTAAATATTTTTAACCGAGGCACCAACACCCCTTTGAATAGCAAGACCTATCCCATGTTATTTGTTTCCAGGTTACCCATCAACATATTGTAAAAAAAAATATTTAAATTTGAAAAAATAAGAAAATATTATCTTTTTTTTAGTACTTTACTATTTTTATTGCTCATTTTTCTCAAATTTTGAATCCCAAAAAAATTATCGGCATCAAAAACATACTTTTCTTTGCGGAACATCTAGGCCCGTGCAACGCACGGGGATAAAATCTAATAAAAGTGTTGCTCTTAATCTTTAAAAGATGTGTTGATTATTATGAATTCTTGTGAGGGGTGTAGTGTAGGATTTCCTGTTACTACAGGCAGTTTAGTCTTAACACTCTTGTAAGGAGATTTCTTCCTTCCATATAGTGTGGAATTTCCTTGATCAGAGGAGACTAACACATCTTTCTTAATTGGAAGGGACTCCATTTTTACTTCTGGTGCTAGAGCATTTTCAGTTTTAGCAGAAGTAATTGGTATATTGGACTGCTTAGAGCATCCTTGAATAGAGAGTTTACTCAAGTGATGTTCTATTTCCAATGCATCCTTTTTAAGGCCTGCCTCAAGAGTCATACACGAAGGATGATCTTCAGTATTTTCTTTGGATTTGCAGTCTCTTATCATACCAATAAGAACACTGATGTGTTGTTTTATCCGATGGAGTCTATCATCTTCGATTCTAACAAGATTTAGAATCAACTCACTCTCTTCGGCTATTTCCCATTTATTTTGAGAAATAGACTCTTTTGAAAGGTAATCGGGACAACACATGTCAGTTTCTATTTGTCTAGTTTGAACACAAGGTTCATATATGTTTGAGATTGAAGAATCTTTCTCTTTAATAGAATTAGACGAAATAGAGCTTTTATTTCTGGTGGCACATTTATCAGAGATACTACTCTTGTCCATAGAGTCAGATCACTACAAACACAGACTTGTAAGGTCTTGAACGTGTTTTCCCGCTCTGATACCAATTGAAAAGTTGGGGTCTAACAACCACACCCAATATTTCGAATTAGCAATTTTTATGGACAAACTCCAATATGCTTTCTAGAGAATCAACTAGACAGTCATACTCAATCAATAGAAAATATATCAAAGAGTTTATATCTCTCTCACTTGATTTGATCTTTACTCAAGCAAACAGAAATCTGCGAGTCTTTATCAAATTCAAGTAGATAACTTGGATGGTACCAAAGACTGATATCCAAGTGTCAATCAATTTAAACCAACAACCAAAAAGGTCAGATAGTCTAATTGATTTAACAACGCACAACCTGTATTATTTTAATTATATAACAAAATATAATGCGGAAAAGAAATAACATAGACACCAGAATTTTGTTAACGAGGAAACCGCAAATGCAGAGAAACCCCGGGACCTAGTCCAGATTAAACATACACTGTATTAAGTTGTTATAGACACTAGCCTACTCCAAGCTAACTTCGGCCTGGACTGTAGTTAAACCCTAATCAATCTCATACTGATCCAAGGTACAGTTATGCTCCTACTTCTATGATCCCAGTAGGATACTACGTACTTGATTTCCTTAGCTGATCTCACCCACAACTAAGAGTTGCTACGACCCAAAGTCGAAGACTTTAATAAACCAATCTGTATCACACAGAAAAGTCTACGGTAATAGATAAATTCGTCTCCTACGAGTTTTTGTTCCGTCTTTTGATAAATTAAGGTGAATAGGAACTAATTGATAAAACCAGGCTTATATTCCCGAAGAACATCTCAGCTTTATCAATCACCTCACAATAGTCTTAATCGACGCATCGAAAAAAGATATTGTGGAATCACAAACGATGAGACGAAATGTTTGTGACTACTTTTATATCTTGCCTATCGTAGATATAAATCTCAAGCCAATTATTATAATTGTACTCGTACGATAGAAATAGAAAGATCAGATCACACAACTACGATAAAAGTAGTATCGGTCTGGCTTCACAATCCCAATGAAGTCTTTAAGTCGTTAACCTAGTTTTAGAAGAAGAAAACCAAAGTTTAAAGGAGAATAGACTCTATCTTAGCATAACTTGTATCACACAGAATGTGTGGGGATTAGGTTTCCCAGTTGCTAGAGTTCTCCCTTATATAGTCTTCAAATCAGGGTTTGCAATCAATGTTAGCTTACTAACAAAGCATTCAATATTCACCGTTAGATGAAAACCTGATTAGATTCAAGCTAATATTTATCAACTATTAGATCAAAAACATAGCTTGTTATACACACATGTAATGCACGTTTCTAAGCTTGTATAACCGTACCCAAACTTGTACATTAGTTGGTTCAACAATAGTTAACCAAATGGTTAGCCATATGATAACTTTCATATCAACCATATTCTTCTTCACCATAACTAGTCCAAATGACTCAAATGAACTAGTTAAAGAGTTGTTCAATTGCTTAGATATTTATGTACTATACAAGACACAATCGAAGCAAAAACGATATGATTCACTCGAATCGATTCATGAACTATAAATCCACGATTTGCAATAACATTCCTTAGTTTATTAAGATAAGTTCACAAATATCGTTTTTAGACATAACCTACTCAGGTTCGCGGACTGGGTTCGCAGACTTAAGTTCCCGAATGGAGTTCACAAACTCCAGTAGAAATTCTCGGGTTCGAGAACTTTTCCAGTTCGCGGACTGAAGTTCACCTACTACTCTGGTTTCACTTGATCAACAAAGTTCACAAACTTTGGTTCAAGGAACAAGGACTTATACATATATGTGTTTCCACAACAATGCTTATACCTTCCAATGGTTATATTGTCTAAATTTTCATTTAAATCATTGAAACATTCTCAGAGGGCGTTATATAGTTGTTATTCACAAACTATTTTTTGTCAGTGCAATTTTCAAAGTGATTGAAACATAACATGACTTATGTCACTAGGAAAAGATAAACTTGGCTAAAGAGAAAGCTTTACCAACACATATTTCGAGAAATAGATGAGCGAGATATACTTAGCTCGAAATTCCACATGTGTATAATCTTAGTCTATATAGTAATACGACTTTTGTCTCAAGATAGGAGATAGAGTAGATAGACTTTTGAGTGATAGATAAGTTCATGTCTCCACATACCTTTTAGTCGATGAAGATCCACTGGTTCCTTGAGTAGTCATTCGTCTTGTATGATGATTTCCATGGAGTTCTTGAGCTCAACTACCCTTTCTATCCTAGTCTGAGACCTTAGCTATAGTAGACTAAAAATCAAGACTTTATAGTTTTGATCACTAACATTGACAAACATGCTTGAGATAGAAACGCATGCGAGTTCGACCGAGTAATGCTCTAACAAATTTAATCAGAATACACAACCAAAATAACCACAAATGAATCTATGATTACTCTAGTTGGGAATACTCACACAAGAAGACTTATGGAGATGCACAGTATATACATAAAATATGGACCAGGGAAGATTAATATTGCGGCATAGACAAGGATTCATTCTATTTTCCATCACTATTTGCACAATGACATAAAATAGACATAATCCTTGTAAACAAAAATTCATCCTATCTTCCATCAATTATTTTCATAACGACATAATAGGTTCAATTTTTTTTTGCCAAAATTTCATCGATCTTGTATCAATACTTACATATCGACATATAAAAGAGATAATTTTTGATATCGTATGGGACAATAATAGTTCACGGATGCTAACACACATATCCCATAACATATTTCAATATATAAAACCATTAAGATTAATACTGCAAAAATCATCTTCCAAACAATTTTAGAGTTTAAATAGATAAATCTAAAAAACAAAGATGAAAATATTGGAATAGCTATGTGTAATCACAATAGTGGCTATTCCAAACTCTAGTTATTCTTCCTAAAACATAAGAATAGAATTCTCATAAGAAGACTTCCTATACATTAAGATCTTTGAAAAATTCTTTGCCGTCCCCGAAATCATTGTCGTCAACAGCCATTGGAACATATGGTTCTTGGAGGAAGGAGTCAATACCAATAAACCTTCTAGGATGATGATGTCAAACTAGGGCCTTCTGAATTTCCAGTGATCTTAAAACACAATCCTTTATTTGTTAAATCTCTTTTTTTGCCTGCTTCAACTCTTCAAGAACATCAGAAAACTTCTGACAGTTTGAAGGAACAACTCTTGGCTTCCTCACATTCCTTCTTTTTCTTTTTAAAGTTGGAGACAATTGAGATTTTTCCTTTTCCTTAGTGATTGATGGCTTAATAATCATATTGACATCTTTCCCATCAGAAGACATGATCCTTGGAGTTTCCATGTAAGCACGGTTTTGTGAGAGGAATTCACAACCAAACCTCAACAAGCAGTCTTAAGATATAAGGAATATCAGAAAAGAAAAAAGGAATATAGGGTTTCTAAACCTATAAAAAGGTTTGTGTACGCACAGCTCACAACCCTATAAATAGTGGAATTATCGCTAATAACCCTCTTCTTTTGCATACAGGGCCTTTCTAATATCAACAGTAATAATGAAGGAATTCCAAAAACCAAACAACACAAAGCTAGAAAAATAATTTTTTATTTTTATTTTAAAGCCTAAGGTGTGCAAGATCCTGTCTCTTTTAAACAGGCACATGAGACAAGATGCACAAACATAACACAATCAAGTTGTGTTATGGTGAACAACAATCTGTCCACCATGATCCTTTTGGTTGGAATTCATGGAACCTTGGATTTCCTTATGTTTATACCATGTTTTCCTCTCTAATGGTCTAAATATATCTTTGGAAACCACTTTCTTTGAGGAGGATAAAATCTTACATACCTCAGCTGTTTTCTCTGCAAGTTTGAGCTTGGTATATATACGATCTTCTCTCCATTGAAGCTTGTTGACATATCTGATCTTGTGTTTGTACTTAAAACACTTTGAAAGTTCATGACCCTTGAGAGAACAATAGGAGCATGTCAATGCATAAGATGATTTAGGCGCCTGTGAGATGCAAGCTGCTAGGCACAACGTAGATCCTGAAAAATTTATCATAGAGTTTCCAAAGGAAGGGTCAATTGATTATTCCATCTTGATTGGGTTCTCTTCTAAAAGATTATCAAGATTGATGTATGTATTGATACAACTATCAAAATCAATATTTTTTCACATAGAAGAGCAACACTTGATTTTTTGTCTTCATCAAAATCATAATTTTTAGACATATCATCAAGTGTCGCAGCAAGACCTTTGTTCCCAGTGTATTTTCTAAGATTTGGGCACTCATTTTCAAAATGACCAAACCCTTTACACTTAAATCATTGAGGCATATCCTCGTCATCAATTTCATCTGTGTCCCTGTTTTCAGGAGGAATACGATTATGAGGTTTTACTGATGATTTTGGCTTATCTCTGGTGAACCGTTTACTTCTCTTCAATTGAAGGTCCCTAAACTATCTTGTGATCATCAAGACCTATTTGTCAAGATCTTCATATGATGAATCAGTCTCAGAGTGATCATCGTCAGAGATATACGTATTTTTACTTTTATCAATTAATTTTGTGTCTTTCAGTGCTTTGAACGCAACATCCTTATATTTGGATGAATGTTCGTGATCAAAGATCTTAAGCTTCCCAACCAGCGTATTTCTGGAGAGATTATCAAGGTTATTTCCCTCAATTATGGCATGCTTCTTAGAATCGTATCTAGATGGCAGCGGTCTGAGAATTTTCATCACAATGTCCTTTTCAAGAATAGTCTTACCCAATGCAAAAGATGCATTAACAATTTCAGACACTTTGTGATTAAACTCATCAAATGAATCTTCATCTGCCATACGCAGGTTTTCCCAATCGAAATTTAGGTTTTGAAGCCTGGCTTCCTTTTCACTGGTATTACCTTCGAATACGGTTTCTAAGATATCCCACACATCTTTAGACCTAGTGCAATTTGACACATGATGCTGAAGATTTGGGGTAGTGGCATATATGATGGCATTCAAACCGTCGAAGTTTTTCTTTGCACCAAGTATCTCAGCAGCATCATATTCGCCAATATTCTTTGGAACAGTAGTGTTACCTATTGCCACAATGGGAGCATCATATCTGTTAGCAACATATACCCATGATTGAAAATCATACGCTTGAAGAAACGATTACATAAAAATTTTCCATCATAAGTAATTAGAGCCATCGAAGACTGGTGGTACGTTTATAGAGATAGCACCTATGTCCATAGAGTCAGATCGCTACAAACACAGACTGATAAGGTCTTTAAACGTGTTTGCCTGCTCTGATACTAATTGAAAAAGTGGGGGTCTAACAACCTCACCCAATATTTCGATTAGCAATCTTTATGGACTAACTCTAATATACTTTTAAGAGAATCAACTAGACAGTCAGACTCAATCTTAATAAAAAAGTATATCAAGAAGTTAATATCTTTATCTCTCGATTTGATCTATACTCAAGCAAATAGAAATCTGCGAGTCTTTATCAAATACAAGAGATATAAACTTGGATGGTACCAAAGATCAATATCCAAGGATCAATCAATTTCCAATCAACAACCAAAGGTTGCATTTCACAATTGATCGATACAACGCACAACCTGTGATATTTCAATTATATAACAAAATATAATGCGGAATAGAAATAACACAGATACCATAAATTTTGTTAACGAGGAAACCACAAATGCAGAAAAACCCAGGGACCTAGTCCAAATTGAACACCACACTGTATTAAGCCGATACAAACACTAGCTTACTACAAACTAACTTCGTTCTGGACTGTAGTTGAACCCTAATCAATATCACACTGATTCAAGGTACAGTTGCGCTCCTTACATCTCTGATCCCAGCAGGATAATATACACTTAATTCCCATAGCTGATCTCACCCACAACCAATAGTTGCTATGACCCAAACTCGAAGACTTTAATAAACAAATCTGTATCAAATAGAAAAGTCTACGATAATAGATAAATCTGTCTCCCACAGATAAACCTACGAGTTTTGTTTCATATTTTGATAAAATCAAGGTGAACAAGAACTAATCAATAACCTAGACTTATATTACCGAAAACCAGCCTACAATTATTGATCACCTCACAATAATCTAAATCGTATGTTAGCGAAACTAGATATTGCGGAATCACAAACGATGAGACGAAGATGTTTGTGATTTCATTTTATCTTGCCCTATCAGAGATATAATCTTAAGCCAATTATTCAATTGAACTCGTACGATAGAAAATGGCTATAAGGTGAGGATTTCATCCTAGGGAACAATATTTGCATGTGTTCTAAGGAAGTAAGTTCATGATATGTGTTGTGAACCGAAAAGGAAATCGCCAGGCGTTATTGGGGTTGTTCTTCATTGCATATCTTATGAACGACCAATGTATGTGATTAGTATAACCGCTCATTACTTGTTTGTGTCCTTGGTAAAACTATTCACATGAGGCCTGACTTATGTATTGGTATGACTTTTATTAGTGAAACCAATCTTAAGTTATCACCTGGGGTATGATCGGGTTGTGAGTGTCGGAACTTATTACTGGGAGAAGGGGAACCGATCCTAGTAATGGGTTCAATGCATCACAAGGGGAACCGATCCTTGTATGAGGTGCATCAAGGTTTATGGAAGAAATGGGAACCGATCCTATGAACATGTGCAACACGTTTTTGGGAAGAGGGAACCGATCCTATGGAAATGTGCAGTGCATACAAGTTAGATACCAAATATTTGTGGGGAACCGATCCTAGTACCTAGTCAGCCGTATCTTTGGTAAGCTAGTGTAACTATCCACAGTACTCACATGGTGGTAGAACCGAAACTTGTTTTGGTAGAATCGTAAACCCATGAGTTGTGATTGAGTGTTACTTGATCAATCACGTAGTTCTTGAAAGTCAGATGAACCAATTCTAAACTTGTTTGGAAGTGTGGTAAATCGGTTTCAAGTGAGCAAGCATGGAAAATACTTGCAAGAGTAAGATGTCGACACACTTTGAAAACGGTGCATTAATGCTTATTCTATATTGTTCAAAGATATTCCTTAAAGGCTAAGAAGGAAGTAAATCCCAAGATCGAATTTAAATAAGTTAAGAATCTTTTTAATTAAGGATTTTTAATTATATATGGAAAATAAGAATTAGTAATGTGCATTTGCTAATCAAAGATTTTCCAAGGAGATTTCGATCATATTTTTGGACAGTGCATTCACAGGAATTATGAAAACCGAATTTGGGTAAATATGGAAAATATCTTGAGACTATTTTCGGTTTTGGAAATTCCTTGGTGTCCAAACTTCCTTGTCTATAAATACTTTGAGTTTTTATTTCTAGCAAACTAATCATGCGTGACATAGACTTACTATTTTGTCTTTGTTACTGGTGAAGTCGCCTATCGGAGAGGAGAGTAATCTAATTAGGTGAAATCTCTTACGGCCGCTCAATTTAAAGTCTTCTTTGGGATTGAGAATCTCTAGCGCGACCCGTTGGTGGGAAACTAGATATTGCGGTTTATCTTTAGTTTTCGTATTGAATTGATTGACTAACGGTGGTTGAACTTTGATTGCACCTAGTTTATTTATGCTTGAGAATATTCCCTTCTGATATAAGATTCACTCAAACTAGTTCAAGGTTTCGACGGGGATCTTTAGACTGTTGTTAGATCTAAAGACGATCTTGTGATAATCCATTGTTAATAGACTCCGTTATGTGTGTGATTGATCACAAGAGATTCAAGTAGTTGTGTGCAGGTGTTTATTGAATATCTAAGAAGATTTGAAGACAAAGAAGATATTGAAGATTTCTGATTTGGTTTCTATAATCTTTGGTGTGCACAATACTTGTTTTGGAAAAAGAGGATCTGACTATAATTGATTCATCCTTTTGGGTATTTTGATGGAATAGTTGAGGAAGATTGGCATCAATACAGTTCCTTGTGATTAAAGGTATTGATTGGCTTAATCTTAACGATTGCCTTTGGGTTATTGAATATAATATAGATCTTGGAACCTGGCAAAGGAGTTTATGTTAAGATAAACAAGTGAACCTTTGCGTAACTCATATCACTTGGTTGAAGAGAGTTGATACCAAACAGATTTGTTGTTCCTTTACTGTTTGGAATACGAACCAAAGGAATTGGTCCAAGTACGCAACTTGTTTATAGGTTGGAGGAGTGGGAATACAGATGGAACTAGGTGAACTATAGGTTTAGTTTCTTGGTCTCAACTATACGAAGTTTGTTTATTTTGTATAACGGCTTAATCCTAAGAGTATTCAATTTTGGACTAGGTCCCGGGGTTTTTCTGCATTTGTGGTTTCCTCGTTAACAAAATCACGCCGTGTCATTTACTTTATATTTCCACATTATAAATGTTTTATTATAATTAAAGTACATTGCACAAACGTTAATTCCTATTTACTTGATACGTGAATCCTATTGAGTTTGGTCGAGTCCGAAACTTTGTATCAAGTAAACACACTTTGTTGTTGTATTGTCTCGATCTTGTATCCATAGACGATCACACAAAGTGTGAACCTATTTGTTGTATTGTCTCGACTCAGTTTATAGACAATCACTTTCGGGGAAAGGACTTATAGGAAGGAAAAGTAATAGCTTGAGGTATATTTTGGGTACCCTCGCCTTTTCAGGTATGTGTACCTTAGCTACCGGATTTGAGTTTACAAACTCAGCAGAAATTTTCGATCCGAAAACTTACGTGGGTACACGTACGGGTATGCATACCTAAGGTGACTAGTTTACTAGTTTGCAATCTACAAACTCAGCAGAAATTCTCAGTTCGAAAACTTCCCCCAGTACGCGTACGGGTACGGGTACCTAACATGTCTCCTTCACCAATACCGCATGCACACATATGCACGCACTTGGTTTCCAGTACATGGATTTATACACTAATGTGCGAACACACTATATATGCTTATATGCATATATGGTTACGTAATCTCAACTCTACATTTCAATCATTGAAACATTCTTCTATAATGTTATAATAGTCGTTAGACATAAGAATCGACCATCGTCATCAAAGCTATTTTCAAGATTGAAACGTCATCATGACTTTCATCACGGGTAAAGATGAAAAGTGGTTAAAGCGAAAGCTTACCAACACATATTTCGAGAAAAGATAGGCGAGTAAACTCAGCTCGAAATAGCAAATGTGTAGTATGAAAACTATCATACTTATATGACTGTTGTCTCAAGAGTTGGAGATAGATAGAATTTTGAGTGATAGATAAGTTCAAGTGTCCACATACCTTTTGGTCGGATGAAGTTACACTGGTTCCTTGAGTAGTTCTTTGTCTTCGTAATATAATCGCCATGGAGTCTAGAGCTCAACTATACTTAACTATCCTAGACCGAGACTTAGTCATAAGTAAACTAGAAATCAAGACGTATAGTTTTGATCACTAATATTGACAAACATGCTTGAGATAGCAACGCATGCGAGTTCGATTGAGAAATGCTCTAACATTTATGTAACGCGAAAGAGATTTTTTAGCACACGTGTTAGTTAGACCATCAGTTAACTTTAAATGAATATGTGAAATTCATACTCTTTACAGGATTAAGCACAAACAAGGATTCAAGAATTTCAGAATCCAATGTATCTGAAGTCACATAGTAAGGCCAAAAAAGAAAATTAAAGCGTTTCTAATAGCGTGCCAAGTAAATCTTATGTGAAGCTCATAAAACCATCATTTGTGAATGCCATTACATATGCATCAATAGTTATAGGTTTAGACATAAAAATCATCTCTAATAGTAGGGTGTTAATTCCAAAATATCATACGTGGATAAATACCAGAAATATTTAATATATTTTAGCTAATATTTTTATTTATTTTTTAAATTTTTGTTTTTTTTGTTTTTAAATAATAAAGATTACATTAGGATTCATACGAAACATTGGTTGGTAACCTAGCAACACATCAAATTCAAAGCTATATTTATAATAATTCAATATGATGATGTGGAGTATTAATATTTTCTCATAGATATTTTCTAATACATATCATTCCTCATAAACTTAATGAACCTACCATTGGGCATGAAATTTGAAGAAAATAAAATCTTAAATGTTATTGAAACAAATATTAAGACCTTCTTAAACTTAAATCAATTTTGAAATGCTCTCAGTAATCTCAAATGAAAAAGATTTTTGTTAAAAGGAGAGCAAAAGGTGATTTGAGGAGAGCGAAAATCGTAGTTAACTCGGGAAACATAACCTGTTAGAGCACTGCTCAGTCAAACTCGCAGGCGTTGCTATCTCAATCTTGTTGTCAAGTTTAGTTTCCAAAACTATAAGTCTTGATTTCTAGTCTACTTATATCTAAGTCTCGGATTAGGATAGAAAGTGTAGTTGAGCTTTAGACTTCACGGCGTTTATTGATTGAAGACGAAGAACTACTAAGGGGAGCTTGTGGAACTTCATCAACAAAAGGTATGTGGAGAATTGAACTCGTCTATCACTCAAAAGTATATCTATTCTATCTCCTATTTGAGACAAAAGTCGTATAGCTATATAGACTTCGATTATACACATTTGATATATCGAGATGAGTTTAACTCGCTTACATATTTCTCGAAATATGTGTTGGTAAGCTTTCGCTTTATCCAAGTTCATCTTATATTCTTGATGAAAGTCAAAAGATGATCATGTGAAATCGCCTTGTAACATCTTACATGATTTGTGTGAGACAGTCATTTGATGTAGACTCGGAATGTTTCGTATTGATCATCCGATCACTTGAAAATTGCTTCGAAGCTAATAGTTTGTGTGAGACAGCTATTGCCGTCTTTTAAGAATATTTCAATGATTGAAATGGGTGTTTATATCAAATAACCATGATTGGATATAGCTTCGTATGGGTACTTGTATGCTAATTGTTGCAAAATATTCCAAGTCTGGGAACCATAGTATGCATACCCGTATGCGTACTGGTTGGTTTATGAAAGTCCGGGAACTCAGTATGCATACCGGTATGCGTACTAGCGTGAGTTTCATGTTCCGTAATTTAACTGAGTTTGGATGGTATTCGTACCCGTTCGCATACTGGCGAACCCAAACTTGGTCCGGCCTATTAGGTATGCGTACCCATTTGCATACTTGAAAAGGTTATGTTCTAAAATCGGTTTGTTCATGAACTAATATATATATATATAATAAGGAATGCAATCTTTTGCAAACTGTGGCTATAATGTTCATGAATTGATTCGAGTGAATCAAAATCGATTTTGCTTCAATTGTGTCTTGTATACTTCTATGAGAATATAAAAAATTGAACAACTCTAGAACTAGTTTCATTTGTGTCATTTGAACTATAGTTAAGGTTAAGATGAACAAGGTTGATATGAAAGTGTTTATATGGCTAACTTCGGTTAACTATTGTCGAGATAAAAAGATGCACACATTTAGGTACGGTTACTCATATCTAAATGAAGTCACTTTCCGTTTGTGTGTAACAAGCTAAGTTCGATCTAACGATTGAAATATATTAGCTTGAGTCTAATCAGGTTTTCATCTAACGGTAAATACTAAATACTTTGTTACCAAGGTAATATTGATTGCAAACCCTGATTTGAAGACTATATAAAGGAGAACTCTAGAAATTGGAAACCTAATCCTTACACGTCTTGTGTGATACTAGTTACGACTAGAGTCGATTCTCCTTTAACCTTAGGTTTTCTCCAAAACCCTATAGGTTGACGACTTAAAGACTTCATTGGGACTGTGAAGCCAGACCCAACTATATCTTTGCAGTTGCGTGTTATGATCTTGTTGTTTTCTATCGTGATTGAGTACAATCATCTCTAAGATTTTCTCGTGATTTATTCTCCGATAGGCAAGATAAAAAGTATACCCAAACATCTTTGTCTCATCGTTTGTGATTCCACATGATATCTTGTTTCGCTACCATACGATTAAGATTATTGTGAGGTGATTCATATTACTAGGATGGTCTTAGGGAATATAAGTATGGTGTATCAATTGGTTCCTGTTCACTTGATTTATCAAAAGACGGAACAAAACTCTTAGGTATTTCTATGGGAGACAGATTTATTTATTCAATAGACTTTTCTGTGTGAGATAGATTGGTTTATCAAGTCTTCGACTGTAGGTCATAGCAACTCTTAGTTGTGGGTGAGATCAGCTAAGGGAATCAAGTGCGCAGAGTCCTACTAGGATTCAGAGGCTTAAGGAACGCGACTGTACCTTGATCAGTGTGAGATTGGTTAGGGCTCACCTACATTCCAGTACGAAGTTAACTCTTAGTAGGCTAGTGTCTGTAGCGGCTTAATACAGTGTGGTGTTCAAATCTGGATAAGGTCCCGGGGTTTTTCTGCATTTGCGGTTTCCTCGTTAACAAAAATTTTGGTGTCTGTGTTATTTCTTTTCCGCATAATATTTTCTATATAATTGAAATATCACAGTTGTGCGTAAGTTTAATTAGTTTGTGAATCCGACCTTTGGGTTGTTGATTAAATTAATTGATACTTGGATATTAGTTTTTGATATCGTCCAAGTTATTTCTTATATTCAACCGGGCTGGCAAACTTTTATTTGTTTGATTGCAGATTAAATTGAGAAATTGAGATATAACTCTTAGATACACTTTTCTTAAGATTGAGTTTGACTGTCTAGTTGATTCTCTTGAAAGTATATTGGAGTTAGTCCATACATATTGCTAAGTGAAATATTGGGTGTGGTTGTTAGACCCTCGCCTTTTCAATTGGTATCAGTGCAGGAAAGCACGTTTAAGACCTTATAAGTCTGTGTTTGTAGTGATATGACTCTGTGGAAAATAACGTTATCTCTGACAACGGAACACCAGTCCAGAAACATTCTGACTTGGTTCAAAGCATTGAGTCTCCAGAGAAATCTCTCACGTCTTCTCCATTGGATGAAACTAAGTTCAACTGGGAAAAAACTCCTAGATAAATAGTTGGATGATCTTTCAGATAAAAGTGATTCATATGAGGGATAAGATGTTGATGAATAAGTCTCACAATATATCAAGCTTTTCGGCCATCTCTAAAAAAAACAGTCAACAGATTGCTTGGCTGAATTTGTGACTCCTCTCTGTCTAGAAAACAGGAAATTGAGAAAAATCTTTAGGGGATATGATTGCGGTTATAAACTCTTACAATATATTTTTAAAGATCGTGAAGAATATGTGCATTCAAAAAATTCTGAATATGATTGTAAAGACCCTCAAGCTCGTCAACGTTACTAGACTAGTCAAGAGACGTTTTAACCAATAATATCCCGATTAGTTTAACACGAACGTTAATTAATAGAAATTAATCTAACAACGATATAGGTACGAAATTAGTACCGTTGAATAAATCTCAAAAAGCTACGCAAAATGGACTACTCGAACGTGTCAATCAGAGACCAGACGAATAAGTAATCATCAGATACATATGATGAGAAAATAGTCTTTTTGCAGGATAGACCGACTGTAGCTGCCCATATCAGGTTTTCGGATGCCTTTAGATATTTTGGTCGGCTTTATCCCAATCAAGTAGATTAACTGGTTCTTCTCTCTGCTTCTTCATTATTCTTCTTCTTTCTTTTTCTCTCTTCTCATTTCTTCTTCTTTTCTTATGTTGTCGACTGTGAGGTTTGATTTGCGAAATCAAGTGGAGGTTTTGTGATTAGTAGGAGGTGGAGAAGATCATGGAGTAGTTGATGGTGGTGGTGTTGTTTCTGTCGAAGTTGAACCGAGAAATCAATAAGTTAGGATTTCTGGTGTTGGCTGGGTTTTTGTGAAATTGAAGAGGAGATCGAAACAAGAAGAGGACGATTAAGGATGGGTATTCATCATTGTAGCAAAGAAGATTTTTAGTAACAAATCAGTCTTAGCTTAAGTTAATCTATGATTAGTTCTAATCTAAGATGGATCAAGTATATGCGAGGTTAAGGAAAGATTTGAGTTAAATCAATGTATTAATATTAGCTTAAAGATATCTTAGGTGTCATGTTGACTAAGAATGACTCACCTGATGAGTTGTCATCCAACTAATGATGGACTTTTTGGATGACACACAACTACTTAAGGAATGACTAAGCCCTCTTCTAGCCTCTTTCATATATAACCAGAATTTCTGATTTACCATTGATTGAGTAAGAGGAATTAGAAGTAGAAACTAAGTCAATGAACCCTTAATTACTTGATGTTTTGTTTTCGTACTTCTATACTCATGTGGAATTGTGTATTATGTTGTTATGCTGCTATTGAGGATGTCTTATTCAGAAACCTTAAGAGTACAAGTTGTATTGATACATATTTATCATACTTAAATCAGAACCCCTCTTATGATTTTCGTGTACCTAAATCAGAACATATCAGATGTTTAGAATGGACAGAATGCCATGTTTATGGTGGTTTAACTTGCAGGATATGATAATACTAGGTCTATGAATGTTTCCGGCATAAGGGTAACTTTATAATCATGATTATGCATAATGATTGTTGATTATGAAGTTGAAACTCCAACATTCTACTTCTATTTCCCCTAGTAATTATATGTTCTTAAACTAGGGTATATACAGAATCAAGTTTTGGTTTAGTTACCTGAAGCTGTTGATTGAGTTTAATATATTTATTTGTTGCGACTCTCAAAGAGAACCAAAGTTGGGTTAACAATAGCCTTATCAAAGTTTTGATATCAATACCAATACCCAATAGATGTTAGATCAATAGTTTGTTACTTGAGCTTCCGGTGCTCACCTGTAGTAACAGATAGTTTATTTATGTTACAAGAGATTGGGAACTTAGAAGCAAGTAACTTCGAAGAAGCTTCCAAGGGGAGAAGGTTTGCATATAGCAAGCCTAAGGTTTGCTGATAATGCATGAAAGCGTTATGCACATTCTATATATGTTGAGTCTTATCTCTGACTTGTTCATCTTAAAGGGCTTACAAACATTAAAGAGTTGCATCTTCCTTGCAACATTATAGATGCAAGTGTTGATTGTTAAAGGATATCTGTTACCGGAGCATGCTTAGGGACCATTGCAGCAGGTCTTCTGGCTCTATCTTATTTGAATCTCAACAGATGTTTTCTTTCCAACAATTGGTGCGAATAGTTTGTTACGTTTTCAAAGCTTGAGGATAAGCACTACTTGTCTGCTAGCGAAGGATGGTTATTGGGAGTGGGATATTGATCCTGGTGTTTCAACTTTTCCTAGATAACAACATGCAGTAGCTTTGTGGATGCACGACTCCTTGTTTCTGGAGTTGTATTTTGTGAGTTCTATGTTGTGGGAAGGTTTAGGTTCAACTGTTTCTCATGTTTGTGCTTACCATGGTCGACTATAGTGCATGCAAGAGTTACCACTAGCAGAGCTGATTAAATACCCACTGATGAAGGTGAAACTTTGCTGTGCAAAGTCATTATCAAGAAATGCACAACTTGTGCAGTGATCATACTGGAAGATGGAGGAACCATGGCTACGGTTTGTGGAATACATTGGAAAAGCTTGGTTATCTGGAACAACTCACGAACTTACAATGAGGAAGCGTAATGCAGAACCTACAAAATAGATCACATATAGCAGTGAAGTTGTTGGACTTGTTCTGTTTCGGGATGTTGATCTCATAGGTAGTGTATTCTAACGAAGAGCAAGTACCCTAGGTTGGCAGTGAATGTGTTGGTATGAGTTTACCAAGATCCATCCTTATATAAGATACCTAGTGATACCCTTGCGGAAAATCTTTTTTAGATTATTAAGACACAACAGCCTCAGAATGTTCCAGGGTTTAAGGGTATGCTAATTCTTAGTCTTCCCCGTGGGTGATTCCTGAAAGTATTTGATACCAGTACTGCCTGGTTCAGTGGGAGCAGAAGTTCTTCCTCCATTCAAGACTTATATGGGAAGAGTTGAGCATTTATTGTAGTGTTGATGCAATGCTCAAAGAGGTGAGGACTGGTTAAGCTTAGTGATGTGATGGAGTTGCAACTACTGCTGTGTTCTTGGAGGTTGAATATTCACGTGGATGTGGTGACTGGCTATTGAAGAACTTTTCTCCGTGTGATTATCTTAACTTTTAAGTCGTTCTTTTTGGCAGCAGTCAGGTATGTTCTCCTTTACGGTGCACATTTGAACTTCATAGTATACTCGTTTGTTGTATCTATGTCATTTGATTTTCAGTTTTCTGAAAATTATAATTCTAATGTAATCTGTACTTTTTCATTACCCGACTAAGCATTGCTAAAGTGATGCTTTGAGTGTGATGAAAGAAATTTAATGAGAATATGTGATGATCGTGGTAGTCTTGATGTAAATTTTATCGTTTCCATGTGTCGCCAAAGTGATACTTAGGGAGTTGATGAAAGCTACATATTTCGTTACGAAAGGACTACATAAATTTGCATTTCAGATGTTGTTCATATGACGATACCCAAAGGTTAATCATGCTTGTAACGTCTGTAATGGAGCAAGGTAATCTATTTATACATAGTAAATGATAGGTCTTTTCAACCCAAAGGTTTAAAAGGTCCATTGAGTACTATGTATAGGTTGATTAGTCTTGTTTTTGGTTAGGACTTTAGTATGTCACAAGTTTACCCAAAGGTGAAGCCGTGGTGTATTAAGTCTGAAATCAGAATTTTATTATCATGAAGTTTCAATGACAATTGTTAGTTCTGATTTATAGTTATATGAAGTTTCATATGCTAGTATAGTTAATATCGTCTGAGATAGTTGTTGTTGTTGTAAGCAATTCATATTATCTGAACATAGAATGATGAAGTATATATAGCGGAAGAATTCCACAGAAAAGTGGGAGTATGATAATTTTGTTTCATTATCACTTACACGCGTTCTTGTTATTTATATTATTGAGAACAATGCAGAAAATCTCTTTGGAGATTAGAAATAAGTCTTGTATTGAGTACACAAAGTCGACATAGCTCATATTGAGTACAATAAGTCGACATAGCTCATGTTGAGAAAAGAAAGTCTCTGCGGAGACAGCTCATATAGAGTAAATAAAGTCTCTTCGGAGACATCTCATAAAACATTTGAGCTTTGTTGTAGTCTCTTAAATGAGATATTAGCAGATCTCAATTGAGATCATAAGGAATCTTGATGTAGTCTCTTAAGTGAGACATTAGCAGATCTAAAGTGAAATCATAATGAGTTTACCGTAGTTTTTTAATTGACAAATTAGCATATCTCTTTTGAGATCATTTACCGTAGTCTTTTAGCCGAGATATTGGTGTAAGATCATTTGCTATAGTCTTTTAATAGAGATATTTGGCAGATCTCAGTTAATATCGAGACTTTTACTGTATAGTCTCTTAAATGAGATATTGGTGTAAATCTTAAGTTAAGATTATATAGAAATCTCATAGCAGAAATATCAACAACTATTTCGAGACCTAAAGAAGTCTTTTAAATAAGACCTAAAGAAGTCTCTCGAATGAGATACAGTCTCAGTTGTGATTATGAAGAAGTCTCTTAAATGATACATTGGTAGATCTTTCGATATTATAAAGAAGTCTTTTAATTGAGACAATCAATCTCTTCAGAGATTATTTAGAATCCTCAATATCTTAGGTTTAAGGACCTTTGTTGTAAAGATCAGATGAAAGCATAAAGTTACACTTAAGATTGTTGTACATCTAGTTTTCTGATTATATAAATGGCGTATGCATCTTCTAAATGGTGTGTAGGTCTTTATTGTCGAACGCTAGCGTGCTTTTAACTTGAGCTTGTTGTTTTCAGTAAAGAATTTTTTGCTAACCAAAGTGGGAGATGTTAGACTTTATGTTGGTTTAGTAACAAATCAGGCTTAGCTTAAGTTAATCTATGATTAATTTTAATCTAAGATGGATCAAGTATATTCCAGATTAAGGAAAGATTAGAGTTAAATCAAGGTATTAAGATTAGCTTAAGGACATATTAGGTGTCATGTTGACTAAGAATGACTCACCTGATGAGCTATCATCCAACTAATGATGGACATGTTGGATGACACACAACTACTTAAGGAATGACTAAGCCCTCTTCTAGCCTCTTTCATATATAAACAGAATTTCTGATCTACCATTGACTGAGTAAGAGGAAATAGAAGTAGAAGATAAGTCAATGAACCCTTAATTACTTGATGTTTTGTTTTCTTACTTCTATACTCATGTAGAATTGTGTATTATGTTGTTATGCTGCTATTGAGGATGTCTTATTCAGAAACCTTAAGAGTACAAGTTGTATTGATACATATTTATCATACTTAAATCAGAACCCCTCTTATGATATCCATGTACCTAAATCAGAACATACCAGATGTTTAGAATGGACAGAATGCCTTGTTTATGGTGGTTTAACTTGTAGGATATACTAATACTAGGGCTATGAATGTTTTCAGCATAAGGGTAACTTTATAAGCATTATTAAGTATAATGATTGTTGATTATGAAGTTGAAATTCCAACAATTTTTAGATATGGCTTGGTACTGCAATGGCAGGTAAAGCTTAAATTACAATTATATATTGGATTATGAGATTCTGTTGAACTGAATATATTGTTGAAGTGTAGATAAGAAGAGGAATCTAAATTAGCTTATGTTGAAATGAATCTTCTCATTGGAATCTTGCTATTGCATTTGCAAGTAAATCTAAGTTTGTAGTTGAAGTTTAATCAAGAAGTTTAATTGAAATGTATACGTTTGTTTGTAATGAGGATTGTAGGAATGTAAATATGTAAGAACCTTTAGTTTGTTCTTTGGCTCAGTCCTGAAGTGTTAGTTGTATGACTGAACAGATTCAGACTGACTGAGTCGACTCACCTGAATCAGTCTTAGTGACTGAGTTAACCCAGTTTTGACTCGTTTGACCAGAATAGTTAGACCTTGACCTGACCTTGACTATGGACGTTGACTGTTAGTTGGCCTTTGACTATCAATTTGACCGTTAGTGACCGTTAGTTGACTCGGATGGACCATGCCTTAGGTTAATGAGTTGGCTTAGTGAACTTGGGCTTGGATACACTTGTATGATTCTTGTGTGAGCCACTTTGGCTAGATTCTTAGACTTCTTGTGTGATTAACAATTAGTCTATATTAACAACAATCGATTCAAAGGATGAACTAGTGGATTGCGGATCTCGAGTTAGGCATGGCTTGTCATCAAAAGAGGTGGAAATTTATATTTAACTCTTTTGTGATTATTGTTGTTTTCTTTACAAAAGTTTGTTCTTAGAAAATTCATGCATTATATGATTGTGTATTCCGTGCATTGTTTTATTCAAGACTCTGAAAGTACTGTTGATTTTTTTTTAATCTTTCTATTGCTTGGGAAGGAATCGTAATGCTTTGTTCGTCTTTATGAATTGTTTGGGAAATAAGAATTTCCATTGATTGCTTGGAGAATGATATTTTCCATATGTGGTATATAGGATATTGCTCCTTCATTTATACCTATTTACTTTTATTGTAATAACTAGGTGCGGGACGACTCACCATATAGCTATCTAGGTGCGGGACAAGTCACCATAATAGTAAATTGTTTGGAAGGAGTTAGATCTGTATACATGATTGTTTACCTATGTGAAATTGGTTGCGTTTTAGTGTTTAGGGAAAACATGAATTGTTTTCAAATAATTTTCAATGATTACTTGAAAGTTCAATGTTATTCCTACTGGGCACCCCTTTTAGGGATGATGTGCTCACCCATTCCCACTTTCAGTTTCAGAGACAGATCAGAGTTGCGCAGCGGAAGCTTCGAGGAGTTGAGTCCGTTATTTGGTTAACTTTTGTTATGTTTATTATGTTATATATATTATTTGTAAACCAAATGATTATTGTATATGTATCATCTGAAAGGAGTTATTGTATATATATTTTAGAGAGGGGTTAAGTTTTATAGAAAAATTCTTAATTGAATGTTTAAGTAAATAATTTAGATTCTTAGTGCCTATTTATTTAGTTAATCTCTTGGATTAGTCAGCTGCTAGCTTAGGGAGCGTTACAATGTTGGTATCAGAGCTCAATATAGATCTTATATGGGAATTAATAGGAATAGCCAATGCCAGTTAGTGAACTTAATTAGTTTAGAACAGGGTTGGGTTGTGAGATAAATCTTAATCACTAAAAGCTATCAATAAATTAAAAGATTTGTTTGATTGATTGATTGGTTTGTTTGGTTGTTTGTATATGTAATGAAATAAAAATTGTAGGGTACACCAATAACTTTAGCTAATAAGGATTTGAGACTAATTAATCTAAAAGTATTAACATGTAGATAATCCAATACTAGAAAATAGTAAGATTAGTATTATTGATAAATCTTGAAAATCACATAGAATTTTATTGAGTATCTTGACTTATATGAAGAATCTACAGTTTAAAATTATATGAAGAATCTACAGTTTAAAATTATATGAATAATACTTCGACCATCAGTGTTAAATAATAAAAATATCATAATAGTCATTATAAATGAAAATTGTAGTAATAATAATTTTAGTAAAGTAATGTTAGCATTTATCAATTAGTATCATATTTAACTTAATTTAACTAAAAATTTCAATAAGGATATATAACGATAAAAAAATAAAAATTATATAATAATAACTATGATTAAATATTAAGTTTTGTAAATTAAACTAATTACAAGTTAAGGATAAATGTTCTGCGTCTAAACTAGATAGTTAAAATGATAGTTATTAAATGTTAGACTTAATGTAATAATATAATATATAAAATGAAAAGAATCAATTTGTTAGTAATTTTGTACATAAATTATCTTTAGTTTAACAAATGATCCAATAAATCTTTAAAATGAAACAAATATATGTGAAGTAGTAATAATAGTATTCGGATACTTAGTGTAATATTAGAATTAAAATAAAATAAATTTTCATATTGACAGGATCCTTCTTCGTAAACAGTTTTAATCATCTTTTGAAATGGAAAATTAGTATGACGAACTTAAACTGTTAGAATTTAAATTAATATTATATTGAGCATAATTTAAATTAAAATCTCATTAACAAATTGAGCCTGAATACTCTTCGAATGTATGAGTATTCAGGCTTGGAGCAGAGCGTGCAAGCATGAAGGGAACACTGATATTAAGCCTGAGATATGTACGAGTTCTGGTGAAGTAGCTGAAATAATTTTTGGAGTGCCTAAGCCTCGTCTACAGGAGGATTTAGTGCAGCTTGACAGCGACTTCAATTGAATGAAGCAATTGTGGATGCGGATCTTTAGAGCCCCTAAGATGTACGGTTAAGAGCATTCCAAGAGGTTGCGGGTTAGCTTTTTCTCATGCCCCGAAAGCGGCACTTCGAAAGTCGCGGCTGAACCTAAAGTCGTTAAACATTGGGTCAGGCTTTTGCTGCTCCTCGATGCACTTTGAGAGTGTTCCGACCTAAGGGTAGAGTTGAATGCAGTGTCCGTAATCGCAAGGCGACACAATGGAGACACAAATTCTTAGAGCGCTGGCACTTTGGGGTGAACCTAGTGGGACTATAAATCTTGTTCGTGAGATTTTAAAGCTGCCGGCAACAGTTAGTGTTAGAGATGATTACACAGAGAAAGACAACAAAGATGATGACACGGGAAAGACAACAGGCTCGGTACCAATATCTCTACTTGTTTGCGCAAGGTGGCGGATGGGCACTTCACAGCGGCTGTTAAAGCCATCAGTTCGTCCGGGGTGGCGCCATACAACGAGAACACAAGGAAAGCACTTGAGGATAAGCATCCGACGATGCCGCCTCCAAGGAAACCAACATGTACGTTGCAGGAGACACCGCTAGTGGCCGAAGAAGGTACCATTCTTAGTTGTATTAAATCTTTCCCTAAGGGAACTTCGTGTGGAAGGGATGGCCTTCGGGCACAACATTTGTTGGATGCTTTACGTGGGGAAGGCTCAACTGTGGCGATGATATGGTCACGGCCATAACTAGGGTTGTTAATCTTTGGCTTGGAGGGAGATGCCCTCTTAACCTAGCGGAGTTCATTGCATCGGCTCCCCTAACACCCTCCTTAAACCGGATAAGAGCATTCGTCCCATTGCTGTTGGGACAATTTGGCGTCGATCGGTGTCCAAAGCGGCGATGAAAGGGTTTGGTAAGGACATGGCAGCGTATCTACAGGATTTCCAGTTTGGTGTAGGTGTTTCGGTGGTCTTTGAGGCAATCCTACATCTTTGTGAATAGGTTTGTCAAAACATCATGTAGACGCTAGCCTCTCTATGCTAATGGTTGACTTTACCAATGCTTTTAACCTAGTTGACCGAACGGCTATGCTTTCGAGGTACGTAAGCTTTGTCCATCTATATCGCCTTGGGTAGAATACTTGTATGGTCAACCCGCACGGCTCTATGTGGGGACTCCTTTATCTACTCATCCACGGAGTACAACAAGGTGACCCTTTAGGGCCTTTGTTATTTGCTCGTACTTCATCAGCTTATAGCTAAGATAAATGAGCACCGCATATTATCCCTACATGCCTGGTATCTTGATGATGGCACTGTTATTGGCGACACCGAAGAAGTGGCAAAAGCACTCACTATTATCAAAACAGAAGGGCTGCGCTGGGGCTTATACTTGAATATTAAGAAAACCGAAATATTTTGGCCCTCTTGTGATGGCCGAAGGATAAGTGATGGGATGTTTCCTGTCGAAATCTCAAGACCGAGATAAGGGAGTCAAACTATTAGGTGGTGCAGTTAGCCTCGACGATGGTTTTGTGAAGGGCCTTGCCATTAAGAGGGCTGAAAAAGCAAGGATTTGATGCAGATTTTATCCAAGCTCCATGATCCTCAAAGTGAATTGCTGCTTACGAACGTGTATGGGTATCTCCAAGCTTCTTTTTGGCCTTCGTATTTGTCACCCGGACTATATTATGGAGGCGGTAGATATATTTGATAGAGGCTTGCGAGAAGTGGTGGAAGGCATCGTGGTGTGCGGGGGACCGTTCTTTGGAGAGCTTCGGTGGAGACTATCTACTCTACCTATCGATATGGAGGTCTTGGACTTTATACTTGCTAGGGAGGCATCCGAGTATGTTTTTGTGGCTTCACGTGTGCAATCTTGGGGATTACAGGATCACATATTGAGGAGTAGTGGTGTGGACGGTATGGATGATAATTTTAATAAGGCTTTGGAAACGTTACAAGTGACTCTTCCTGATTTTGATCTTAACAACTTCACCAATAAAGACAACGCCCCCTAAAGCACAAAGCATCCTGGCGAGTGCTCTTTTTGGTAAAGTGGTTAAGGACATTGATAGAGTTTACATGCTAACGGAGAGACAGAAGCGGTTTTTGGTTGTTTGCAAGCAAGACATGCCCAAGATTTTTTCTGTCTATTCCGATTGAGGGGCTAGGGCAGAAGATGTCTCCTTTGGAGTACCGGTCTATCCTCAAATACAAAGTTAATGATCCCGCTTTATCCTCTCGACTCTCGCCGCCCCGCTTGCATCACAAAGTTGCTTGGATTCATATGGTGAACATGCGAGTTCATTGTAAAGTAGACCCTGGTTATAAATATAGACATGATCATGTGAGGGATATTTTGTATGATGTACTTGTGGAGGTCCGGCATTTCGGCAAAGAAAGAAGCACTGTGCATTTCCTGACAGACCCACTTGAAGGGAGATCGACACTAAGACCAGCCGATGTTCTTATTTTTGGATGGGCTAATGGGAAACACACATGTGTTGACCTCACCGGGTATCTCCTTTGGTAGGAATTGGACATGGCACCTTTACGATCGGGCGAGCAGCGCTAAAGGCTGCCTCGTGTAAGATATCGAAGCATGAGAAAGCATGTGTTGACAATGGGCATGCTTTCGTCCCCTTTGCTTTTGATACTTTTGGCTATTTGGCTCCGTAAGCGGTTGGACTACTCAAGAGGGTCCGAAAAGTCATGCGCAACAATGTAATGACCCCTGGCTCACGAGATTTTATTTTTAATAGGATAGGTTTTGCTATTCAAAAAGGGCTAGCGGCACAGCTTGTCGCTCGCTTGCCTAGTATGTAATTTTTAACTTTGTATTAACAAATATATAATGATAAATTAACGATTAGGATTAAATAACTATGTAAAATTATTAGTGTTTATCTACGGTCAACTTTTGCAAAGTTAACTAATAACAAATTATAATTATGTATTTTTCGGTTAAGCTAGATAGTTAATATAAGACTTATTAAGTAGGATTAAGAACGTGAGGTCATATAAGGCACAAAATAAAGACTAAACTCGTTAACAACGTTATACCCAGATTATCTTTAGTCCAGTAAATGATTCACTAAATCACTAAATTATACACATGAAATGATATTTATAGTACTTGAATGCTTAGTACAAAATTATACTTAAAGGGGAATAAATTTTCCTATGAGTACGATACTTATTATTAATACCAAAATCTAAAGACTATTAAGACATTAAAACTTTATGCAGTCTCAAAATTTAAAGCATATTAAATTACCAACGCCAATAATAACAAGATATTGTATACAGATTCAATCTGAATAAATAAAATTTGTTATAACAATCTTTACGTGAAAGTGAAATTATATTTACAAGATTCAAGCTTAATAAAATTAAACTAAGAATCCTTACTAAGTAATTATTCTGATCATATTTTAGTTTAGTTGCGCTAGTAATCAAATAGGAAAAATTGATAATACAATAATAAAAATGATAATCTAATTAAGAAAATAACTTTTGATAAGATAAGCAAAGAATAATACTATATAATGCTAATTACTATAAAATTTAGAGTTATTGTAAATATCATTTGGATAATAATTATATGTTAGTACTGTATAAGAAAATACACTTTTTATTAATAATAAACCTTAAAGATTACTTAGCAATAAAATAAATTTAAGGAAATAAAGTTAGATCAAATCAAATCTAATATTGATAATAAACTTAAACTTGGCATTATGATTAATTACGATTTAACTTTTATTCGTTTAAAAAAAAAGTAATAACAATAATAAAATATTAATACCAAACAACTATGAAAATTTGTTAGCAGTTATTTACTTATATCAAGTCATATAATGAAACAAACAAATAGATACATTGAAATTGATATGTAAAAAAATAAAATAAAAAAATAATAATAATATTGGATAATATTAAGTTGTTCTTAAATGGTACATGAATTTAAAAATTATATATGGTATTACAGCAAACTTAAAGATATCAGATGTTATCTTAAATGGTACGTAAAATCAAATATGATTACTTATTGATAAAATAAAATATGATGATCAAATTGTTTAAAATGCTATATAATTTATGAAGTAAATTTTTTAAGTTAAATCAGTTACAATTAAATTTAGAGATTAATTAGTCATAATAAGTTAGAAATTAGTTAATCTTAATAAATAAATCTAGCACTGGAGAATAGTGAAGATTGTGTTTTCTCTGTTCGTAGGAAGGCATTGTTGGGATTGGCCAACCTTGACAAGGCAACTGCATTCAGAGATGACCGATCATAGAAGGATGAATTAGTTCTTTTTAGAGAACCGATAGTTTCAACCATAGAAAAATTTGTAAGATTCTTCCTTGAAGTTAGAGACGGATATGTTATAAAGTAGAAATTTACAGAGGAAACTTAGACTTCCCTATTTGATAGAAATTAAATCAGCGTACATTAGAACTTCGATAAATTAATCCTCGATAAAATAATTACTTCCCTAAAATAATAAGATTCTCTAATCCCAATTACGCTTGAATAAGCTAAATTTTAACTCGATAAAATAATAACTTCGCTAAAATAATAATTTTCTTTGGTCCCAACGCTATTAAATTATCGAAGTTTTAATATAGTTTAACTTAGAGCCACAAATTTTAGTTGTAGAAAGCCATATTGATTTGTGCTTTGATACTTGTCGTTTGCACTTAGACAAGATATAAGATTATGTTATAAGGTGGGGAGTTTTTTTTGAAGACCAGATGGATGGTTTGATTTTTGAGGATGAAAATTTATAAGGTGGGGAGAATGTAAAGACCCTTAATCTCGTCAACGTTATTATACTAGTCAAGAGACGTTTTAACCAATAATATCCCGATTAGTTTAACACAAACATTAATTAATAGAAATTAATATAACAACGATATAGGTATGAAATTAGTACCGTTGAATAAATATCGAAAAGCTACGCAAAATGGACTACTCGAACGTGTCAATCAGAGACCAGACGAAGAAGTAATTATCAGATACATATGAAGAGAAAATAGTCTTTTTGCAGGATAGACCGACCGTGGATGCCCATATCAGGTTTTCGGGTGCGTTTAGATATTTTGGTCGGACTTATACCAATAGAGTGGATTAACTGGTTCTTCATTCTTATTCTCTCTTCTCATTTCTTCTTCTTTTCTTCTGCTGTCGACTGTGAGGTTTGATTTGAGAAATCAAGTGGAGGTTTTGTGATCAGTAAGAGGTGGAGAAGATCATGGAGTAGTTGATGGTGGTGGTGTTGTTTCTGTGGAAGTTGAACTGAGAAATCAGTAAGTTAGGGTTTCTGGTGTTGGCTGGGTTTTTGTGAAATTGAAGAGGAGATCGAAACAAGAAGAGGAAGATTAAGGATGGGTATTCATCATTATAGCAAAGAAGATGTTTTAGCAAGTGGTTCTCAAATTGCAGTGAAGAATCAGTAATCTAGGGTTCATAAGAATAACACAGAGTAGCGGTAGAAGATAAAATTAGAGGATGGATATTGAAGAACGCATTGTAAAGAAGATTGTTGTGGTTTTAATTTAGGGATTTGGTTACAAGGAAGGATATTGATTAAGATATTTGCAGAATTAGAGTTCATGTTCTTCCCCAAATTAGAAGTTATGGTTTCTGAATAATTGAGGATGATATTAAGTAGTTAAGAACGAAATCTTTTTAATTGATGTTGTGTAACTGTTTTTGATGAAGAATCAGTAAATTAAGGAATTGAATGGATTCTAAATTAATATGAGGTGCTGAATCATATCAAGCCAAAGAAGAGGTTAATTCAATTGCTTCAATAACTCTGTCTTGAGGTAATTGTTCTTATCAGTAAACTTAGTAAAGTTATTTGGTTCTTATATTGAAGTTGTGTGGTTTTTAATGGATTCATAGTTGAGTTAGATAAATGGGGTATGTGCTGGAGATGAAATTGTTTAGTTGTTGATGTTGTTTTAAAATGTAATTGAATGTAACTTAACTGGTAGATGTATCAGTTTGGTAACAGCACTAATTGAGTTGAGTTATTAGAGGAACTGAGCAAGAATGATTTTGTAGGAATTGTATGCTAAGTCAGTGGTGTTGGTGATTTGAGAAGGTGGTTGTTATTTGAGTTGAAGTTGCAGGGAGGAGTTGAATTATTGGTTATTTGTTGAGGCCCTGATTCAATGGCAAGGCTGGTTTGAGTGGTAAGAGTAATTGAAGTTTAATTGTGAATCTCAAATGGAGCTTGGTGGAATGGGTATTGCTGTGATAGTTAGGTAATGATGTTATTGAAGTTTCAGGGAATATGAGTGGCTGAGATGATAAAGTTAACTATGTTGGTGGTTTTAGATATGTATTAGAGATGAACACAGTTTGGTTGAACTATAATTGGTTGTAGATTAAGTTTGTGTTTTGAATGGGTGTGAGTGAATTTGTAATTAGGAATTAAGATGAATGATGTTAAAGAAGCAAAGAATTGTAGTTATGAGACAAACGTAGCTGAGCTGTGATGGTTGTATGAATTGTAAGAGTGTGTGTAGATGTGTATTTGTTGAATGGATCTGTCGGATGCAGGGAATAGCAGAGTTGTAATGAAGTAAGAAGGGTTATGGATACACAAGTTGAGCTGAGTTGCTAGATGAATGTTAGGCTAAGATTTGGGTCTGGCGTTGGTGCAACTGGTGATGATTCAGTTGGCGGGATGTGTTGCTTATGTTGTTTTTGTTAGACTTTATGTTGGTTTAGTAACAAAAGTTTGTTCTTAGAAAATTCATGCATTATATGATTGTGTATTCCGTGCATTGTTTTATTAAATACTCTGAAAGTACTGTTGATTTCTTTTAATCTTTCCATTGCTTGGAAAGGAATCGTAATGCTTTGTTCGTCTTTATGAATTGTTTGGGAAATAAGAATTTCCATTGATTGCTTGGAGAATGATATTTTCCATCTGTGGTATATAGGATAATGCTCCTTCATTTATACCTATTTACTTTTATTGCAATAACTAGGTGCGGGACGACTCACCATATATCTATCTAGGTGCGGGACGAGTCACCATAATAGTAAATTGTTTGGAAGGAGTTAGATCTGTATACATGATTGTTTACCTATGTGAAATTGGTTGCGTTTTAGTGTTTAGGGAAAACGTGAATTGTTTTCAAATCATTTTTAATGATTACTTGAAAGTTAAATGTTATTCCTACTGGGAACCTTTAGGGATGATGTGCTCACCCATTCCCACTTTCAGTTTCAGAGACAGATCAGAGTTGCGCAGTGGAAGCTTCGAGGAGTTGGGTCCGTTATTTGGTTATCTTTCGTTATGTTTATTATCTTATATATTTTATTTGTAAACCAAATGACTATTATATATGTATCATCTGAAAGGAGTTATTATATATATATATTTCCGAGAGGGGTTAATTTTGGGTTAAGTTTTGTAGCAGAATTCTTAATTAAATGTTTGAGTAAATGATTTAGATCCTTAGTGCCTCTTTATTTAGTTAATCTCTTGGATTAGTCAGCTGCTAGCTTAGGGGGCGCTACAGTGATAATCTTCGTCGAAATCTCTTTGTGTTGAAAGAAAAACTTGCAGAAATTGAAGAAAGATAGGTGTAAGGACCCTTAAGCTCGTCAACGCCATTTGACTGGTCCAACGATAGTCAAGAGATGAATTAGACGATGATAACTCGATTAGTCTAACACGAACGTTAATTAATAGGAATTAATCTAACAACGATTTAGATACGAAACTAGTACCATTGGTTATATCTCAAAAGTTATACGAAATGGACGGCTCGCGCGCGTCATTCGGACACTGGGTGAAGAAGATTTATCAAGTTGCTTCAGAGGGTAAAATAGTAATTTAGGATATTATCCCTGTGGATGCACGTGTCGATGAGAATGTGTGACTCATCTTCAAAACCATCGAGAAGAGATTCATTTTCTTTTATTCTTTTCTTCTCTTGTTCTTATTTCTTCTTTTCTTCTCTTTTCTTCTTCTGTTTTTCTTCTCTGGCAATTCTGGGAATCGATTTGATGGAATCGATTTGATGGAATCGATTTGATGGAATCGATCAATGATGTTGTTAGTATATAATCAAAGAATGTTTGGTGGTGGTGATTGTTGTTTACTGTTTCGGGAAAAGAATGAGTTTATACTATGATAATATGAAATTAGGGTTTTTGGATTAAGACTCGATTTGGTAAGGAGTTGTTAAGTGAATGAGTCGGTAATGGTTAAATAACGAGGGGGTTGATGTTCGATTGAAGTGGTGAAGTTTTTTTTTCAGTGAAGAATCAAAAGGTTAAGGTTTCTGCAATTTATTGAAGATAGAATTAGAAGTGATTGAGAAGAAATTAGAGGATAGGTGTTGAAGAGAGTGATGTAAGGAAGATTGTTATAGTTTTAATTTGGAGATTTGGTTACAGGGAAGAAGATTGATTAAGAGTTTGCAGAATTTAGGGTTTAGTTGAGAATCAGTGATGGGTTGAGGATTTTGGGTATGGTTTGAGTTATGCTGATGATTTATGAGTAGTCTTGAGATGTGTTGGTGAACCAAAATCAAAGTGAGAAGCAGAGCCTGATTTAGTTGCTTGAGGAAAGATAATTTGAGGTAATTGTTCTTCTGATTTAATTGGTGAAGTTATTTAGTTTCATTGATTGAATATATGTAGTTGTAGATTTAGAATTTGAATGGCAATGTAAAATATGAGTATGTGAAGTTGAACTGAGATGCAGACATGAAATTAGATTAGTATAGAAATGAAGTTGCATTTGTCTTTGGCTTGAGCTTTGGCTCATGCCTAGTGTTTTCTGCATGTAGATGTCAGACTGACCTAGCTTTAGCTGACTCAGTCTTAATGACTGAGTTGAATCGGTTTGACTCAGAGTTTGTTCAGTGAGTCAAGGCCTGACCTGACCTTGACCTGGTTAACTTATTTGACCATTTACCATGGACTTTGACTTTTGACTGGACGTTGACTGTTAGTTGAACCATTTGACCGTTAGTGAACCTGTTAGGCCAGGCCTTGTGTAGTGGGCTTGTTTAATGGGCTTGGGCTGAAGTTTAGTTTTCATCCTTTGATGTATTAGACCCTTATAGTCTGATTTAGCCATTGACTTCTTCTACAAAGTTGGAGATGTTGCTAGACTTAGTTAGTGGACCAGAGAAACAACCTGATGAACTACTAAACCTTAGATGGCCTAAAGATAAATAATAAAAGGGTATAGAAACGTAAATGGGCTTAGGACTATTAGTTAGATTCGTATAATTCTTGTGTGAGCCATTTTGGCTAGTTTCTTAGACTTCTTGTGTGATTAACAGTTAGTCTATTAACAACGATCGATTCAAATGATGAACCAGTGGATCGTGGATCGCGAGGTAGGCATGGCTTGTCATCAAAAAGGTGTGGGAATGCATTTGACTCTTTAGTATTCATTATTGTTGCTTTTACAAAAGTTTATACTTAACAAACTCATGCATTTTCTGTCCATGCATTTCATGCTTTGTTTAAAATGCATTATGATAATCATGTTATTTCTGTGAATCTTTCCACGATGTGGAAAGGACTTGTATTGTTTTGTTGTCAATATGAATTGTTATGGGAAATGAGAATTTCCACTTGTGGTATATAGGATACGCTCCTTCACATTTATATCTACATGAATTCAGCTTTTATTGTTTAGAGTTGGTCACCATGGTCTTGGTGGCATCCATAGCTAAATAGGTGTGAATTGCCGGTTAGGAATTTACAACCATATTAGTACATTGTTTGACGAAGGAGTTTGTTCCGTATACATGTATGATTATTTTCAGTGACTTAGTCACTGTTTAATTTATCGGAAAAACATTCATTGTTTTCCAACTCTTGACTATGATTACTTAGAAGTTAAATGTTAATTATTCCCACTTCAGTTTCTGTGACAGATTAGGGTTGCGCAGCGAAAGCTTCACGGGTTGACTTCGCTAGTTGATTAACTTCTGTTATATTTATTATGTTGTATATTTTATTTAAAAAAAACCAATTGACTATTATATATGTATCATTTGAGAGAAGATCTTGTATATATATTTCTGAGCGGGGTTAGCTTTGGGCTAAGTTTTTGTAGCAGTTTTCTTAATTGAAAGTTAAGTGTTTAATTTGGATTTTTAGTGCCTCTTATTTAGTTAATATCTTGGATTAGTCAGCTGCTAGCTTAGGGGGCGCTACAAAAGTTGGTATCAGAGCTCACTATTAGATCTTATATGGTAGACAATAGGATTAGCCAGTGCCAGTTAGTGAACTAGATTGGTTTAGAACTGGGTTGGGTTTGTGAGATAAATCTTAATCACTAAAAGCTATTAATAATTAAAAGAATTTTTGATTGATTTATTTGTTTGGTTGGTTGTTTGTTTAGGTATTGAAGTAAAAATTATAGGGGACACCAATAATTAATCTAGTGGAGATTAGAGAATAAATGATTTAAAATTATGAACGCATACATAAGTCAATACTAAAAATAGTGAGATTAGTATTGTTTGATAAATCTTGAAAGTCACGTAGAAATTTATTAAGTATCTTTCCTTATACATAGGGTCGATAAATTATAATCACATAAATGTTAATATTATTTTTGGACTTAATAATATTTGTAAGAGTAGTCAGAATAGTATTTCAACCATCAATGTTAACAATAAATATTATTATAACAGTAACTATAAATGATAATAAAAGTAAAGAAAATTTTATTAGCATTTATCAATTAATGTCATGTTGCACTTAAATTAATTAAAATTATATCAAAGATATATAACGATAAAAATAATAATTATGGTTAAATAGTTATTGAAAATTAATAATACTTGTGTATGGTTAAGTTTTGTAAATTAAAATAATTAGAAATTAGAAATATATGTTTTGCATCTAAATTAGATAATTAATATATTACTTGATGTGTTAGACTTAACAAAGTGAGGATATAATATATAAAATAAAAAGAATTAACTTGTTAATAATCATGTACCGAAATTATCTTTAGTCTAACAAATGACCCTGTAAATGTTTTAAAATGAAACAAATAGACATGAAATAATTATAATAGTATTCAAATGCTTAGTGTAAAATTATAATTAAAAGAAAATAAACTCGTATATTAATAGGAATTTTCTTCGTAAATAAATTCAACCATCTTTTAAAATGGAAAATTAGTATGACGAACTTAAACTATTAGAATTTATTTTAGTATTATATTGAGCATAACTTAAATTAACATTTCATTTATAAATATATAGCGATAAAATAATAATTAGGATTAATTAGCTATGAAAAATTATTAGTGCTTATCTACGGTTAGGTTTTACAAAGTTAACTAATAATAAATTATAATTATACAATTTGCGTTTAAACCAAATAGTTAATTAAGATTAAGAACGTGAGGTCATACAAGGCACAAAATAAAGATTAAACTTGTTAACGATCTTATACCCAAATTATCTTTAGTCCAATAAATGATTCACTAAATCACTAAATTATACATATGAAGTAATATTTATAGTACTTGAGTGCTTAGTACAAATTAGACTTAAAAGAGAATAAATTTTCTTGTGAATAAGATACTTATTATTAATAGCAAAATCTAAAGACTATTAAAACATTAAAACTTTTTGTGAACTCAAAATTTAAATCATATTAAATTACCAAAGTCAATATTTATCAAGATATAATACACAAATTTAAACTGAATAAATAAAATCTGTTATAACAATCTTTACGTGAAAGTAGAATCATGTTTACAAAATTCAGGCTTAAATAAAATTAAACTAAGTATTATTACTAAATAATTATTCTGACCGTATTTTAGTTACGTTAGTAGTCAAATGATAAAAATTGATAAAACAATAATGAAAATAATTATATAATTAAGAAAATAACTTTTGATTAGATAAGCAAAGAATAATACCATATAATACTAATTACTATAAAAAAAATTTATTCATTGTAAATATCATTTGGATAATAATTGTTGGATAGTAATAACAAAATGTAATTTTTATTAATAGTACAACTTAGGGATTACTTAGCACTAGAATAAATTTAAGGAAATAAAGTTAGATGAAATCAAATTTAGTATTAATAATAAAAATTAATTTGGCTTTGCGATTAATTATGATTAACTTTTATCGACCTAAGAAATAAGAAATAAAAGTTATAATAATAATAAAATATTAATAGCAAACAACTATGAAGAATTGTTAGCGGTTAATTATTTATATTAGGTCACGTAATGAAATAAATAAATAGATAAATTGGAAATAATAATTTAAAAAGAAAATAATAATAATAATATTTGGATAATGGTTAAAAAGTTAAGTTATTCTTAAGTAGTACATGAATTTAAAAACTATATATGGTATATTATAGTAAGGTTAAAATTATTAAATTGTTATAATTAACGTAAAATTGAATTTGGATTACTTATATTGATAAAATAAATAAATAAAAATAAAAATAAAAATAAAATAAATTTTGATAATTAAATTGCTTAAAATGATGTAAACTATTTATATATTTTACGAAGTAAATTATCAGAATTACACCAGTTAAGTTAGAAATTAATTAATCTTAATAAATAAATCTAGCACTGGAGAATAGTGAAGGTTGTGTTTTCTCTGTTTGTAGGAAGGCATTGTCGGGATTGGCCAACCTTGACAGGGCAACTGCATTCAGAGATGACCGATCATAGAAGTATGATGTACTTTAATTTAAAAAAAAAAAACGATAGTTTCAACCTTAGAAAGATTTGTAAGATTCTTCCTTGAAGTTAGAGACAGATATGTTACTAGATAGAAATTTGTAGATGAAACTTAGACTTCCCTATTTGATAGAAATTGAATCAGCATAGTTGAACTTAGAGCCACAAACTTTAGTTATAGAAAGCCATTTGGGTTTGTGTTTGTTTTATGTGGTTGCGCGCTTAGATAAGAGATGGGATTATTCTATAAGGTGGGGAGTATATGAAGACCAGAAGGATGGTTCGATTTTCGAGGACGAAAATGATATAAGGTGGGGAGAATGTAAGGACCCTTAAGCTCATCAACGCTATTTGACTGGTCCAACGATAGTCAAGAGATGAATTAGACGATAATAACTCGATTAGTCTAACACGAACGTTAATTAATAGGAATTAATCTAACAACGATTTAGATACGAAACTAGTACCATTGGTTATATCTCAAAAGTTATACGAAATGGACTGTTCGCGCGCGTCATTCGGACACTGGGTGAAGAAGATTTATCAAGTTGCTTCAGAGGGTAAAATAGTAATTTAGGATATTATCCCTGTGGATGCACGTGTCGATGAGAATGGGTGACTCATCTTCAAAACCATCGAGAAGAGATTCATTTTCTTTTTTTCTTTTTTTCTTTTCTTCTCTTGTTCTTCTCTTGTTCTTCTTTTCTTTTCTTTTCTTCTTCTGTTTTTCTTCTATGGCAATTCTGGGAATCGATTTGATGGAATCGATCAATGATGTTGTTAGTATATAATCAAAGAAGGTTTGGTGGTGGTGATTGTTGTTTACTGTTTCGGGAAAAGAAGGAGTTTATACTATGATAATCTGAAATTAGGGTTTTTGGATTCAGACTCGATTTGGTAAGGAGTTGTTAAGTGAATGAGTCGATAATGGTTAAATAACGAGGGGGTTGATGTTTGATTGAAGTGGTGAAGTTTTTTTTTAAGTGAAGAATCAAAAGGTTAAGGTTTCTGCAATTTATTGAAGATAGAATTAGAAGTGATTGAGAAGAAATTAGAGGATAGGTGTTGAAGAGCGTGATGTAAGGAAGATTGTCATAGTTTTAATTTGGAGATTTGGTTACAGGGAAGAAGATTGATTAAGAGTTTGCAGAATTTAGGGTTTAGTTGAGAATCAGTGATGGGTTGAGGATTTTGGGTATGGTTTGAGTTATGCTGATGATTTATGAGTATTCTTGAGATGTGTTGGTGAACCAAAATCAAAGTGAGAAGCAGAGCCTGATTTAGTTGCTTGAGGAAAGATATTTTGAGGTAATTGTTCTTCTGATTTAATTGGTGAAGTTATTTAGTTTCATTGATTGAATATATGTAGTTGTAGATTTAGAATTTGAATGGAAATGTAAAATAAGAGTATGTGAAGTTGAACCGAGATGCAGGCATGAAATTAGATTAGTATAGAAATGAAGTTGCATTTGTCTTTGGCTTGAGCTTTGGCTCATGCCTAGTGTTTTCTGCCTGTAGATGTCAGACTGACCTAGCTTTAGCTGACTCAGTCTTAATGACTGAGTTAAATCGGTCTGACTCAGAGTTTGTTCAGTCAGTCAAGGCCTGACCTGACCTTGACTAGTTGACCTGGTTGACTTATTTGACCATTTCCATGGACTTTGACTTTTGACTGGACGTTGACTGTTAGTTGAACCATTTGACCGTTAGTGAACCTATTAGGCCAGGCCTTGTGTAGTGGGCTTGGGCTTAAGTTTAGTTTTCATCCTTTGATGTATTGGACCCTTATAGTCTGATTTAGCCATTGACTTCTTCTACAAAGTTGTAGATTTTGCTAGACTTAGTTAGTGGACCAGAGAAACAACCTGATGAATTACTAAACCTTAGATGGCCTAAAGATAAATAATAAAAGGGTATAGAAACGTAAATGGGCTTAGGACTATTAGTTAGATTCGTATAATTCTTGTGTGAGCCATTTTGGCTAGTTTCTTAGACTTCTTGTGTGATTAACAGTTAGTCTATTAACAACGATCGATTCAAAGGATGAACCAGTGGATCGTGGATCGCGAGGTAGGCGTGGCTTGTCATCAAAAAGGTGTGGGAATGCATTTGACTCTTTAGTATTCATTATTGTTGCTTTTACAAAAGTTTATGCTTAACAAACTCATGCATTGTCTGTCCGTGCATTTCATGCTTTGTTTAAAATGCATTATGATAATCCTATTATTTCTGTGAATCTTTCCACATCGTGGAAAGGACTTGTATTGTTTTGTTGTCAATATGAATTGTTATGGGAAATGAGAATTTCCACTTGTGGTATATAGGATACGCTCCTTCACATTTATATCTACATGAATTCAACTTTTATTGTTTAGAGTTGGTCACCATGGTCTTGGTGGCATCCATAGCTAAATAGGTGTGAATTGCCGGTTAGGAATTTACAACCATATTAGTACATTGTTTGACGAAGGAGTTTGTTCCGTATACATGTATGATTATTTTCAGTGACTTAGTCACTGTTTAATTTATCGGAAAAACATTTATTGTTTTCCAACTCTTGACTATGATTACTTAGAAGTTAAATGTTAATTATTCCCACTTCAGTTTCTGTGACAGATTAGGGTTGCGCAGCGAAAGATTCACGGGTTGACTTCGCTAGTTGATTAACTTCTGTTATATTTATTATGTTGTATATTTTATTTAAAAAAAACCAATTGACTATTATATATGTATCATTTTAGAGAAGATCTTGTATATATATTTCTGAGCGGGGTTAGATTTGGGCTAAGTTTTTGTAGCAGTTTTCTTAATTGAAAGTTAAGTATTTAATTTGGATTTTTAGTTCCTCTTATTTAGTTAATCTCTTGGATTAGTCATATGTTAGCTTAGGGGGCGCTACAATAGGACTCTCAACAAAAATGTTTTAATAACAGAGAAATGGGCTTTCTCGCCAGAGAAAAACAATTAGAGGCTGATCTAGCTGCTAATCTTGATAAGATCAAATCACTAGAAGAGAATCTGAAAAGATTCAATGCTAGCTCTACAAAATTATCCATTATGCTGGGAGCATGTAAAGAACGTCGTGATACACGTGGTCTGGTCTATAAAGGAATAAACGCTCCAAGTACTAGTAAGATCAATTTTGTTTGTGCTAATGATAATTTCCTAAGTGAAAATTTCATTGACATCAAAAGTGAAAAACTACCTTCAGCAGCTGATGTTCCTAAGAACAAAGATTGACAACCTTCAAAAACAGCTCATATGAGAACAGTCAAAAACATTTCCTTCAACTGTTATTATTGTGGAAACAAAGGTCATCTGGAAAGGAGATGTCGTTTTCGACTGCAGAATGAAAAACTTCATAACATTCTTGTATGGATGTCTAAAGAAGTAATCAAACCTGCTTCTCATTATACTGTATTAAAAGGTCTAGTCGGCAATCAAGAAAAGTGATGTGATGAGCCAACTCTTGATTATAAATATGACACAAAACCTGTTTACAATTGTAAAGGGAAGAATGTTATATGGACGACTGACTCTTTAAATTACTATGTGAAGAGAAAAAGTCATCGAAGGAAGAAGAAAATTTCAAACTCCTTGTCTCTTGCTGAAGAAAGTCCTGAATCTAAAGTGTATGTTCCCGAATACATTCACATCAATAATCGTGTCTCAGAGCTCAAGACCATTATTAATAGACTCAAACGCAATATTATGTGAAAGTACTGTGTGGCTCCGTAAGTTCTCTTATGTTGAGCACTTTCGATTAAATTGATCATGGGTTCTCTTGTGTTTAATTTAATTGAGTTTTCTGGATACAAGTTCATGTCTCATGTAATTTGTTAATGTCCAAAGAAATCCTTCTTTTCTTGCAAAAGTAAGGTCGCTCTTGTTGTTCTTTCGGAAATGAGATTATATGGGGGAGAGTTCTTAATTGAACCTGTGCTTAACTGCCAAATCTTTATGGGGAGTGTGGCTGTAGAATATTGTAGGAGTTTTCTTGTATCTTAATAAACTCCTCGTTGAATACACTAAGTTTCGACTATGTGAAATCATAGAAACAAAGTTGATATGTTCTCTTTTAGTCATGGAGTATCTTTATGAGAATTTTATTATGATCCCACTAGTTTTCGTACCTTTGCCAATTTATATTGACAAAAATGGGGAGAATTAATGTGTAGTTCACACTACAAATACATATGGTTTAGGGATCATTATGTAACGGGGAGTGGTTTTTATGTGAGATGAAGTGTTGACTAAGGGGGAATGATATATATCACCATAGTATTGTTGTCAAAGTTGTGATACAATTGGACTTTGATGCTGTGTAATAATACTATGATTGAGAGCTACTATTTTCTCATTGTTGTAGCTACGGATCTTCAACAACTATGATGTTGAGTTGAACACGTTCAGAATCACTGGAGTACTTGGAAGTGACAAAGATTTCGAGTAATGTTGAAGAACCAAGGAAATCAAGCATTTGGATGAGAAGCCACAAAGTTTATTTATTTTGTAATCCATATGTGTTGATATTTTTGTCGCTAAAATTGACAAAGGGGGAGATTGTTAGAGCATTGCTCGATCGAACTCGCAAGCGTTTCTAACTCAAGCTTGTTATCAAGTTAGTTGCCAAAACTATAAGTCTTGATTTCTAGTCTGCTTAGAGATAAGTCTCGGATTAGGATAAAAAGTGCAGTTGAGCTTTAGACTTCACGACGTTTATCGATTGAAGACGAAGAACTACTAAGGGGTGCTTGTGGAACTTCATCAACAAAAGGTATGTGGAGACTTGAACTCATCTATCACTCAAAAGTCTATCTAATTTATCTCTTATTTGAGACAAAGGTCGTATATCTATATTGACTTCGATTATACACATTTGATATTTCGAGATGAGTTTAACTCGCTTACATATTTCTCGAAATATGTGTTGGTAAGCTTTCGGTTTAACCAAGTTCATCTTATATTCTTGACGAAAGTCAAAAGATGATCATGTGAAATTCGCCTTGTAACATCTTACATGATTTGTGTGAGATAGTCATTTGATGTAGACTCGGAATGTTTCGTATTGATCATTCGATCACTTGAAAATTGCTTCGAAGCAAATAGTTTGTGTGAGACAGCTATTGTCATCTTCTAAGAATGTTTCAATGATTGAAATGGGAGTTTAGAACAAATAGCCATGATTGGATATAGCACAGTATGCGTACTTGTATGTTAATTGTTGCAAAATATTCCAAGTCCGGGAACCATAGTATGCATACCCGTATGCGTACTTGTTGTTTTATGAAAGTCCGAGAACTCAGTATGCATACTGGTATGCGTACTTGCGTGAGTTTCAAGTTCCAGAATTTAACTGAGTTTGGATGGTATGCGCACCCTTTCGCTTGCTGACGAACCCAAACTTGGTCCGAGCACTTAGGTATGCACACCCATTCGCATACTTGAAAAGGTTATGTTCTAAAATCGGCTTATTCATGAACTAATACATTTATATAATAAGGAATATAATCTTTTGCAAACCGTGGCTATAATGTTCATAAATTGATTCAAGTGAATCAAAATCTATTTTTCTTCAATTATGTCTTGTATACTTCTATGAGAATATAAACAATTGAACAACTCTAGAACTAGTTTCATTTGAGTCATTTGAACTAGTTATGGTTAAGATGAACAAGGTTGATATGAAAGTGTTCATATGGCTAACTTCGATTAACTATTGTTGAGCCAACAAGGTGCACATGTTTAGGTACGGTTACTCATATCTAAATGAAGTCACTTTTCATTTGTGTGTAACAATCTAAGTTCGATCTAACGGTTGAAAGATATTATCTTGAGTCTAATCAGGTTTTCATCTAATGGTAAATATTGAATACTTTGTTACCAAGGTAACATTGATTGAAAACCCTGATTTGAAGACTATATAAAGGATAACTCTAGCAACTGGGAAACCTAATCTCCACACCTCTTGTGTGATACTAGTTGCGACTAGAGTCGATTCTCTTTTAACCTTAGGTTTTCTCCAAAACCTTGTAGGTTAACGATTTAAAGACTTCATTGGGATTGTGAAGCTAGACCCAACTATTTCTATGTAGTTGCGTGTTCTGATCTTGCTGTTTTCTATCATGATTAAATATTATCTTCTCTAAGATTTTCTCGAGATTTATTCTCCCATAGGCAAGATAAAAAGTAGTCACAAACATCTTCGTCTCATCGTTTGTGATTCCTCAATATCTTGTTTCGCTACCATACGATTAAGATTATTGTGAGGTGATTGATATTACTATGTTGTTCTTCGGGAATATAAGTTCGGTGTATCAATTGGTTCTTGTTCACCTTGATTTATCAAAAGACGGAACAAAATTTTTAGGTATTTATGTGGGAGACAGATTTATCGATTCAATAGACTTTTCTGGGTAAGACAGATTGGTTATCAAGTCTTCGACTTTGGGTCGTAGCAACTTTTAGTTGTGGGTGAGATCAGATAAGAGAATCAAGTGCGCAGAGTCCTGCTGGGATTCAGAGGCGTAAGGAACGCGGCTGTACCTTGATCAGTGTGAGATTGGTTAGGGCTCAACTACATTCCAGTCCGAAGTTAACTTGTAGTAGGATAGTTTCTGTAGCATCTTAATACAGTGTGGTGTTCAAATCTAGACGAGGTCCCGGGGCTTTTCTGCATTTACGGTTTCCTCGTTAACAAAATTTCTGGTGTCTGTGTTATTTCTTTTCCACGTTATATTTTCTGTATAATTTAAATATCACAGGTTGTGCGTAAGTTCAATTAGTTTTTGAATCCGACATTTGGGTTGTTGATTAAATTGATTGACACTTGGATATTGGTTTTTTATACCGTCCAAGTTATTTCTTATATTCAATCGGGCTCGCAAATTCTTATTTGTTTGATTGCAGATTAAATTAAGAAATTGAGATATAACTCTTGGATATACTTTCTTAAGATTGAGTCTGACTGTCTAGTTGATTCTCTTGAAAGTATATTGGAGTTAGTCCATACAGATTGCTAAGCGAAATATTGGGTGTGGTTGGTAGACCCCCGCTTTTTCAGAACCTATCCAAGAAAATTACATAACTCGGACAAAAATTACCCTTACTACTTCCACCCACTAAATCAACAAAACTCACCAATTCATCAAACAAATTGACCGCTCAAAGTTCCAAACCCTAGTACGCACAAACACCATCGTCACTTTCTTCATTTGTTAGCGTACAAACACCAAAAAGAAACATAATTTGTGAAACAACTCCAAATTTCTATTTTGTAATTAATCTTTAGTTTCTTATCAATAGCGGAGAGAATGTTTTGTTTTGGAAATCAAATAAAAAATGGGTGGAGTTGTTAGAGCATAACTCGGTTGAACCCACCAAGCATTGGTATGTCAAGTTTGGTTGTCATATTTTTGTGAATCAAAACTAAATTAAAGAGTTGTTTGATTATTTACTAGAGACAACTTCGTATACGTTAGACTAGAAAGATTAGGATTATCAGACATACAAGTATTACTCAAGACTTGAAGAATATGAAGAAATAACAAGCTACAACGACGACATCATCCTTCCTCTTGAGGTTAGTAATATTTTGACTTGAACTGTTTCATTCCTAACGTATCTTTCAAGTCGTGCTATATTGAAAACATAACTGCGAAGCCGTGAATTATTATATTCTAGTAGTGAGACATGATCATATGATCATAGTGTTAAGGAATTAGGATACGAAGTATAACGCTTATTTTTTGAACTTCGTATATAATACATCGACATAATCATATGAATGTTATTGTGATTATGTGTATGGGTAAAGGTGAAGATTTCATCCTAGGAAATAATGTTTACATTTGTTTAAAGGAAGTACATAAATGAACTTGTTTTATGAATCAAAAGGGAAATCGCTAGGCTTATTATTCATTGCATATCTTTGGAATACAAGTATGTGTAAGATAGTAGAACCGATCATAACTTGTTATGTATCTTGGTAAAACTAATTACAGTGCCTGACTTATGTATTGGTATGACTTTTATTAATGTAACCGATTCTAAGTAATCACCTGAGATGGTATGATCGATATTTGTAATTGGTGTGACCGATCACAAAAGAGTTGTGTAATCGATCCTTTTAATTGGCGTAACCGGTCCTAGTAATTGGTGTAACCGATCCTGGTAATTGGTGTAACCGATCACAAGTAATACCATGAGAATATGGTAACCGGTCCTGGTATTTATGTAACCGATCCTAGTAACTGATGTAACCGGTTCCAGTAACCATATTGAGGTAGAACCGATCCTTGTATTGATATTTGATCAATCACATAGTTTTTCATGGAATACAGATGAACCAATTTTAAACTTGTTTGGAAGTGTGGTATAATCGATCCACCCGTATAACAATCTGTAATTCTAACAATAGCTTCACAACAATATTAGCGCAAAATAACAAAAGTGAAACTATCATTACATAGGAATCACCCCCACACTTTGTTCTTTCTACACCGGGAAATGTATAAGAAACGAAAGTGGAAGGAATTCATGTGGAAACCTGCACGACGCTAAATTCATACATATATGGTGGATACTTAGAAGCAAGGAATTCAAAAAGAACTTTAGAAGCATTCAATTCCAGCCCCAAATGAGGTACCTTCTTAAAAGATGGATTAACAACTCTGTGAGATGCTACTTCTAGTTTGGGAGGATCATCATTAGATATAGATTCATGTAAAGGGTTAGACAAACCTTGCATAATCTCACGCATTACGGGATCCTCAGTACCTCTAAAAAAGTCCATTGATTCTCCTACATCACAAGTATCACAATTCTCATTCAAACTCTTTACGAGCCATTCTTCATCAGTTTCTTCTATAACTTCCAAATCTTCATCATCAAAATCGAAATCTGCTCCAAGTAAATCATTGTAATCCTTATGGTCTTCATCACAAGTTGACTTCTCATTCAAAGTATTCACAATCTATGAATTAGGGGTGTTACTCACAAAGAATTCATAATCATCATTGCTCTCATACACAACATAAGTCTTACCATTAATAACTTTAGTGTTTCTAGACTCAACTTCTTCCTTTTGAATAGGTGAATGATCATTATCATGATCAAGAGTTGAGCTAGTTATCCCATCATTATCAACATTTAAATATTCTTCGTCTTCGGAATCATCATACTCTATATTGGCATCCATGGGAATGTTAGAATGAGTTTGAACATCTTCCTTGTTCCGCTCTTCTTGAATTTGATTCATGCAATTTCTGATGTTATCTATATTCCGTTGAAGTTCTTGGAGTGATGCATTGTAACTCAACTGAAATTCACAAAATTGTTTTGTTGTTTGCAGCATTTGTTGCATCATAGGAATAGAAGATTCAACAAAACTATAAAATTTATGATTTGAAGATTGCTCCGCCAAAATTGGATAAACACCACTTTCAATCAATACATAGTTTCCATCCCAAGTCTCATCCCTTTGAATGGGTGAATAATCATAAATACGTTCCGAAGTTAGGCTAGACTCATTGAAACAAGGTCCAGTTGGTTGTCTACCAAGTTGTTCCACCGCCTTTAGCTCATAAAGAATGTTATCGAGCATATGCACATGTCTAGAATTAAACTGATTAAAAGTACAACTATCCTCCCATCCTTGTGATCGTTCGTCATATCCAAAATATTTGTTTTGATTATATCCCAAGTATGGTTGGAAGTTATAAGAATGAGAATTAAATTGCTCACCATAAAATGTATGGTCTTGTGAACCATATGCGTTGCTCCCGAAAGGAAACATCTTGAAAATTATGCACACAACTCGTTTAGAGACTTACCTCTTGTTACCAATTATGCGCACGCAAAAATAATTATTGATTGCACCTGAAAATAAGATTCTAAGCAAACAAATTAGCAAAAACTTATAACAAAAATAAATGCAAAATCAGAAAATTAATAACAACTCAAACTACCGATTGCTCCCCGGAAGCGGCGCCAATTTTGATGAGGTGTCAAACTCACAAAATATATATTCCTTACTCTTCTTACACTCATGAATAGCACAATGATAAGCAGGTTCGTTTCTAAGGGAGAGTTGAGTCAAAGTTGTCTATTATATTTCTGAAAGTATGAATAATGCAAAAACTACAAAACAAATTTAATGCAAACAATGAGGATGAGAATGATTAGGGGTCTTCCTCCACTAGTGAACATGCATATTCTTCAAAATACGTTTACTAACAATCCTAGAAAAGTTATAAGTTCAACAAATCCATTAAACTCCAAAGTCACTTCGTAGAATAAGTTCTCTACCCGTGTCTAGTCAATCACACCACTTTGAATAAGCTCTCTAGTGTAACTTAACCAACTGGTATGTTCTATTAGTTGAATTGATCCTAACCACATGCACGTAAGTTCGACATGTTAACTTAGGGTTGTCAAATACACATCAAAATCGACAAAATCCCATTGCAACGTTGATTTTTTCTACTTGTGATTATATTATAATAACAATTACGGATTACGATTCTAAAATCTAGCTTTAGTATTGCAAACAAGTTATCTAATTGGCCACTCAAACAACTTGAAAAAAAATCATGGTCATAAGCACGGTAAAAGACAATCAATAAAACAATATTGGAAAGAAAGATCAAACTTGATAGAATATCAAAGACAAGTCACGTAGCTTCAAACTATCCCTAACCAACAAGAATTAGCTACTGGAGTTCATGGTAAAGAAGCAAAACACAAATAGAAAACTTGACTACAAAACCAATTAAGCAAACCATAGAAGCTGCGGTAAGATAGAGAGTGGTGTTGTGGTGGTGTGAAGATGGGGAATTCTTTGGCCTGGTAACAGTGGTATGGTGATGGATGCCGTGACTGCAACTGTGATGGAGAGACCTGATGGTGATGTAGTGGTCAGTGAGCACTCCTTGCTGCTGGTATAATGGAGGTGAATGTATGGACTGGTGGTACGAACTGAGGCGATGGAGGCAGCGAGCAAGTAGTGGGTTCAGGATCTTCAAGTGATGTATGATGTGCTGGTGGTGATTGGGATTGGAGAATTGATGCGAATAGGTGAGGTGGAAATGTAGATCCCAGCAAACTTGGTGATGGTGTAGCTGGTGGTATGCAGGTGGAGATATGAATGTATATGGTATGCAGATGCAACTTGTGGTGATGATGGTTGGAGAGGAGAGATCCTCTCTGTTGATGGAACAGTCGTGAAGGGGTTATCGGGATATCTCCTAGGCTGGAGACCTAAGTCTCTCTTTTATAGCTCAGAGTTCTTCTTTTCTTTACCTGTAAACTTGGATTCCAAAGAAACCCAAACTTTCCTTATCACAATCATTCCAAATCGCATCCATGCATCCATTCATCAATTAAAACAGTGGCAGAACTTCACATCTTGGCTGGTATCCACAGACCCCATAAACCTTGTAATTTCGAGCATAGACCATACACTCGAGCCACTGAATTCCGGCCAAGTCTTCACTGTCTTTTCGGCCATTGTTTCCATGCCAATTTTCAACTCCTGAGTCATTTCCAAATATCCTGATGCACATCCACCTGACCCATGGCTAGATACGGTAGGACTTGAAGAAACTAAACTGGGAGTGGTTCAGAAATACCTTCAGTATATGACTCTGATAATGGACAGCTCTGTTGCCGACCTCTATGCATTTTTATATCATCTTCCCTGCCAACCAAACCATTCAGCTGTAGGTTCTCTTCTTCACTTCGAGAATCGTTCTTAATTCTTGACAAATACCCACCAAAACCGTGGTCCAGGCATCCGATGACAACTGAACTTGAATCCGCAAAGAACTGGTCGTTCAGGTCTTTCACCAAACATGTTGTAAGCGTCTTGCACCTGGTGATGGGATGTATAATGGCTGCACCTTGGAGACTTTGCCCAAATCGATTCCTTTCCTGCGACAAATTCAACACAAACCCATGGATTTTAATCATTCAGACACACAAAACATTTCAGTTTCTCATCCACCCTAAAACAGCCTTCAATCTCAGACGTAGCTTTTCCGGTTGAAAAATTTCATCTTTCCCTAGTTTCTAAGTCCCTGACTCAATGCAAAACCAACTCATTCTTAACCCATTGCTTAAATTTTCTCACATAACTCAATGACTGCCCTTAATCCTCTCCGTTCGTCACCAAGAATCAATGGCAGAAACTTACATGAACTTAAACGACTTCCCTGTTATTCTGGTCAAACAATACCCAGACTCGAGTACCAGATTATTATTATTATTATTATTTAAGAACGGGACCTAGATCAGCTGGTCATCCCCGTTCCCCGAAGTTTCATGCGTTCCAGGAGGTCTCAGGTTCAAGTCCCCAATGGCGTAATATTGCAGGAATTAACATGGAAGGTAGTGTTAGTTTGTCCCCTTGTGACACAATCTCAGTGCCCCCCCACCCCGCTTCGGCTCCCCTTGGCAAGGTTACTCATGAGGCTCGCTGGTAGGCTAGCACAGCAACCTGTTCAATTAATGTAGTAGTATGTCGTTGGAGCCTAGCTAGTTAGGCTTCCAACTAGTTTCATGTAGTAGGAAATACCATGTAGTCCTAATAATAAAATATAAGTATCAGTCTAGTCCATTTGACCCAGTCAAATGTCTGTTTGGTCCTATTTGGTAATATAAATTATAGTTTGGTCCTAAAAATTATTGTTTGGTCCTACGTTGATGTCATGGATGATGTAAATGTCACCCTGTAGTGGCAGAAATACCCTTTTGGATAAGGATCATATATATAGTCAAAAGGTAAGAGAGAAAAATCATTTCTCAGATCTACTTTCTCTCTCCTCTTGATTTTTCTCCCCTTTCTCTCTCTCATTGCGCGATTTTTCTAGGTTTTTTTTCTTCTGCTCCTGCAATTAAATGATGAAGACGAGAAGAAGAAATGAACTGATGTTGTTGGTGAGTTCTGCTGTTGGTGTTCTTGATTACGATCTTGTTTTGAGAAGTGATTTCTGTTTTTGTTGTATACGATTTGTTGATTTTTGAATATTTTTGTCTCTGCTGATGACGATGAAGAAGAAGACGAAGATTTGTTGTTGCTGCTGCTGTTGACGATGAAGATGATGAAGTTCATCAAAAAATGAACCAAATCTGCTACTGCTGCTGTTGTTGATGATGAAGACGATGGTGTTGATCTTGATTTTTGAATGTTTTTGTCTCTGTTGATGATGATGATGAAGAAGAAGATGAAGAAGATAAAGATCTGTTGCTGCTGCTGTTGACGATGAAGACGATGGAGTTAATCAAGAAAATGACCAAAATATGCTACTGCTGCTGTTGTTGACGATGAAGAAGATAAAATCTGTTGATGTTGTTGTTATATGGACTTCATTCTAGGAATGAAGTCTGTTTTTGTATGGACTTCATTCCTGTAATGAAGTCTGTTTTTGTATGGACTTCATTCCTGAAATGAAGTCTGTTTTTTTCAGGTTTATATGGACTTCATTCCTGGAATGAAGTCTATTTTTTTCAGGTTTTTATATGGACTTCATTCCTGGAATGAAGTCTGTTTTTTTTCAGGTTTTTATATGGACTTCATTCCTGGAATGATGTCTGGAATGAAGTCTGTTTTTGTAAGTTTTTATATGGACTTCATTCCTGGAATGATGTCTGGAATGAAGTCTGTTTTTGTAAGTTTTTGTATGGACTTCATTCCTGGAATGAAGTCTGTTTTTTTCAGGTTTTTATATGGACTTCATTCCTGGAATGAAGTCTGTTCTTTTCAGGTTTTTATATGGACTTCATTCCTAGAATGATGTCTGGAATGAAGTCTGTTTTTTTAGGTTTTTAATATGGACTTCATTCTTGGAATGAAGTCTGTTTTTTTTTTAGCTTTTTGTATGGAGTTCATTCCTGGGAATGAAGTCTGTTTTCTTTAGCTTTTTGTATGGACTTCATTCCTGGGAATGAAGTCTGTTCTTTTTGCACGGAAGAACTGCTACAAAAAAAAAACACGGAAGGGTATTTTTGTCTGTTTTATATTTTTAAATAATTATGGACCAAACAGTAAAATGCGTTTGACCAAAGGACTAAACATACATGGGCCCACCTAAAAAAGGACCAAACGATATTTTTCCCTTTCATGTAATAATATTAAATAATTTACAAATTATTAATAAAGATCCATTATTATTTTATTTTATTTTCTATATATTATAATATAATATTATTACATGAAACTAGTTGGAAGCCTAACAAGCTAGGCTCCAACGACATACTACTACATTAATTGAACAGGTTGTTGTGCTAGCCTACCAGCGAGCCTCATGGGTAACCTTGCCAAGGGGAGCCGAAGCGGGAGGGGGGCGAGATTGTGTCACAAGGGGGCAAATTAACACTACCTTCCATGTTAATTCCTGCAATATTACGCCATTGGGGACTTGATCCTGGGACCTCCTGGAACACATGAAACTTCGAGGAATGGGGATGACCAGCTGAGCTAGGGCCCGTTCTTTATTATTATTATTATTATTATTATTATTTATTATTATTACATGAAAATAGTTGGAAGCCTAACAAGCTAGGCTCCAACGAAATACTACTACATTAATTGAACAAAGTTCTTTGTGCTAGCCTACCAGCGAGCCTCATGGGTAACCTTGCCAAGGGGAGCTGAAGCGGGAGGGGGGGCGAGATTGTGTCACAAGGGGGGCAAACTAACACTACCTTCCATGTTAATTCCTGCAATATTACGCCATTGGGGACTTGAACCTGTGACCTCCTGGAACGCATGAAACTTCGGGGAACGGGGATGACCAGCTGAGCTAGGGCCCGTTCTTATTATTATTATTATTATTATTATTATTATTATAAAAGACCCATTATTATTATTATTATAAAAATATTAATATTAATTGTCAAATTATTGGATAAATATTATTACATGAAACTAGTTGGAAGCCTAACAAGCTAGGATCCAACGACAGTTCTCAATAACTCTCAATCTATGATGGCTTCCTCCCTTTTTTCTCAACCTCATCATATTATCACAGTTAAACTAGATGACACAATCTATTCCCTATGGCGTGCTCAATTTTTACCCTATCTTCAAGGTTACGATCTTGATAGTTATGTTAATGGCAATACACCTTGTCATGCTGCTACTCTTGATGATGAAACCCCTAATCCTGCTTTTGATTCATGGGTAAAACATGACAAGATTCTCCTTGGCTGGATTTTTTCTTCCCTTACCCCTGCTGTCATTCGTCATGTTCACCGTCTCAAAACTTCCGCAGAAGTATGGTCTTCCCTTGAGTCTCTGTATGCCTCCAAGTTTGATGCTCATATTCACCATCTCCAGTGTGAACTTCGTGCGTTAAAGAAGGGCTCTCTCTCCATGAGAGCTTATATTGATCGTGCTAGAGATATTTCCGACATCCTTGCTGCTGCCGACACCACTGTCACCCCTTCTTAATTTCGTCATTGCATTCTCGCTGGCCTTGATTCTTCCTATGATACTATTGTTACGTCCCTTAAAACTTCCATGGGCACGATGAAGCTTGAAGACTTTATCACCTATTTACTCACCTTTGAGTTGCGACTGGATCAACAAACGAAGCTCCAGAACTCCCAACCAGTAGTTGTTGCTTCTTCACGATCACCTTCAGCTGCTGGAATCTTGCCAATGCCTGGAGCTAGTAGTCGAAAAGTCATGCCTTGTCAAATGTGTGACAAGCCTGGTCATCTCGCTCCTCTCTGCTGGAAGCGTTTTGATCGCAACTGGTGTCCTCCACCCCCTCGTCGACAACCATCACAACTACCATCTACTCCTCGCGCTTATGCTGTTGACACTCAGCGATCATCCTTCAGCCCTTGGATACCCGACAGTGGAGCTACCGATCACATTACGCATGACCTTGCAAAGCTACATCCTTACTCAGAGTACACGGGACCTGATCAAATAAAGATGGGTAATGGTTCCTCCTTTCCAATCTCCCATATTGGTACCTCTATCTTAGGTACTCTTGATCGTAAGTTGTACCTTAAAAATACCTTGTTTGCTCCTCAAATATCTCATAATCTATTATCAGTTTCCCATCTTACTACTGATAATGATGTATTATTTGAGTTTCATCCTGAGTTTTGTCTTGTGAAGGATCGATGCACGGGGAGGGTGCTTCTGTGCGGCAATAGGGTTGGTGGTCTCTATGTTCTCGATGATTCTGCGAAGAGTCTTATTGGTGAACGTGCTAGTGTCCAACAATGGCACTCTAGATTAGGACATCCCATGATGCGAACTGTGCGTCATGTTATCTCTAAGTTTTCTCTTCCTGTTTCTAGTCAAACAATTAGTTTTTGCTCTTCTTGTCATGAACATCGGAGTCATAAGTTACCTTTTTCTTCTAGTACAACTATTTATCTGAATCCTCTTGATTTGATTGTCTCGGATGTTTGGGGTCCATATCATATAGTTTCGACTGATGGTTATCGATATTATATAATTTTTATTGATGCTTATTCTCGATTTACATGGATGTTTCCTATGTCTCATAAATCGGATGTCTACTCTATTTTTCTTATCTTTCAAAAACACGTTGAGAATCTTTTTAATCGAAAAATTAAAAAAATCCAGTCAGATAATGCCGCTGAGTATCGTAAATTAACTCCATATCTTCAACAACATGGAATTTTTCATCATTTCTCTTTCCCACACACATCTGAACAAAATGGCTTAGTTGAACGTAGGCATCGTCATGTACGAGAAACTGGTCAAACTTTATTGTCTATGGCCTCAGTACCATCTTCATTTTGGTATGATGAATTTTTTACAGCGTGTTATTTGATGAATCGAGTAACTTCATCTGCTCTTTCAAAAAAATCTCCGTATGAGGTACTATTTGTCTCCTCACCTGATTATACTTCTTTTCGAGTTTTTGGATGTCTTTGTTTTCCTCATCTTCGTCCTTATCGATCTCACAAGATGGATTCTTCTTCTTCTCCTTGTGTCTTTATTGGCTATAGTCCACAACATAAGGGTTACAAATGTCTTCATGTTCCCACTGGTCGCATATATGTGAGCAGGCACGTAGTTTTCGACGAGACCACTTTCCCCTTTGCGGCACAAACATCATCTTCAGTATCTCCTTTCTCTGACAAGGTAACGTCTACTCCTATGCATATTATCTCTACTGTCCCTGTTGCTGTTGATTTCCAGCCGGCACCATCACCAGCACAAACTTTATCTAACGAAGATATTGTTATGGAATTACAACCTGCGCCTTCTCCACAGCAAGGTGTATCGTCGTCTGATGCACTTCATGTTATGCCAACTACCTCTTCTGACGTTCCATCTAGCACACATCCACGTGATAATTCTCTACAGCACATACATCCATCCCATGTCCATGCCGATCAGTCCTTCACTGCCCAATGTATTCCTACTCATCCAATGGTTACTCGTGATAAAGATGGCATTTTAATCCCAATGCCTCTAAATATTCTCTTGTATGTGATTCTCTCATTGAACCGACATACTTTTCTCAAGCTCAGGCGGATCCTAATTGGCGTCAAGCGTCCAATGATGAATAAGATTCTTTGCTTCAAAATGGTACGTGGATTTATATTCCTTATGATCCTTCTATAAATTTGGTTGGTTGTAAATGGGTTTACCGAATAAAACGTGATGCTAATGGTAAGATTGTCCGATACAAAGCTCGCTTAGTAGCTAATGGGTATAACCAACAAGAAGGTGTGGATTATAGTGAAACATATAGTACAGTTGTCAAGCCATGCACCATTCGTATCATTCTTACTATAGCCTTGTCACATAATTGGGAAATACATCAGTTAGATGTTCAAAATGCGTTTTTGCATGGAAATCTTGAAGAATAAGTTTATATGAAACAACCACCAGGATACACTGATCCTAATTTTCCTAACCATGTATGTAAACTTCAAAAGTCTCTTTATGGACTTAAACAGGCACCACGGGCATGGTATCATAGGCTAAGAACTTTCTTACTACAGCTGGGGTTCGTTACTTCAAAGTGTGACTCTTCATTATTTATTCGGCGAGATGCACAAGGAATTATTTTCTTACTTGTTTACGTTGACGATATAATCCTAACTGGTTCAAATACTACAAGTTTGGAGTTCATTCGAGCTTCTTTACAACGGGAATTTGCTATTAAGGATCTCGGTTCGTTATCTTATTTTCTGGGGATTGAAGCTACTCGCACTTCCTCTGGTATGTTTCTAACACAAAAACGATATGCTCATGATCTTCTTATTCGGGATAAAATGGATGGTGTCAAACCAATCCAAACTCCACTAAGTACTAGTGGTGATATGTCATCTGATCGTAGTACCTTATTAAAGGATGCTACAGAATATCGTAGTATTGTAGGGGCATTACAATATTTGACGTTCACTCGTCCGGATTTAGCTTTTACTGTGAATAAAGTTTGTCAATTTATGCATGCTCCAACTGAATTTCATTGGACTTTGGTTAAACGCATACTATGATATCTTAAGCACACTTCTACATATGGAATTTTTATTCAACCAGCGAATGCTTTACAATTGTCCTTCTCTGCCTACACGGATTCCGATTGGGCTGGTTCATTAGAAGATCGTCGTTCCACAAGTGGCTATTGTATTTATTTAGGTGGTAAAATTATATCTTGGAGTGCTCGAAAACAACGAACAGTCTCTCGTTCTAGTACTGAAGCTGAGTATAGGGGTCTTGCTATTGCTACTGCTGAAATTATGTGGATTCAATCTCTCCTTTCGGAACTTCAGATCTCTACTACATTTCCACCCGTTTTGTGGTGCGACAATCTTGGTGCTAACTATATTACAGTGAATCCAATTTTTCATGCACGTACAAAGCATATCGAAATCGATTATCATTTTGTTCGTGATCAAGTTGCTTCTAAACAGCTCGATGTTCGATTCATTTCTTCCAAGGATCAAATTGTAGATATCTTCACCAAACCACTTCCTAAAGATCGTTTTTCTCTTTTTCGATCCAAGCTCACGGTTCGTGATGACCCGTTACGCTTGTGGGAGGGTATTGAGTTAACGTAATATGCAAGTAATTTGAGTTAACGTAATATGCAAGAATAACTTGTAGAGTTTTCTTTAAATAGGTTTCTTGTATCTTAGGAAATCCTGTTGTGTATATATATACATAGTGTTCGGTCATGTTGTGATTCATTAAAAACTTCTCTTAATAAAACAATATTTCTCTTCAGAACTTCTTCTTCTTCTAGTTCTAAACCTAACCAAACCTAGTTCTAACTTGGTCTTCTGGTCGTGAACGGATTGCATCTGGTTCACGACCATTTTGTTTGTGAACAGATTGCATCTGGTCTTCTTCACCTACGGTATATTTCCACTGAGCATCAACTAGCAGACTTGTTTACGAAGGGTTTGTCCTCAACCAGGTTTCTTTATCTATGTAACAAGCTTTCGCGTTGCTTACCACCGCGTAGAGCTTGAGGGGGGGTGTAGAATAGATATGTAAGTCCAGTCCGTATGTATATTCAAGTCCATGTACTTAGAAGTCCATTATGTCTTGTAACCCTAATACGGGTGTATACAACACTATAAATATATGCCTCATAAACCTAAGAAGGTTAATAGAGCTTTCATAATCGTTCATGGTATCAGAGCAGGCTATTTGCGATGAGTCATTTGACCGCGCCTTACTCCACGTCACCCGATTTAATTGTCCACATGTTAGACCCAATGAGGCTACACGTGAGGAGGCGTGTTGAGATTATTAGTCCCACATTGTCTGGGCATCTAAGATCCTGCGGTTTATAATTCCTTAGGGCCTCTCCACTCATTGCCAATTGGTTTTGAGTCGACAACTAACGTACATCCTATGGTTACCATATTAAAGGATCACACAATTCAGCCGCGCAGTTTTAAGGGATGTTTCTCCACAAGGTATCCTGTGATGCACTGTTTTATATCTCAATATGATTCTCTACCTGCTGAACCTACGAGTTTTACCATTGCATCTAAATCTCCGGAGTGGTGGGATGCTATGCTAGATGAAATCAATTCTTTACTTCATAATCGCACTTGGTCGTTGGTACCTTGGCGTCCTGAAATGAACATAGTTGGCAGCAAATGGGTTTATCGTGTTAAACAGAAATCATATGGCTCTCTTGATAAACGAAAATCTCGATTGGTTGCCAAGGGTTACTCTCAACAGTATGGCATTGATTACGATGATACTTTTAGTCCCGTTGTAAAACCAGTCACTATTCGATTGGTTCTTAGTTTAGCGGTTTCTTCTTCTTGGACTATCAAGCAACTAGATGTCAAAAATGCTTTTCTTCATGGTTCTCTTGATCAGGAGGTTTATATGGCTCAACCTCAGGGATTTGTTGATCCACGGTTTCCTAATCATGTATGTTTACTGCACAAAGCTCTTTATGGCTTAAAACAGGCGCCTCGAGCTTGGTATCGTCGTTTTGCTTCATTTTTGATCCATCTGGGGTTCAAGTCATCTCAGTCCGATCACTCAATGTTTATCAAGAAATCGTGCTCAGGTATTATTATCCTCTTGTTATATGTTGATGATATCATTGTGACTGGTAGTGACACTAAAGGTATTCAATCCTTACTGCCAACACTTCAAAATGAATTTGTGATGACTGATATGGGCGATTTACATTATTTTTTGGGATTGGAAGCTACTCGTACTTCATCTGGTATTGCTCTAACTCAAAACCGGTACACTATAGATCTCTTAAAGAAAGTAGATCTCACGGATTCCAAACCAGTTTCCACTCCGGTAACTCCACGCTCTAAGTTACACTCTGATGATGATGCTTTGTTTCCTGATGCAACCTTGTATCGCAGTTTGGTTGGGGGTTTACAATATCTTAACATGACACGGCCTGATATTACATACGCTGTCAATCAAGTTAGTCAGTTTATGCACCGACCCACCAAAACTCATTTCATGGTTGTTAAACGCATTCTAAGGTATCTCAAGGGAACCTTAGGTCATGGTATTTGCTTCTAGCGTGACTCTACCTTGCAGCTTACAGCTTACACGGATGCAGACTGGGGAGGTGATCCCGACACTTATCGATCAACCTCAGGTCATTGTGTATTCTTGGGCAACAATCTTGTCTCCTGGGGTTATAAAAAGCAACCTATTGTTTCCACCAGTAGTGCTGAAGCTGAGTATCGTGCCCTGTCTTCTACATCAGTTGAACTCATTTGGATTGGATATCTTTTAAATGATCTAGATATTTCCTTTCCGCAGTCTCCTACACTCTATTGTGACAATATTAGTGCTACTTACTTGGCTATGAATCCAATTCAACATTACCGTTCCAAACATTTAATAATAATTCTCATAACATTTAATATTATTACATGAAATTAGTTGGAAGCCTAACAAGCTAGGCTCCAACGACATACTACTACATTAATTGAACAGGTTGATGTACTATATTATTATTATTATTTTAATTAGATAAAGAGTATTACATTAACTAGTTGGAAGCCTAACAAGTTAAGCTCCAACGACATACTACTACATTAATTGAACATGTTGCTGTGCTAACCTACCAGCGAGCCTCATGGGTAACCTAGCCAAGGGAGCCGAAACAGGGGGAGGGGGGCTGAGATTGTGTCACAAGGGGGGCAAACTAACACTACCTTCCATGTTAATTCCTGCAATGTTATGCCATTGGGGACTCGAACCTGAGACCTCCTGGAGCGCATTAAACTTTGGGGAACGGAATGACCAGATGAGCTAGGGGACCGTTCTCAAAACCCCAAAGGGCTATATATTGATCAAAAGAAAGAAAAAACAAAAAGCGAAGGGGGACAAAATCCTGACCTCCCAAAGAGACTAATACCGAAAACGAAAATTGGGAAGAACATTTATATCACTCCCCATAACACTATGAACGAAAGAAGGTAGGTTCACCCAAAATTGAGATACAGCGGCACCGGCACCCCACTTAGCTAGGATATCTGCACAATGATTACCTTCACGATAGATATGCGAGAACCGAAACTGAGTCGTTGTCAAATACTTTAAGCAATTTTCCCAGTGAACCAAAAGCCTCCAGGGAACTAGAGATTTATCCGAAATAGCTAGAATTATATTCATCGAATCACATTCAAACCAAATACGAGTTATTTTATACTCCATAGCGACATGAAAGGCATGAATTTCCCCCCAAAACTCCACATTAACTAAATTATCACACCCTAAAGAAATTTCCCCCCAAGACTCGAGTACCAGATCTTTCTTCATCTCAACTTCAATTTCACATTTATATATTCTCTTAAACACGACCACAAAACCCAAGGGTGACCGGAGGCATGAATTTGGTGCAGAGTTGGTCTTCATGATTGATCTGGGATAGGAACTGAGTGATGAAAATCTTGACCAATTTTGTAGCTTTAGTAAGTAAAGTAGAAGCAGGCGGCCCTTAACGAACTATTGTGGATCTTGGTGAGAATAACGGGCTTCCCTGAGAAGTATATGGTGTCTACTTTGGGTTCCAGTTTCGACACTTTGTAGCATGGTCTTTGTTACGCTTTGATTCCGTTAATTCCAATGTAGCCAAACAACCAATTAAGCTCATTTTTCTCTTCTTTTATGTCCATGACTCCAAACTCCAAAGTAACTACAAAATGCAAAACAAAGTGTAATATCCAATAATACAAGAGAAATAGCTAAAAAAAAACATAAGAAAGTGATATTCAAATGATATATTTTAGGCACCTATCATTACTGATCAAAATAGCTAACATGTTGGTGGAACAATTTCAAAAAAAAAAAATTTATGAGGAAATCAATGGAATTTACAAATGGCATTTTGGAGGTGATTCTAAAAGTACTTACAGCAGAAGACAATATTATATTTGATGTTGTTACTTCAAGTGTGGAAATTAAAAGGGATATTTTTGGAATGGATGCAAATTCTTCTCCTGGTCCAGATGGTTTTCCTGGAAGTTTCTATAAATTTACTTGGGAAATAGTAAGTCAGGATATGATAACTGCTATACAATATTGATGGGGATGTAGATTTATTCCTAGAGGTTTAAATTCAAATTTCTTATTTCTTCTACCTAAAGTGAAAGGTGCAAAAAAAAGTTGAACAGTTTAGACCAATTGGATTGGCAAACTTTAGTTTCAAAGTAATAACTAGAATTATCACTACAAGACTAAGCAGTGAGGTGAATAAATTGGTCTTCAGTTAGCAAGGGGCTTTTATAAAGGGTAGAACCATACATGAGAAGATAGTGCTAGCTTCTGAGATGATAAATGAAATGAACATTAAGAGGAGATGAGGCAATGTGGGGTTAAAATTGGATATTTCTTAGGCCTATGATTCCTTGAGTTGGGAATTTCTGTATGAAGTGTTAAGAAGATTTGGTTTTTCAGAAATAAGAATCAATTGGTTAAGAGTATTATTTATTTCAGCTAGGATCTCTGTATTGGTGAATGGGGGTCCTTATGGGTTTTATGAAGTGAGTAGAGGGTTGAGGCAAGGTGACCCACTTTCTTCCATTCTTTTTGTGATTGTTGAAGAAGTTTTGAGATGGAACTTAACTCAAATATTGCAAGAAGGCAAACTTCAAGCAATGGTTCAAAGAAATGGTGTTCAACCTTCACATTTGTTCTTTGCAGATGATATTTTTGTGTTTTGAAATGGTCATAAAAAAACTCTGGACAAGTTAATGGAGTTGTTGGTAAGCTATCAAAATGCTTCAGGTCAGGTGATTAATAAGCTGAAAGAGCAAATGTTTAATTGGAGGTACATCTGATACTAGAAAAAAATAGAATTGATGAACATCTGCAAATGGAGTTCTAGACAAATATCTTGGAGTTATACTCAATCCTGGTAGAGGGAGAGTGCACCAAGTGTGGGGGATTATTGAAATGATGCAGGAGATGCTTGCTAGTTGGAAAGGTACATTATTGGCTTTCCCTTTAAGATTCACACTAGTTAAATTTGTGTTATGCAGCTATCCAATTTTTAATATGTCATTATATAAATGCCCAAAGGTGGTGATAAAAGAATGTGAGAGAATTATTAGAAAATTTTTATGGACTGGGGACCCTGCAGAAATTTTTTTAGTAATTGTGAAGTGGGAAGAAGTTAATGCTCCAATTTCTGAGGGTGGTTTGGGCATTAGAAGATTGGAGGTAATCAATAAAGCATTTTTAATGAAACTATTGTGGATAATTATGACAGAGGACGAAGAATGGACTAGATTTATGAAGGCAAAGTTTATGAACAAAAAGGGATAATGGATTCAGTTTTTGTTGGAAAATTGAATCCAATTTTATGTATATGAATGGAAATTTTGAACTAGTACTGTGGATTTGGGTGTTGGGCTGGTTTAGTAGTTATGGGCTTAATCCTAATTTAGCCTATTAGTTAGGCTAAGACAGTTCCAAGTTTGAAACGGTGAAGAACCTAAAACTAGACGTGAAGAGAAACAACTCTTCGGGAATTCAAGTTGGAATTCTAGAGACACACCCCTTGAAGAGTCATGATTCTTCATTGAAGAGGTACTAGTAATTTTATAAATACCCTACACACACTTAGATATTGCAATCAATTAGAAACCTAATTATCATCATACTGCATTCTAAAATCATCAATTTAGTTTGTGTTCAAGAGAGGGTTCATCATTTTAAGTTTGGTTCGCCGTTTCTCGAAGTTTGGAGTGCTACTATATCGAGAAGAAAGTCGTTGTATCCTGGGAAAAAGACATCGATAATCCGTAAGCACTAGTGCGGGGTGAATCTGTCATAAGGCTAGAGGATATAATCCTTGCCTCGACTTTGATTTCGTCTAATTGGATTTGCGTTTCTCTTCTTCTTTGTTTGTTTTATTGCAGTATTTACACAAGTTTGCCAACAATCTTAAGACAGAATAGTTTTCTTTTTTGTGTGTGTACTGTAATATGAATTTTTTGGTTTGCTTGCGTTTCTGACCTTTAGACTAATAGAATTTGTCTGTTTAGTTTAATATATATGACACTCGGAAGAAACTTAATTGGTTTCTGTAGTACAGGTTCTCGTCAAATTTGAACCAGGATGCCGTCAATTTAAAGAAACCAAAATTGACTTCACTGTGCAGAAACAAAGACAATTGGTTTGGTTGCTTTAGTTCTTTGGAAATTTAATTGAAATCTCAGTTTGAAGTCTCTTATTGATTTACGTTTAACTAATATTAATTTTTGTGCACAAGGGATTGTTTGACTTGCTTTGTTTGGCTGCAGCATTTCAAGCTTGTCCTTTTGTTTAAACAATCCTCTGACAATTAGTACCAGTGGTTTGGACATAGTTCCTTTCCAAATAATTGGACATTACTGATAGTGGTTTTTTGTATTACAGTCGACAATGGAACCACAATGCAATAATATGATGGCAGTGATTTCAGAAATTAGTTTGGTTGGAAATTCTAGAGAATGGTGGATCGACAGCGAAGCCACTCGCCATGTTTGTACCGATAAAAACATGTTCATGTCTTATCAAACCGTGGACGATGTAACGCTCTTCATGGGAAATTCTGTGACAAAAAAAGTCATTGGAAAATGAAAAATCATTCTCAAAATGATTTCCGGAAAAGTATTCACTTTGAATAATGTTCTACATGCGCCGGGTATGCAAATTAACTTAATCTTGTGTTCTTTATTAGTTAAGCATGACTTTAAAATTGTATGTTTGTTGGACAAAGTTGTCATATCAAAGAGTGATATGCATGTCGGTAAAGGAAATTAAATGCACTCACGGTAATTCCCAAGGGGGATAAAAAGGAAATTGCTTCTTCTTATTTGGTTGAGTCATCAAATATATGACATGGTAGACTAGGCCATGTTAATTATAGCTCAATTCGGAAAATAATTAACATGGATCTAATACCGAAATGTCACATTGATTTAAATCATAAATGTGAAATTTGCGTAGAAGAAAAATTAACAAGGTCATCCATTCACCCGGTTGAAAGAAATACGGAACCACTAGATCTGGTTCATACTGATATTTGTGACTTTAAATCAGTGCAAACAAGAAATGGAAAAAAAATTTATTACTTTTATAGACGATTGCACTCGTTATTGCTACGTCTATCCAATGAGAGGGAAATACGATGCAATAGAAATATTTAAGCACTATAAAAATGAGGTAGAAAATCAATTGAACCGAAAGATAAAAATTCTGAAAAGCGATAGAGGCATTGAGTATGATTCACCATTTGCGGAATTTAGTTCGGAGAATGGAATCATCCACCAAACCACTGCTCCTTATAATCCACAATCAAATGGTATTGTGGAACGCAAGAATCGTACATTGAAAGAAATGATGAATGCTCTATTACTAAGTTCAGGATTGCCGGATAATTTGTGGGGGGAAGCTGTCCTTACCGCAAATTATATCTTAAACAAACTACCTCATAAGAAAAAGGAAAGTACTCCTTATGAATTATGGAAAGGCCATAAACCTTCCTATAAATTCTTAAAGGTGTGGGGGTGTCTTGCAAAAGTGGAAGTTCCTTTACCTAAGAAGGTAAAAATAGGTCCAAAAACCTTCGATGGAATTTTCATTGGATATGCAGAAAATAGTAGTGCTTATAGATTTCTGGTACATAGATCGGAAATTTCATATATTCACACAAATACGATAATTGAATCTAGAAATGCCGTATTCTTCGGAGATATCTTTCCATGTAAAGATGAAAATAAAGGTGTGAGTGTAAGTGACTCAAATGAATTATTGAGTAACAAGAGAACTTTTGATCAGATTGATAGAAATCAATCTAATCAAGATAGTTCTAACTTACAGATTAATGAGCCTAGACGAAGTAAAAGAATGAGAAAATCTACCTCTTTTGGCTCTGATTTTGAAACATTCTTGTTATAAAGTGATCCTCAAACTTTTAAAGAGGAAATGTCGACTCCGGAATCACCTTTCTGGAAAGAGGCTAGAGATAGTGAGGTTCAACATCTTTTACAAAATCACACTTGGGAATGGGCGGATCTTCCCCCTGGTTGTAAGCCTTTGGGATGCAAGTGGATCTTTAAAAGAAAGATGAAACCAGACGGTTCATTAGAAAAGTATAAGGCGAGACTTGTAGCAAAAGGTTATAAGCAAAAATAAGGGTTAGATTATTTTGATACATACACTCCTGTAACGAGAATAACATCAATCCGAGTATTAATTGAAATTGCTGCATTATATAACCTTGAGATACATCAAATGGATGTTAAAACGGCCTTCTTAAATGGCGAATTAGATAAGGAAATCTATATGGAACAACCTTAAGGTTTGGTAGTTCCCGGTCAAGAAAAGAAAGTCTGTAAATTGGTAAAATCACTCTATAGGTTAAAACAAGCGCCGAAGCAATGGCACCAAAAATTTGATAGTGTAATGCAATATGTACTCATTGCGATAGTCAATCTGCAATTGGAAGAGCAAGGAGTGATATATATATAACGGTAAGTCTCGACATATAAGATTGAGACACAAGACCGTGAAATAATTGCTTTCAATGAGAATTATTACGATCGATTATGTGAAGTCCAAGGATAACCTAGCAAATCCATTTACGAAAGGTTTGTCTAGAGAGCAAGTCTATAGATCATCGAGGGGAATGGGCTTAAAGCCTACAGATATCGAATCGTATTAAGGGAAACCCAACCTAGTTGACTGGAGATCCCAAGATCTAGGTTCAACGGGACAACAGAAATTAAGAACGTTCACAAGAAGCACTGGGGAACATAACTATAGATATGTTTCTACCCATTCCTATGATGAAACAGTGCAGCCTGTCATGTAGTTAAGGATAAGCATTGCTTTTAATGATTCCTAATATTTGGAAATTCCAAATAGGGTATGGCAGGATACTCTTAAATAGGAAATCACCTATATGAAGTGAGAAGTGTGTCCGCTTCAGTGAGAACCTTTGATAGGCTAGGTTCATCTAAAAGCGCTTCATGAATTCCGGGAATTGTTCAGGGCCGAAATGAACACAACCATGAGAACCAACTTGATGAGGTTTTAAATTGTGTGATAGTTATTGTCTTGGTTTACACTTAAAAACTGACAGTTCAAAGCCTCTGGCACACTGATCTAGTAGTAAGCCCGATAGCTATTCACTAAGGAAGGTTCAAGGCGAAATCTACCTATCCCCATGCAATTTATTTTCGTTTGAACTCTGTTTAGTGTCTGTCTGCATTTTTACTCACATTGTTAGTCAATAAATTTGATTCATGTGGGGGATTGTTGGAAAATTGAATCAATTTTTCTGTATATGAATGGAAACTTTGAACTAGTACTGTGGATTTGGGTGTTGGGCTGGTTTAGTAGTTATGGGCTTAATCCTAATTTAGCCTATTAGTTAGGCTAAGACAGTTTCAAGTTTGAAACGGTGAAGAACCTAAAACCAGACGTGAAGAGAAACAACTCTTCGGGAATTCAAGTTGGAACTCTAGAGACACACCCCTTTAAGAAATCCTTAAAGAGTCATGATTATTCATTGAATATGTACTAGTAATTCTATAAATACGCTGCACACACTTAGAGATTGCAATCAATTAGAAACCTAATTATCATCCGACTGCATTATAAAATCATCAATTTAGTTTGTGTTCAAGAGAGAGTTCATAACTTTAAGTTTGGTTCACCGTTTCTCAAAGTTTGGAGTGCTACTACATCGAGAAGAAAGTTGTTGTATCCTGGGAGATAAACATCGTTAATCCGTAAGCACCAGCGCAGGGTGAATCTGTCTTAAGGCTAGAGGATATAATCCTTGCCTCGACTTTGATTTCATCTAATTGGGTTTGTGTTTCTCTTCTTCTTTGTTTGTTTTATTGCAGTATTTACACAAGTTTGCAAACAGTTTTACAAACAATCTTCAATATGGCCTGACCTAAAATGGGTAATTCAAGATGTAAATGAAGGTTCAAGATGGTTGGTGGGTAATGGAAAAAGTATTTCTGTGTGGAATGATAAATGGGTGTATGATTATACATTAGCTGAAAGATACCCAGATAACAACTTTATTTAACAATATATAGACTGGAAAGTAAAGCACTTAATAAGCAATGGTCAACGGAAAATTCCTATAGCTTTGAATCAGTTTTTGAAGATAGCAGATTTGCCTCAAATAGGGGATGGTTTTGACAAGATAATTTGGAGGTGCAGATTTAACAGGAAAATTTTCAATAGCCAATACATCTCAGCAGTGAGAACTAAATTTCCTCCAGTACCATGGGCCAAAAAGGTATGAGATCCTTGTCTCCATCCTTACATATCTTTAAATGTTTGGAAAATCCTTAGGGGAGCTTATGTAACAGAAGAAACTGTTAGAAAAAATGGATTTGGCACTGTATCTAAATGTTACTTGTGTGGGAATGAACAAGATAATATGGAGCACATATTATGGCAATATAACTTTAGTGAATCCATTTGGCACTGGCTCTGTGGAATTTTTAAATTCTCAATCCCTTCCAACTTTGAGGAGTTATTAAGCCTTGTAAAGCATAAGAGTCTGGCTGTTAAGCAGGTCTAGTTGATTAATGCTTGTACTGCCATGGTGGAAATCTAGTTCACTATAAACAGAAGAATGTATAAAGATCAATCTCCAAACTGTGTGCAAGTCGGGTGCAGAATACTGAGCTTCACTAAGGAATGCAACATCAGGATGAGAGGACAAAGATGGAATGATTTATATGATTTCCGGGTACTATCTGCATTTGGTATTAAAAATGTGCCAGTGAATAAAAATATGGTGAAGGAGTGTGTATTCAAATTCCCAGAGATGAACCAGATATTAATATGTTGTGATGGTACTGCCAAAGGAAACCTTGGGCAAGCTGGAGTGGGATGTATTGGCAGGGACAGTGATGGAAGATATGTTGGTGCTATATTAGGTGGTATCAGAATTGCCAAAAATTATGTAGCTGAGGTAATGGCCTTGATCATAGCTGTAGAATGGGAAGTGAAGAGGGAGTTTATGGATGTGTGTTTCAGTCTAGACTTAAAGGCAGTGATAATGGCTTTCATTTTAGGCAAGATTCCTTGGATAGTGAGTATTAGATAGCAGGCAATAAAGAAAAATCTGAACAGAATTTCATTCAGACATTCATATAGAGAAATAAATTTTTCAGTAGATAAAAAGGCAAAGAAGGGAGCCATGTTGAACATGGGTGAATTTGTGTATTACGCCAATAAACCAGCCTTCTTATGAGTGCTGAAAAGTGAGGATAAATCATAATATAGATTTTGAATATGTTTTTCATTCTTTGTAATGGAGACAAGTATTTTATTGGGCTTGTCTATTATATGGGCTTGTTGTTACTAGTCTTTTATTGTTTACTTGAGTTTAGTATCTGCTCTGGGCCTGTCTAGACAGATGACTTTTGTACACAACTTCACAGTTTTGTTTTGGTATTAAAAATTCCTATGATTTAGCAAAAAAAAAAAAAAAAACTGCTTGGAATACGATCCAAAGGAATTGTTCCACTACGTGCACTTATTGAATGTCGGAAGCGCAGGGATACTGAAGAAACTAGGTGAACTATAGGTTTATTTGCTTGGTCTCAACTATACGAAGTTTGTTAGATTTTGTATAGCGGATTAATTATGAGAGTATTCAATTCTGAACTAGGTCCCGTTTTTCTGCATTTGCGGTTTCCTCGTTAACAAAATCTTGTTGTGTCTTTTACTTTTATATTTCTTCAGTTATAATTGTTTATAATTAAAAGTAAAATATACAAATGTTAACTCTGTATTACTTGATAGTGATCCTATAGAGTTTGGTTAAGTCCGAACCTATTATCAAGTAATCACACTTTGATTGTTGTATTGTCTCGATCTCGTATCCATAGACGATCACACAAAGTGTGAATACCGATTTGTTGTATTGTCTCAACTTTGTCCATAGAAAATCACTTTCGGTAAGAGGACTTATAGGTGGATAATTTAAAGATTGTGGTGTATTTGGGTACCCTCGTCTTTTTAGCAGTAGCCACAGATTGAATAGTATATCCATTGGGAGAATTCACAAGCTTGTTAAGCTATGGCAAAACCCGATCTTTGCTATTGATTTTTATTCTTAAAGTTAAAATATGATAAAATCGAGACTTACTTTTGCTTCTTTATATTTTTTACACTTAATGTATGACACTCTGCATTTTTTGGTTTCAAATGCTTAAAAGAGATCCAATAGGTGTTTCTTCAAAATTCTTTAACCAAAAAAATAAAATAAATGGTGTTGTTGTTGGAATAGACGCTGACGGTGGAGTTGTGGGGGAAATGTGTGTAAATGTTTAATAGGGGTAGGTTGGGCGTAGTTAGGAAAATATATTGGATAAGTCATGTTTAGTGAGTCAACTACGATTTTTGCTCTCCTCGGATCAGTTTTTGCTATCCCTTTAACAAAAATCATGAAAAATCCTCTTATATTTTGTATAAAAGGACTAGAATTTCACTCGTGCCGTAGCGGCATGGTCAGCATAATAAGTAAAAAAAAATTTATGTCAGTATTAACCATTATCAATTTTTTGTTGGCTCTATATAAAGTGACAATTGTTTTCTACATTTTTAATTGTTATGTTTTCTTTTGGAGAATTGCTAGGTTGACCGAAATATTTATCTCGAATAAACCACCGAGTAAAACATATATCAGGATCAACTGAAAACCTTTACAATCCCAATGGTAAATTCATTACCCTACCATCATTGGATTTTTATCAAGTGGTTTTCCGGTAGAAATTGCGGCCATCTTGTACAATTATTTCTTTTATATTGTAACCAGCTTAATTTCACATAAAAAATCAACCACAACTTCCATAATTATGTTATTGTATCTTAACGACATTGAATAAGAATTGCCCACTACCACATTGACCACCTGCACTACCACCACCAGAACCACCCATTACCACTATTTTTTCTACCACCATCACTACCGTCACTAGTTCCATGAACTACCACTCACAAACACCACCCTATCATACCTAATATTTATTGATGTGATTATTAATAAATTTATTATTTATTGAATAAACTTGCCTTATTATTTACTTAATGAAAGTATATTTATTATTAAGATAATTATAAGATATTCATAATGAGGGATTAATAAAATCTTTATTATGTGAAATTAATGATACAATAATGATGTAAATAACCACAACCATTGATTTATCTTCTCCCTAAACAAATATTGGCCGCTCTTTATCTTGCCTAACTTGTCCAAACCTTGTTTTGTGTTCAAGATAAACAACCGATCAAAGACGAACTTTTAAACAAGATATCATTTTCATGTTATGACGACCGTTATTGAAATGGCGAAGTTACCAAGACACATAATCTTTATGATATGCACCTACTCAAGACACACCTTGTGTGATTTAATACAGAAAAAAAACTGTCAGGAAGATGACAACCAAAAGACGTACACTTGGTGTATAATCAAAGTCCAGAACTGAACCAACTATGGGATCAAACCAAGTGGTTGATTAACGTACTAGTGTGTTTTCTTAATTATAACTAAAATAATAATTATAATGCGGAAAGTAAAGTAAAAGTACACAACAATATTTTGTTAACGAGGAAACCGCAAATGCATAAAAACCCCGGGACCTGGTCCAGTTTTGAATACTCTCATAATTAAGACGCTATACAAAGACTACTACCAACTGCGTATTGTTGAGACCAAGTAAACTAACTCCAGTTTACTCAGTTTCTTTAGTATCTCAGTGCCTACTACCAATCTTGTCTATGTATGTGAATATAATATAGTGTCTACTATCTTAAGTTGTTTCACCTGCTGTGAAGACTTCTTGCACTCAATTCCTTTATATCATATTATGACACATTAAATGATTAATCTATTTTAGTAACCGTTCTATCAATTCTCCCATATCAAAAAATTAATCAAATATGTAGTTGAGTTACAAAGGTTCTTCCGTTTAATCATTATAAACTCATTTATATCAGTTTAGATCAACCAAGATTAAGATTACCGAAATAATCACACCTTAGTTCATAATTTATCATATTCGAATTCTGAAGAGAACCACCAAATGATAGATCATCGATCTATACAAGAAGCTATAAATAGTCTATCAAGATAAACGAGATTATCGGATCCCAGTCAATCAAATGTGCACAAAGTATAATCACAAATATCAGAATAAAAATAAAGTAAATCCTTTAGTATACTAAGTACCTGCACAAACAACTTGATTCCCTTGTGATCGACATGTACAGAATAGAGTTTGTTAATAATGGATGATCATGAGTCTTATCTTCATATCTAGAATCAAGGATCATATCAAACTGTCGACCCTTGATCTAGTTCGAGTGACCTTATATCAGAATAAAAGGATCACAAAATAAACAAACTAAGTATATCAAGGTTCAGATATACCATCAGGTAATCAAATCAATATCTAAAACTAAAATAACAATAAGATTCTAGTTTCCCAATAATTGTACTTCTAGATGATTTTTTATCCCAAAGAAGTTTTTAAATGAAGCACACATAAGAGATTTCACCTAATTAGATTACTTTCCTCTGGAGAGAGTATTACGAGAATACTACTAGTGAGCTCATGTCATACCAACTACAAAATGAAATACGTGTGTTTTAGGTTTGTAAGAAGAACAAACTTCACCATTTATAATGACCAAGGTAGTTTGGACATCGTTGATGGTTGATTTTTGACGAAGGTTATATTCGTAAAATCGCCTGGAAAATTGTGCATCTCTGATCAGCATCGGAATCATAAGATATTCATATATTTTCACCTTCCACAAGAGAAGTGAATTATAGTTCTGTAACCTCATCAAATGTAATATTATATGACAACAATATTAGGGCTTTTGAAGTAGAACCTTCAATATTTCATATATTTTACAATTAAGCTGAAAGACTCAACATTTCGTATTTGAATTCGGAATTCATCTCTGGTGTATGAACTTCCCCGGATTAATATTCAGAACCAATATGATGTTGATCACATAATATCTGAATCAATTAAATGCTCTTGGACATATTGCATGCTAGTATAGAGTGACTAATTAATTAATCCTAGTGAAGTATTCATCGGTTGAATTCCTAGAAGTATATACTAATTAAGCCTTAATATTCACTTATTCAGATTCATGGCTTTTCTCAGCTGAATCCCATGGAATAGTAATAGATACCCACCTTTCGGGCATGAGGGGCACCTCCGAGTGAAAGGAACGGGTGTATTAGTAATAATGATCAAAGGAGCATCTAAAAACATGGAAGAACAAGGATATGAAAGTTTGATCAAAGAAGGAAAAGGAAGACATAGAAAATATTAATAAAATAATTAAAAATAGAAAACCGTGGGTGGGGCCTACATGGCCGGCCGGCTAGTTGTGCGCTGGTTTTGGCCGGTCCCTCGCTCATTTTCCTTATTATTTTATTATTATAATAATATTTTATTATTATTAGGGTTTCCTCTTTCAAGGACTTCCTCTTTTTATCAAAACTCCCTACTTCTATATATTTGCAAATCTTGCTGCAGACCATATAATGGTTGCAAGTGGTCCTGCAACCATTATGACCTTCTACCATTAAAAATACTAAAAAAATATTATTTTAATATATTTAATAGTTGGTCTTTCAACCAAGATTAAGAGTTTCAGTCAAACTCAAATTCTTCATAAAAGGATGAAATAATGCTCGGTGGGCCATCAGAAAATACCAAAATTCTCATGATTGGTCCGCGGACAACATGGTTTGTCTTTGACTTTTAGAAAATTCCCTCATTTGATACTTAATGTATGTACCTTTACCATCCTACGTGATTATCTTCATACACTTTTTCTTGAGACTGATTTTGTCCAGAAATAAATTTAGTTTTTAGAGACCCGTCATTCTGTTGATGTAGTCCATCCAGGCCATGATACCATGTTGTCCAACCAAAATTTTATTTACCAAATATGGGAATGTGGGAATTTAAAATGTATCGCTCATTTTTGTTAGGAGTGAGCTAGATAATTTTAGAAAGTTAGAATCGACACATCATGATACGAATGACTATCGCTCAATCCAAATTCATTATGGTCAATTTTGTGAAGCAAAGATGATTGACTTTAAGGATCCACAACTTTTTTGATTACTATTATATGATGTGTAAGTTGTGACTAACCCTTTCTTGGTTTGGATGAAAGATTTAAACATGGAGCTCTATGGGAGGAACCCTATATTCTCATGGTACACAGATATATATGGTAATATAATTCCTTATCTCCTTTCAATTTTTGCATTTACTCTTTGTCCATGCTTTTATTCATGTATCTTAGAACATCGAGGACTATGTTCAATTTAGGTTGGGGATAAGGGAGAAAATTTTAGTTGTACCAAAACCTTCAAAATCTATAATCACATAGTATTGTTTTAGCTAAGTTTACATATTGTTTCTCACCAAAAATATGGAAATTAGAATTACTAGGGAATTTGACATTCTCAAGAGACAATAGAGAAATTGACATTCTTGAGAGAGTATAAAGAAATTGACATTGGGAGAGAAAATTAACCTTTGAGAGAGTAATCATGATGGACCTTAACATCCATGCTGGAGAGATAATTAGTGTAGAAGAAAATGCCAGAAAGACAGAGCAACCTCATCATGAATCCATAATGAATTACTGGATTATGACTCTCTGTCAATAGAAACTTATCATCATTAATAAACGGAGGTACACAATTCATAATCAAAGTTGAAGACTTAGTAAGCGAAGAAAATCAAACAATATAAGTTGTTGACGTTTATGATACCAGGACATTACAAGTTGTGAAGATCCAAATAGTAAAAGTCCTTCTCTCATGGCCGCGCTAATATTAATGTGTAATTATTATAGTTGTAATCTTTTTTTTTCAAAATAAATAAATAAATTTGTATTTTGTAAGTTATTTCTTCAATAAGGCCATAAGAAAGAGAAATCTATAAAAATTTCAAGCAAGTAGAAAATGAAGAGAATAGTCAATGTCAAAGCTCTATGAAGTTCAAGAGTCTATCATCAACAGTTGAAGCCGAAGACGACAATTGAGCACCATGAGAAAGTCGAGGAGAAATGAAATTGGTTGCTCTATTAGCCTGCTTTCCATCTGGCATAAAATCTATTTGGCACTTTGAAAAGATGAGGGTACCCAAATACACCATAATCTTTATAAGTCCTCTTACCAAGTGTGATCGTCTATGGAAAAAGTCGAGACAATACAACAACTTCGATATTCACACTTTGTGTGATCGTCTATGGATACGAGATCGAGAAAATACGATAAAAAGATAACTTGTGTGATTGATTATGGATACAAGATCGAGATAATACACAACAAAGTGCGTTACTTGATAATAGGTCCGGACTTAACCAAACTCTATAGGATCACTATCAAGCAATTCCGAGTTAACGTAAAGTGCAATTTACTTTAATTAAAATAAAACAATTATAATCTGGAAATGTAAAATAAATGGCACAGCAAGATTTTGTTAAGAGGAAACCGCAAATGCATAAAACCCTCGGGACCTAGTCCAGTTTTTAATACTCTCGGAATTAAGACGATATGCAAAATCTAAACCAACTTCGTATACTTGAGACCAAGTAGACTACCCCTAGCTACTTAGTTCCCTCATTATCCATGTGCCTTCGACTTCTATAGTCACGCACATGAATAGCAAGTCCTTTGGATCGTATTCCAAACAACAAAGGAAGAATTTGTTTGGTAACCACTCTAATCAATCTGTGCTACAAGATAAGATGAGTCATTAACAAAGGATCTTACGTTTAATCTAATAAACTTCTTTGTCTTATTAGATTAATCTCACTTTAACTACCGAAATAGTCAAGTCTAAATTCGCAATCAATCAATATAGATCTCAAAGAGAAACTATAAAGTGGTGTCGATCTCACGTAACTAATCAATCGAATAAATTCGATTCTAGTTGGATTCCATCCAATCAAGGTTTGTGCACACAAATTCACAAGATACGAAAAATAATAAGAAATATTCTTCGTCTTCAAATCTTCTTTAATATTCAATAAACCTGCACAACACCACTTGAATCTCTTGTAATCAATCAAGCACAGAACGGAGTCTGTTAACAATGGATTATCACAAGATGACTTTAGATCTAACAACAGTTATAAAGATCTTGTCGATACTTAGATCTACTTTGAGTGAATCTTATATCATAAGAGAAGATTCTCAAGAATAAACAAACTAGGTGCAATCAAAGTTTCAATAACCATTATTCAATCAAATCAATCAAAAATTAATAACACTGCAATTATCTAGTTTCCCACCAACGGTACTCGTAGAGCTTCTTGATCCCACATAAGTCTTTAAACGAGTGGTCGTAAGAGCTTTCACCTAATTAGGATACTTTACTCTCCGAATAGACGGCTCCACCAGAAACAACAATAAATGAAGTTTGCCTGGCTCTTAGGATAGTTTGATAGAAATTCAAACTTAGGTATTTGTATACCAAGGATGTTTGGACACCAAGGAATATAAAAAAACGAAAATATTCTCAAGATTTGCAATGAATGGCAAAATTCGGTTTTCCTAATTCCAATATAAATGGTTGTCCAATATTTTTAGAATTATCTCAATAGAAAATGCACATTACTAATTTTTATTTTCTAGAGCTACACATTAATTGCTGGTAATTAAAAAATTCTTAATTTATTTCGACACATGATCACCTTGAGTAATAAGGAATATCTTCGAAAAATAAATGATAAGAGTTACTGATCGTTTTCAAAGTATGTTGACATCTTTTCACTGTAAATCCTTATTTCATATTTACATGGATTTACATTCTTGGAATCAGTCATACCACACTTCCAAACAAGTTTAGAATTGGTTTCCCTGTATTCTAAGACTACTATATGATTGATCAAATACCAAATCACATACATGAGTTCAATCGGTTCTACCAATCACTAGGATTGGTTGTATCTAATTATGGAAATATTTGTGATCGGTCACACCAGTCACTGGGATCGGTTACACTAGTTACAAGGATCATTTCCATATTCACATGGTATTGCTTGTGATCGGTCACACCAGTTACCAGGATCGGTTACACCAGTTATCAGGATCGGTTACACCAATTACAAGGATCGATTAGACATACTCATGACCAGTCACACCAATTACTAGGATCGGTCGCACCAATTACAAGGATCGATCATACCATCACTCGGTAATTACTTAGGATCGGTTACACCAACTAATAAAAACCAGTCATACCAAATCATAAGTCAGGCATTGTGATTAGTTATACCAAGATACATAACATAAGTTAAGATCGTTTCTTCCATCTCATACATATTGGTCATCCAAATATTTGTAATGAATAGCCGGACCAATAAGCCTAATGATTTCCCTTTCAATTCATAAAACAAGTTCATGAATGTACTTCCTTTAAAAAAAATGTAAAACATTGTTTCCTAGGATGAAATCTTTACCATAACCCATTCACATAATCATAACAATATATACAAGATTACGTCGATGTCATATCCACAAAGTTCAAAAGATAAGCATTATACTTCGTAGTCTAATTCCCTAATACTATGATGATCATACTATTATGATCATGTCACATCACTAGAGTAATATATACACTATGTACAATATATATATAGCTTCACAATTATGTTTTCAATATAACACGACTTGAAAGATGCGTTAGGAATAAAACAGTTCAAGTCAATATTACTAACCTCAAGTAGAAGGATGATGTCGTCGTTGTAGTTCACTACTTCTTCACATTCTTCAGGTCTTCAGAGTAATAATTATATGTCTCAACATTCCTAGACTTTCTAGTCTAACCTAAACGAAGTTGACTCTAGTATTTAATCAAGCGACTCTAGATGAGTTTTGATACTAAAATATGACAACCAAACTTGACATACCAATGCTTGGTGAGTTCAATCGATCTATGCTCTAACAATCTCCCCCTTTGCCAATTTCAGTGACAAAACTCTTATTACATATGGATAAACAGATTACAAAAGAGTTCATTTACATACGCTTGATTCCAAGTTTCAACAGCACAATAACCTGCATATATTCAATCAATAAATGCCATTGTTGACATTTGAATAACAAAATCTTTTACTCCCCCTAAAGGTAAGCTAAGTAAGTATTCAATCCAAACATCTTTGTTATTCCCCTTTTGTAGTCAGAATTACTACAACAGCAATATGACATGTTTCTCCCCCTTAGTCAATGATTTACTCTTTCGTAAGATATAACGTTTAAGCACAATTGTCCTTTAATTAGTGATTGCAAATCACTTGTTTACTCCATATATTTTCCCCATTTTTGTCACAAAATGACAAAGGTTCGATCAAATAAAGGACAAATCAAAAGGATCTTACAAATCTAAAATACTTGTAAACAACCTATAAGAGTTAAGCACGAAGGTTTCACATACCACCTTAGATGACCAATATTAAAACCGAAACTACAAAGTAATTTAGTTTTAATATGTTATCAAGGAAACAATTGCCCGAATCAATTTTCCTCATAATCTAACAATTCGACTAAGATACTCAACTCCCTTGTTGGATACATTGTGTATGCACAATCACTTATTTCGATAAGACCAAAATAAATATCAGAATTAACTTTATTTTTCTCATCAAGCTCTAATTATTCACACAATAACTTAGATATTTCCCTTTAGACAAGATAAACACTAGTTTAGTTAACTAGTTTTTCTTGTCAAGGCATTCGATTAGACTTGAATAACCGAATCCTCCAATTTGATAAGTCTAACTAAGATCAGAATTAACTTAGTTTATCTTATCCGAAATCAATTGGACTAAACAAATGATCCTGTATTTTTGTTAAGCCTAAGAAATACATACAAACCAAAATAAATTGACTTGCACAATTATTTTTCTTAACCAGAAGCAATTGAAACAAACATACACATTATATCACCGCAATTGCACCAAATTTCGTTAAGCAAAAACACTTGATACCCAGCCAACAATAAGATACCAAACAATAAGCCAAATATATTGACATAGGTTTTCTTAACCAGAAATAATTGAATCACACACACACACACATCCATACAAAATATAATGGAATATATCAATTGCACTAAAATTTTGTTAAGCAAAGGAAAAATATATGCAATATAAACAGGCTTTTCTTAAACATGAAAACGATTAACTAACAAATTCGTTACCTCAAATTTGGCGGCCTCTCCTCCTAGAAAATATATATCATTAAGCGCAAGTTCAAATAAGAATTCTCCCCGAGTATGTTGTCATCCTCTCGCAAGAACAAAAGAACAACAACAGAGGCAACCTTTACCATAGAAAGGTTGAATCGGTTTTAACTTATGTGTGCCAATAGAAAAAGTTGAAAACACGAAACACATATGTCATGCTAAACAAAACTCATGTAAACATAAATTGATTCAACATATTATGACTTTTCACATATGAGTTTCAATAGGAACACCTTATGATCCTTTGATAAAGCCTACCAACATGGGCTAGAACTTAATCTCGCTAAATCAAAAAGCCACACAAACCATAAGGCTTACATCATATGAGATTGAATACTAAGGTTAATGAAAACCGAAATCAGACATCCTATAAACCGAATACACATAACAAAAATATAAACATTCATTCACAGGCTATGTAATCGGTAACTATCACAAGAAAAATTATAAAATAATAATTTTTTTCATAAATAATTAATAGTTTTATTCAAAATAGACCTTATACAATAACTGAAGTAAATCAAAACATTGATGTCTATTTTCTGGATCAACTATTACAACATATAGCTTAATCCTTAGTGGTGTTCAGATTGTTCACTAAGGCTTCTTCAGTGTTCAAACTCTTGAAACTTGTTTCGAGAGAATTGTCAACAACCACTTCTTATTTTTTAAGCTTTTCAACTTGAACCTTCATGTCTGCAAGATCAGCTTTTGTTTCTTTAATCCTATCCTTTAGCCAATCTTGATTTCGAACCATTATTATAAGGTTGGTTCTTAGTTCTTCAAAACCATGGATATAGTTTACCATACTATCAGAAGGTATCCACTTGGTATCCATGGAAAAGTCATTTCAGCAGGTCAATGATATGCATACTTCCGATGTTTGCACTGAAATTTCAGCTCTCACAGCAGAAACTTCTACCAACTCAAATTCGGATTCAGAATACGAGTCTGACACTGAGATTTTGGAATTCTTAGATAAAAATGAAGAAATTCACCAAGAAAATCTTCAACTAAAGATTTTTTTGGAGAAACTTGAATCATCACTTCAGGTGAAAAATCTTGAGATTGATTGTCTTAATGATGAATTCACCAGAACCTTATCTATACAATAAAAAGAATTGATACTCTTAAGTGTGACCTGCAAAGGTTTCATGGAAGATCTGATAAGATCTCAGAAATGTTATTTGGTCAGAAATCCTTTGGAAACACGAACGGTATAGAGTTTGAAAGCAAGACTGTGAGCACAAACAACTCTTTTGCTCTAGTCGGTTCTAGAAAGATGGATGTAAAAAGTTGTGATAAACATGAGGCTAATCTGCAAGACAAAAATTCCTTTATGAATTGTTTGTTTTGTGGAAATACAAATCATGTTGGAAATTCAAGAAGAACAACAAAAGAATTTCCAAGCTTCAGAATGACATGCAAAGGATGAATCTGGCTTTTGGTAACCAACAATAAACCTATGAAGATAAGAATAAGTGTAATAGAACCATAGTCAGACGAGGTAATAATTCTGTTTATTTAACAAAACTTGGTAAGTCACCATATGACACAAGAAGTGAGTATTCCGCTCATTCTATTGCTACCTAATTATAGTAATGTTCTGCATCCTCATTATTAACTTGAGAATATGAGGATTGTGTCAAGGTTGCTCAAGTCTTGTATATATATATTTTTTTAAGGATTTATATAAGGTTATGAAAGTTAAGTGAATATATTTTCTTAACAGAAATAAATAATGGATCGTGAACTGTGGAGACTTTTTCAAAGTTACTCTTGAAAAACTTCTTAGGATTTGGTATTACTATTTATATTCCTTTGTGATCAAAATGCCATTCACTCTATTTTCTTTAAAAGGTACAAAATCATGGCACCTGTAACTAGAGGTACTATAAAAAGAGATGCAATAGAAGCAGTTAATGTATATCTTTGTGAAGGGATCCAATCTTCAAGAAAGAACAAGGAGAAGTCTACAAATGATGAAAAAGGTTCTTCCTATAATTGGTTTTTGTCTATTTATCAGCATGATAATAACTTTAAGGCTATGGTGAAGGATTTTATCAGCAAAAGAAATGATTTAAAATCTCAAATCATTTTATCTTTGGAAAAGATAGCTCACTACGAACGAATGTTGTCTATGACAAAGAACACATTGTGTGAACTTAAAACATAGCTTAGTGAGTTAACTGACATTTCTGAAGATCTGGAAGAATTGAATGTTCCTATAATCAATGGATTTTTCAATAATGAAAAGGAATTTTCTGTAGACGCCCTGAGAAAGCTCTACGATGTCTAGGAAACTTCTTATGAGAATTGATTCTTATATTTAAGAAGGATAACTAGTATTTGGAATAGAAAATATTGTGATTACACATAGATATTGCCAACGATTTTTATCTTGCAATGTTTTTAGATTTATATATTTAAATACTAAGCTTTTTGGAAGATGATTTTGCAGGATTTAATCTTTATTGGTTTTATATATTGCAAATATTTTTATGAGATATATATGGGTTTACGTACGTGAACTATGATTATCTCATATGCTCAAAAGTTAAGTCTATTATGTCTTTATGCAAATATTGATAAAAGATACAATGAACTTTTGAAATATTCCGCAGTATTGATCTTTCCCTGATCCACTTCTATGTGAAAGTACTGTATGGCTCTTAAGTTTTCTTATGTTGAGCATTTCCAACTAAATTGATCTATAAGGTCTTTTTGTAATTAATTTATTCGAGTTTACTGGATACAAATCCATGTGATATATTAATGTCCAAAGAAATCCTTATTTTCTTGTAAAAGTAAGGTCGCTCATGTTGTTCTCTTGGGAATGACATCAAATGGGGGAGAGTTCTTAATTGAACTTGTGCTTAATTGCCAAATCTTTGTGGGGAGTGTGGCTGTGGAATATTGTAGGAGTTATCTTGCATCTTTATAAATTCCTTGATGAATACACTAAGTTTCGACTATGTGAAATCATCGAAACAAAGTTGATATGTTCTCTTTTAGTCATGAATTATCTCTAAGAGACTTTCATTATGATCCCGTAGTTTTCGTACCTTTGCCAATTTATATTGACAAAAAGGGGGAGAATTATTTGGTAGTTCACACTACATATTATGGTTTATGGATCATTATGTAAGGGGGAGTGGTTTTCATTGTGATACATATCACCATAGTATTATTATCAAAGTTGTGATGCAATTGGACTTTGATTATGTATGATAATACTATGACACTTTATAACAATGATTGAGAACAAATGTTTTCTTATTGTTATGACTATGGATCTTCAACAACAATGATGCAGAGTTGAACACGTTCCAGAATCGCTGGAGTACTTGGAGTAGCGAATAATTCAAGAAATGTTGAAGAGCCAAGAAATCAAGCATGATGAATGAGAAGCTACAAAAGTTTATTTATTTTGTAATCCATATGTATTGATACTTTTGTCACTAAAATTGACAAAAGAGGAGATTGTTAGAGTACTGCTAGGTCGAACTCGCAAGCGTTGCTGTCTCAAGCTTGTTTGTAAAGTTTAGTTGATCAAAACTATATACTTGATTTTTAGTCTACTTATAACTATGTCTCGGATTAGGATAAAACGTGTAGTTGAGATTTAGACTTCATGGCGTTCACCAATTGAAGACGAAGATCTACTGAGGAGAGCTTGGAGGAACTTCATCAACAAAAGGTATGTGCGGACTAAAACTTATCTATCACTCAGAAGTCTACTCTATTCTATCTTCTACTGAGACTAAGTCGTATAGCTCTATAGAATTTTATACACATTTGATATTTCAATCCGAGTGTATCTATTTCTCGAAATATCTCCTTTTCGATTCATAAAAAAAGTTCATGAATGTACTTCCTTTAAGAAAATGTGAAATATTGTTCCTAGGATGAAATCTTCACCATAACCCTTTCACATAAGCATTACAATATATACAATATTATGTCGATGTCATATCTACGAAGTTCAAAAGATAAGTGTTATACTTTGTAGTCTAATTCCCTAATACTATGATCATACTATTATGATCATGTCACATCACTAAAGTAATATATACACTATGTACAATATATATAGCTTCGTAGTTATGTTTTCAATATAACACGACTTGAAAGATACGTTAGGAATGAAACAGTTCAAGTCAATATTACTGACCTCAGGTGGAAGGATGATGTCGTTGTTGTAGTTCTCTAGTTCTTCACATTCTTCAGGTCTTCAGAGTAATATACTTGTATGTCTCAACATTCCTAGACTTTCTAGTCTAACCTAAACGAAGTTGACTCTAGTATTTAACCAAGCGACCCTAGATGAGTTTTGATACTAAAATATGACAACCAAAGTTACCAAACTTGACATACCAACGCTTGGTGAGTTCAATCGATCTATGCTCTAACACACTGGTTCTACTCGTTACACATACTTTGTCTATCATTGTTGAGCGGTTAAGACCAGCTGTTGAATGGGTCTCTATCCCGGTGTTATACCACTATGGAGTGAATATTTCTTCCACTGTCGAGTTTTTCCAGTGTTATATCTCGCGATGTTTTTCCCAGTTGTTTAACGGATATCTATCTTCCGATGTTTAACAGATCTTTCCTATTGTTGAGTGGATATACTGGTAGATGTTTTTCTTTTCCCGCGCATTCTAATTACTTGGAAATATGTTAAGAAAATTTATGTCCTCATAGATCTTTGGATACTTGCGGCTAATTATAATTTGGAGAAAAGGTTTGTGCGTATACCTCTTGTAAACCCTCCCGAGACAACACTCGATAACTAAGGACACATGTGGGTTTTAAGGCTTATTGTACATGCAAAGTGCAATCGTGATGCCTGCGACAATGAGTTAGTATTTTTGTTTTGTTTTTTGATTAGTTTTTATTTTAGTTTTGCTTGAGGACTAGCAAAACTAAAATCTAGTCCTTAGTTCTTAATTTACATTTATTTAGTTCTTTATTTTGTACATATTTAATGGTTTTGTTTAGTTTATGCGGTTTTATAAAATAAAGCTCGATGGACTAAAATGCGAAATTATGATCATAAATAGAGGAAATGAAGTGATTTATGATTAAATTGGCTGAGCCCGAAAAGAAAAACATGAAGAATTATTTCATTGGTCCAATTATTTGGATATGGGAGTGTGGTAAACATGTCAAGGCGTGTGTATAATGTATGGAGCCCATTTGTTCAAAAACATGGCTAATCATGTCGACTTAATTTGGAAGAATATAATATAATATATTCTACCTATGGAAAGAAATAAGAGACAATCACATAAATAAGGAAGAAAATGAAGATATTAGTTGGAAATCCATATATATCACAAAAAAATTATATTTTACCAATTAATAATATTTGGAAGACTTGTGTATAATTAATGGTGGAGTCCAAGGCCCCAATACGTTCTTTTCTATTTTACTCTTTTTATCATTAAATTGTTTTTATCTTATGATTTAATTAGAAATTAAAGATAACATTAATTTAGTCCTAGTGGATCAACCCGCATTTGTATATTGTCTCATCGACAGCGTGCGCTTGCGGTATGAACTAAAATATTCATCATCAGATAAGAATGTCGTGGATATCCTGCGAAAAGCCTCTAGTCAACAAACAACACACCATCTGTGACAAACCGATAAAAATACGCCTAGTGCGCCAAGGCGCGCTGGTCATAAATCCCCAATGCGCCACTCTGATACTAGTAACTGGGCATTAAAGCTTCTCTTATAACTTCCCAAATGCACGTCCATTTGCCTTTGCAAGCATGCTTAGCAAGTATGTTGCCTTAAAACTTAGCTTCTACACCGTTTCAACTTACACTTGTTCTGCGAAGGGTATAAAACCATAAAAGCTAACGTCGATGCATTATTGCCTGCATCACTGGATTCCGAGTCTTGTCCAGGCATATGACATGCCTTGAACTCACACATAGGTCATTTCAAGCCTACTTCCATCTTTCCTACTTAACTTAGGCATTGCTGAAAGTATGAATTGATCTTGCTCGCGTCAAGGTTACATCATTCAAGAGCATGTCGTACTACCCTTGCATCGCCCTTATGATGCCAATAGATTATGCAAGATCCCCTAACTTGCATACCAATATTGATTCCTTTCATGGCCATGCCCAATGCGCTATCGGTGCATGCATACGTCGAATAACTTGATATGAAATATGAGCATCCAATGAATAGAATGCAACTTGCCTCATCAAGTATGGTAACAACCATCTCTTGCATTGCATTTTCGATCCAGATGATATAAGTTACCACCATGTCGCAATCACCTCGCAATTAGATGATATGAGCGACAATGTGCTGGATCATCAATGCTGCAACTCATTGCGGCTGCCTATGTACCCTCATATGTACGTTGAAGGGATCAAGCACTGATCGTAGATCATCCTCGTCGGGATAAACAACTAAAGCCAACTCGTATTTCAAGGACAAATTCAAGAAATTTCCTAGTCCATATAGGCCAAAGGGTCCTTTGTAATGATGAGCAAGAATGTGCATCATTGGCCTTTCCTTCGTGTTGCACCATTGTGGTGCATCACTAGTTCACAATGCCGTAATAATGATTCTTAAGCATCATTAAGCTATCTCGAGTGACCAAGGCGCCATAATGATGTTTCGACATCATATAGGCTTTATTGGCTAAGCTTTGAAACTTAAGACACATCTCCGTTATATACACCTTCAACCAACTACCCCTCCCTATGTATGTCTTATTGGTATTTCTAAGTCAGGACATAAGAGTTTGCAAACCTTGGAAGTTTGCGAAAGTTAGATGGTAGGCGTTTGTAAACCAGGTTTGCGGACCTACCTAAATTCCCAAACTCATATGTACATGGTTTACAAACCGGGTTTGCGAACCTATACAGTACGCAAAATTAAGACAGACTTTGTTAAAACATACAAGTATGTAACCTATCGCCAAATAGTTTTTTTTTCTTCCACATAATTGATTTGAAATATTCCCAATAGCCATATACAATTTGCACTTTTTCTTGAGAAATTTCCAAATGATCAACTTAAAACAATAATAGTTCTTGAAGAATAGGTTGTTTTTAACTAAGATTGTTAAAGATCTATAACGTATATTGCTTGAATCATCGAGAGTTTAACCAAGACAAGCTTGAGCTCTAAATTTATTCTTTGCGTTAGTAAATCTACTGAAATCATACGACATAGTCTCATATGATAGAATGAAAAGTGCATTGAGTAAATAGGATGGTTCAGCCTTCACATACCTCTTTGTTGATGAAGTTGTCCCATATATCTTCGTTTGTTCTTCTTCGAGGGTTATTCCGTGATTTATGATACTCAACTACCATACTCTAATCCTAATCTGAGACTTGAATTTAGTAGAATAGAAATCAAGATATAGTTTTGTATATCTAATATTGACAACAAGATTGAGACAGCAAAAAATTGCGAGTTCGACCGAGCTAGAGCTGGCAAACAAGCCAAAACCCGCGGGTTTGCCCGTCCCGACCCGTGAAAAACCCGCACCCGACTCGGCTGGTTGTCTAACAAGCCGGGTTCGGGTTGGAGAAATGTCGACCCGTGGGAAAACGGGTTAACCCGGCCCGGCTTGTAAACCCGCGGGTTAAACCCGTCAACCCGTATGATCCTAATAATACCAGTATACCACCGTAGGATTACTATATTTAATCTCGTTCGTTCATTTATGATATAAAACTGAAAATAACCCTAGATGAATTCATTTTTCTTCTCTTCTTTTTCTGCTTTCCATTTTTCTTCTCCACTGCACAAACCACAAACTGTGAGTCATTCATGAATCATGATTCTTCTGAATAAAATTAATGAAATAAGTGAATCAAGGAAAGAGTTAATGAGACCGTCGAGTTGATTTTGGTTAGGGTTTCGTGATGATTGAAAAAGAGGAATCAGTTAAATTAGAGTTAGGGTTCTAAGATGGATTGAAAATTTTGGGTGAAATTGAGAACGAAATCAAGCAAGTAATGATGGGTATTGAGTGTTAAGTTTAAGGGATAAGTTTTAGTTACTGATTCTCAATTCACATTGAAGAATCAGTGAGTTAGGGTTTCCAACATGAACTAGAAATTTGATTGGTGATGAATATGAAGAAATTGAAAGATGGGGTTGTGTTAATGTTGCTGTTGATTAATGGATAGGGTGAATCATCTGTTTCAATTTAGAATTAATCTGAGAACCTGTTAGATGGATATTACTTTAGGCTAGTAGTTTCAATCGTTATTGTTGCTGTTGATTGATGTTGCAGCTTAGTGGTAGGGATAGTGAGAATGGCGATTTATGAATGAAATTAAGATGCAGGTGATGAAAGTGGTGGAGGTGAATTGATTTTAGGGTTAGAAACGATAATCCTAGGTTACCAGCTGAAGTGATTACACAAAAACAAATCCAGGGAATACTAAAGTTTGGGTAAGTCTCTAATTGTGTTAATTTTAGTATTTTAAATTGAATTGTTTAAATGGTAGATGTTATATGGTTGTAAATTAAACTAATATTGATATGGGTATTGAATGGTGGTAGCCCTGAATTTCTTAATATGATTCTGTTGTTGTTATCTTCCATGGTGCTGAGTCCTGAATTTCTTATTATAATTCTGTTTGATTGATTGTAAAAGTATAAGTTGAGAACTTTTAATTGTGGTTTTGTATTATGTAATCCTCTGTTTTGATTCGAGCTGGCAAACAAGCCAAAACATGACCACAAATTAACTTAATTAAGTTTTAATTTCAACATTAATTAAACGGGTGGGAAAACCCGTGAACCCGCAAGTTTAACCCGTTACGGGCACGGGTTGAAGAAATGACCACCCGTGAAGAATTTAAACCCCCGGGTTTCGACCGTGTTAACCCGAACCCGTGTGACGCGCAACGGGCCAGCCCTGGCCCGCCCGTTTGCCACCTCTAGACCGAGCGATGCTCTAACAAATGAAAACTCCATCACCAATAGTAACAAATATGGTATAAAAAGATTTATCAGTGTAATGAGATCTTCATTAATGATCTTATCTCTCAACTTTGTGTTATTTGTATCAAATTCTTTTGCTTTGGGTAGAAAAAAGTTGTGTGTTGTATAGAACTTTCCAAGTCTATAATGTGTCATACTTCTGGAATCTAACAAAGACTCTTCTATTTCTCCTCCGGGGATATTTGGAACACCAAATACTAGTGATAAATCTCCCGCTAAAGATCTTAGGATGTATATTTGTGTCCCTTATTTTGAATTCGAATACACCATCTTTCCCGTAAATTAATTTATATGCTTTCCATGGAATTTAACAAAATTTTATTGTTTTACTCCATCCTCTGACGACCATTTTCTCTCTTACTTATAGAAATAAAGCAAAATCTCTCCTTCAAAAATTTACCGCGTTCATCGTAGGTATGGATTCGTACCCGCATCTACATGTCCGCGTTAATGCAACCAAATCCTATTTTAATAGGAAGTGATAGAGCTACCGAAGTAGCTTATCCCGCCAAGCTACCGTCTCTCATGGTTTGGGGGCTCCATCAACCACACAAATTAACATGGGTTACGCTTCGGTGACGGGTCCAGTAATAATACGAAAATGGTAGGTTTACCGATCGGTAAATCCGACGTATTTTAGGGGACAAATCCAGGGCCGGCCCTGCTGTTAAAGCAGCCAAAGCTGTGCTTGAGGCCTCAAAATTAATGAGGCCACAATTTTTTGAAAATTCCTTTCCAAATGAATGATATCATGTTCATTATGTATGTCATTTCAAAAAAAACTAATACCATGCATGAAAGATGCAGTGACACATCCAATATGTGTCATGCCGGGATCCATGTAAAATCTATAAATACACCTTTGGATCAGCTTTGCATGATTTTTTTAGTTTTTCGCATCCTTAATGTTTTGTGCTTCACGGTATGGTATTTGTGTATTCCCATTTGATATTACATTTAATACTTATATACTCTCGTTCATTTTTCGGCCTGAAGAGGGGATATGAATGCATTATATAGGTCGGCCTGTTTTTCTAAATTCAATTGAGATGCCAAATGTAACTTATTATCGTTTTAAATAGCTTCTTGAGTTTTGGAGTCGATGTGACTTCTTTTCTCATAAGCTACCTTGTAAAAAAAAATTGTGATTAATATATTTTTGGACTTAACAAAAAAAAAAAAAATCATTTTTCGTACATTTTTTTTTGAAGCATACTCTCGTACATATTACACACAATATATTATTATAAAGAATTTATGAGTGTATATTGCTTCCAAAAAAATAAAAAATCCTTATTTGTTTCGAAAAATCTCATAATTCCTTTAAAAAATCAAGATAGAGACCTAATCTTAGGTTTTGGGGATGATTGTTTATTTATATTTATCATGGAACGGATACCTTATTACTTGCCTATTAAAATCTACAGATAGAATCGAATTTAGTGTGTTGATGGTGATTTTTTTTCCCATTAGTGGTGCTAAATTTTATGTTAAAAAAAAAAAACCGCACTATGGGGCCACAAATTATTTTTTCGATTGAGGCCACCAAAGAGCCAGGACCGGGCCTGGACAAATCCATCGGGACATTAGCATTTCCAATTCCAATACGTCGAATGGTCAATGTTCAAATGTTAACTTGACCATTCACTAAAATCCTGCCACGCAAAAAACATTGGGTCTTTAATTATAAATTCTGCATCCGACAACATAGAAATCCTTCAAAGTGTGGTTAGTGATACGCACATCTACATTGCAATTTCCTTGTAATCTAGGTAGGGATGTTCATGGTCGGTTTTGGTTCGGTTTCTAGCCAAACCAAAACCGAAACCAATACTATTGGTTTCTAAAAATCTAAACCAAACCAATCCATTGACCATTGGTTCGATTTCTAAATGGTTTTAGGTGGTTTCGGTTTGTTCCGTTGGGTTAATGGAAAACCGACTGTATGCCAGTTTTCTTAAACTGAAAGTTCAAATCTTTTAAAAAAATAACAGTTGAATTTTTTTAACCTACCTGCAGAATGTAATTAACACACAAGCATAGTTCATAACTCAAGTTATAAGCATAGTTCAAAACATAAACATTACAGATTCAAAATACATAAACTCCAAGTTATGCATGCTCCAAATTCATAACTCAGTTGAAGATTCTGGCGAATGCCGACTGGAGACTAAGAAAAGAAGAAGAGAAAAATGAACTCGTCTGGGGTAAGGGTAGAACTTAGGTTTACAAAGAGTGAGATGGACGGGGTAGATTAAATTATCTGATTTTAATCAACGACCTATACTTATCGGTTTTCTATTGGTTTTTGGTTCGGTTTTCAGGTCAAACCAAAACCGAACCAGTAATGTCGGTTTTCAATTTTTTTACTATAACCAATCCATTAGTAAATAATTTGGTTCTGTTTCTTCCTAATTGGTCTGGTTTGGTCCGGTTCCGTCGAAAAACCGAAACCATGTTCAGCCCTAAATCTAGGGGCTCATCTGCTTGATCATGATAATACAATTGAATATTAGTAGTAGCTTACTAGGTATGTGTAGGTTGGACTTATTTGCAGGTGGGAAGAAATCTTAAATACGAATCTAATTCTAGTGATCTAGTCTAAGGGGCTGTTTGGTAACCACTATTTTAACGGATTATCAGCCCATAATCCATTATGCAGATTATAATGGATTATATATGCGTTTGGTAATCATTATAATAATTGCTTATTTTAATTATAATTGAAAAAAGGGGTTTTTAATAAAATGCCCATGTGGGAAATGCATTTAAGAAAATGCCCACGTTTTTTTCAAAATTTATTAAATGCCCATCCCTTGACCATTTCCGTCCCGTTTTATTGAAAAAACGGCTAACAGCCGTTAGTAGACAGGTGGCAGTAAATCGGCCTTCTAAAAAGACATTCTAGCCCCTGAATAGCTTGAATAGACCCGTGCCAAAACGAATGGGTCAAGATCTGAGTTGCATTGACTCGAGTCATCACTTCTGAATCGTAAGAGAAAAAAGTACTTCATCTTCTTCCCCAACAGTTATTTACATAACTCATACAATTACAACTCACAGTTCTTCAATTAAATAAAAATGGAATTAATTAGGAAAAATCACCTCCATTATCTCTTGCTGCATCAAACCAAAAAGTCCCAGTTGATACTAAAATTTCAAATGAAAATAACCCCAATTTAACACAATTCCTAAGTTGCTAACTTCTAGAGAAGCATATATATTATTTAGATAAAACAGTATGAAACATGATAGAATGTTGTTAATTCAAAAATTAGGGTAATCTTTGAAGCACTTAGCTACTATGTCTCTTTACGTATAGGTATGTTAGCGAGTTAACAATCAAATCCACCGGAATTGCTATTGAATAATTAAACAAAATGTTGCAAACTCTTCTTAATTCATTCACAGATTGAAACAATCAATTGACCAATTGAACCCCAAATTGAAACGTAAAATTTCGGTATCCTAGTTCCTGATTGCACATTAATCAAACACCTTATTTACAATTGAAAAGTTCAGAATTCTCTAACCTCAAAATACATGACCAATTTCAAAACAACCGCCATTACTATCTACTGCAAGAACACCCTATCCCAATTTAAACACCATTAACCCTTTCACCACCTTCATACCACCACCACTAGAAACCCAATTCAAACCCCCAACTGAAAACCCAACATAAATGCCATTGATTCCCCAAACTGAAAGTTCAATTCGATCTAACTAATCATTTCAAACAAGCAAAAAATACTTGGTGTTGGTTAGATATAGCTGGTGATGGAGACAGCGTTGCCGATGAACAAGATATAACAAAGAAAAGGAAGAAGGAAGAACCCTAGGTGTAGCCGATAAAGACGATGCAACGAGAAATGGTAAAGAGGAGGAGGCGGAGAGACCAAATAAGATCCTAGTTATTTGTTAAATGTTGAGATGCGCATTTTTTAAACACGTGTAAGAATCTGGTTTCCTTAATCTTCAGCCGTCGATGGGAAAACGGGTAGACGGTCAAAGATGATATTCTCATCTGCTAGAGTAATGGGCGGATTTGTAATTGTGCCCATAAAAATCTCATCTCGTCAGATGAGAAATTGACTAAGTCCACGATATTTTACTTATTTGGTGGGCTTAGACGGAAAACCCAACGGTATGGGCATTTAATAAATTTTGAAAAAAACGTGGGCATTTTATTAAATGCATTTCCTCACATGGGCACTTTTTTAAAATTCCCTTGAAAAAATCCATTATTTTCATAAATAGGAAAAAGTTGTTTTGAAAATTTATTATAATCAATTATTTTTTCTTAGAAACTTAAATTGAATTTTTTCTTCTTATTTTCTCTAAACAATTAAGGGAGACACAAAAAACAACATAGGACTAAAAAAATGTCGTAGATCATTGTTATTTCTTTTACTTTTCGAGATCATCATTATAAGATAATCAATTATTTGAAAAAAATATTTAAAAATATTTATTTTAAAAATAATTATATCATAATGGCAGTGATGCTAGGCCGGCTGACATCTTAGTTTACAATTGGGAGGAAGGGCGTGATACGTGTTTTGATGTGACCGGGGTTTCACCTTTTGCTGGGGGTGGTGTACAAGCTTTTGCACCGGGCCTCGCCTTGGCTAAAGCGGTTGAGCGCAAGAAGACTAAGTACCTTGATGTATGTAATTCCAATGGTTATAATTTTAGTACTTTAGCTTTTACTACTTTAGGTGAACTTGGTACCGAAACTATAGAATTTTTGAAACGTTTGAAGCATTACATAGCTAGGCATGATGTAAATATTAATGTTCGTAATTTTCTTTTTATTAGAATTGGTTTAACTATTTAAAAAGTCGTTGGAGCCCAACTTGTTACTAGGCTCCCATCTAGTTTCTTGTAATAATTTTTGATGAATGAAAAGTTAAAAATAATATAGTTAAAAATAATGATGTATAGAAAACATTATATCAGAATCATTTATTAATTTATAATTATAAATAATCATAAATTCATAACCAAAAATTTTACCAAACAACGCTGAGGATAAAAAAAACGCTTTTTAGAAGTTCCCACATGTTTCCAATTTCAACGGAAGTTAAGAAGGACAGAGTGAGAAAGAGAAAGAAAGAGAGAGAGAGAGAGTACATTGACCGTGAACCTCATTACTCATCCAACCTCTCTCTCTCTGCTTGCTTTGTATAGAGAGAAGTGGGTCAGAGAACAGACGTCGTGTTCAGGCAATCCATGTGCTTACATAGAAGTTAGAGACACATAGTCACACAAGAAGAAGAAGAAATACAAAAAGAAAGCAGTAATAACAACAGTGAACAGTGGTATTAGTTCTTGAGTTGAAATTAGTAGAGAAAGAGACATAGAAGAAGAACTTAGAAAATGAAGGAATCAGGGGGAGGAGATGGGTTTGTAAGAGCAGATCAAATTGATCTAAAGAGTTTAGATGAACAATTGGAGAGACATTTAAACAGAGTAAGAACTATGGAAAATAGAAGAGATGATCAAGGAGTAGGATCAATAGGAGGATTAGGATTAGGAGGAGGGCAGAGAAGAAATAGCAGTTTCAATGAAAGGGCGACTGCTAAAGAAGAATGGGAAATTGATCCTTCAAAACTACTTATTAAAACTGTTATTGCTAGAGGTACTTTTGGTACTGTTCATAGAGGTGTTTATGATGGCCAAGATGTTGCAGGTAACGCTACAAAACTCCATTGGCTACACCCCAACTTCCCCCCCCCCCCAAAAAAAACAATATTTATCTTGATTTATTTATTTATGATTTTCATATGCTTTGCATCATAATTTGTTTTGGGGTGGAGGGGTTTCTTTGAATTGTGTGGTTACTAAGCTATATGAGTGCATGATTTCTAGAGTAAGTCAGGGTTTTCCCTTTGCTCCATGGGTAAATTGTTTCCCATAGATGTAGTTAGTTCTTTATTTTATGAACTGTAATCTGCTAGAAAAAAAAAGATTTGAAAAGTTACATGACTTTGTTGTTTTTACCTTTCTCAGTTTTGAAATGCGGTTTATTGAGCATCATTTTCTTACCGAATGCTTCAAAATAAAAAATAAAAAAATTGTTACTGCCTTTTTTCTTCTTACTTATGCTGGCCTTGTTAATCAAACTTGATATAACCTGTGATTCACGGGTATACTGGTTGATAATACAAGTAGATTTTACTTTCCGTGATATCAGTGCTTTGACATTTTTTTCTTCTTCTTGAACTTTCATGTGATTTCAACTGTCTATCCCTTTTTCTTTTCCTTTTTATCCATATTATCTTGGGTAATCTTTTACTTTTTACCCCTTATTTTATTTTTCCAATTAATATTCAATTGATTAGGATAGTATTGGTGGTAGCATAGCAGTTGTAATTTTGTTTCCAAACTAGATTGCACTGGAGCTAATGCATGATTAAAAAAGCTTGGATGTAGTTTCAACTTCGCCACTGTTGACGTCTTTTTGCTTTTTTTTCCCGCCTTCAGTTAAACTGCTTGATTGGGGAGAAGAAGGCCACAGAACAGAAGCTGAAATTACATCACTTAGGGCAGCATTTTCGCAAGAAGTAGCTGTGTGGCATAAACTCGATCACCCTAATGTGACTAAGGTAGCATGTTCATCTTCTACTTTTTTTTTTTGATCGGCATGTTCATCTTCTTTTTACTAGGGTTTCTTTCTGTCATCTTTCTTTATGTACATCCATGAAGTCGGTTTGAATTACCATTCATCTGTATGTTTTATCATGTTGTAAGCCTTTTCCTTCAGCTCTGAACCATTTGTAATTCTAGCTTTTTGGGCAATCCAATGTTGTTTTTCACAACTGGGTGAAACGGCACCATTAACCTTTTGCTTACACTTTTGCTATCCCTGGATAACTTGCAAACGACGAGCACTTTATTCAACCGATTGTTGGTTTACAGCACTTGCACATCTAAAAACTTGGGGGTCTTCTCGTCCAGATACTGATCCTAACATATGTTGAACCCCTTTTACAGTTTATAGGGGCTATGATGGGCCACGCAGAACTGAACATACAGACAGATAGTGGTCAAATTGGCATGCCAAGTAATATCTGTTGTGTGGTTGTTGAATATCTTGCCGGGGGTGCGCTTAAGACTTACCTCATAAAGAATCGAAGAAGAAAGTTGGCATTCAAAGTTGTCGTCCAACTGGCACTGGATCTTGCAAGAGGGTTGAACTCTTTCTACACTATTTTAGTCTTTGTTTGATCTTGCATTGTTCTTTTTAAATCAGTTAATTTCTCAAATACTATTCTTTTGGGCACGAACAGTCTTTGACCTGTGAATTGTTTGTTAATTAGCAAGTCTTCATATTTCTAGGTTGAGTTATCTCCACTCCCAGAAGGTTGTTCATAGAGATGTGAAAACAGAAAACATGCTTTTGGACAAGACCCGCACAGTAAAGATTGCTGACTTTGGGGTTGCTCGTGTTGAAGCTCAAAACCCGAATGATATGACTGGTGAGACCGGGACCTTAGGCTACATGGCTCCTGAGGTAAGCTGTCCACCTCATCAAGAAATTTTACTACGGTACTTCATGAGAGTTCATCTTCTTTTTGAAGTTTTGGTCCTTGTTATAGAAATTAGGTTTTGCTCACTTGGGTTATTGGGCAATCACAGGTCCTTAATGGAAACCCTTATAACAGGAAATGCGATGTCTATAGTTTCGGTATCTGCTTGTGGGAGATATATTGTTGTGACATGCCATATCCTGATCTCAGTTTCTCGGAAGTGACATCAGCTGTTGTCCGCCAGGTAAGGATATTATGTCCTAAATTCATCTCAAAATATACTCTGTATTTCACTATCAAGTGGCTGACACTCGTCGAAATGAACTAATACTGTAGAATCTGAGGCCGGAGATACCACGATGTTGTCCAAGTTCGATTGCAAATGTAATGAAGAGATGTTGGGATGCAAATCCTGATAAACGACCAGAGATGGATGAGGTGGTTTCCTTGTTGGAGGCCATTGACACGTCAAAAGGTGGAGGTATGATCCCTCCTGATCAGCAGCAGAATTGTTTCTGTTTCCGTAAGAGTCGAGGGCCTTGAAGAAGTGGTCGTTTCTTCACTAAAACGGGTGTATTCAGAATATATATTTATATATACAGCTAATACGGAGATAGCTAGGTTAGAGATCTGTACTTAATGAACGTGGAGCTTTGCCTTTCACAGGTGACGAGTTAGTATTATGGGACTAGGGGAAAATTAGGTGGAGAACTAAGCAAGTTGTTTATCCCTTCATTTAAAACCACTGTAAAGTGTCTTCTTTATCTTCCTTTCCAATGTGTTATAAATGTGAGTTGCGGATTAGCTTGGTACTTACAAGTGACATGTATGAAGATGAAGAAGTAATCTGACTCACATATTTTGTTGACACTTTTCTCTGCCATGTTTGCAGTCGCTTAACTTTCTTGTTTTTGGCTTTTAATTCAGTTTATCTATTCTAATGTATGAAGGCAACTTTCTTTAGTTATATGGAGCAGGCACCTCCCTTTATTGAGTGCAAGAGTATTTTGTTTTCTACATGCAAGTGGTACACTCATTGTACCTGCAGAAAACAACTGCAGTTGATCTATCCCTGAAGATATTTCCTCTCAGAGTACAGCCAGTTGGGATGCTAAAGTTAACACTTGATCATAAATAGCGCGAAGGTTTTCATCTACAATTGGTGGTGCGCGGAAATTGATATCTTTCAGGGTTGCTGTAATGAGATAATTGTATTTTGAATTTTTCTTGCGAAGCTCTACTATAATGGAGTTTGTTTTCGGTTTTTGTTTCACTCTCTCCGTGGTAGGCTGAACTTTTTCAATATATATTCGCCCTTTTCGAGTAGCTTATCACTTTGTGATGCTATAGCTACCGGGACTGGGCACCGTGGAAATCACCGCGTCTCATAGCCCCTGGGACCCGCAGGGGATGGGTTTATGGGTCCCACTCCAATCTGTGTCTTGCGGTTGATTCCACGGGATTTCAGCCCTGGTGGATCAATGATTATCACTCTGTTGGTGGTAGGCCGAACTTTTTCAATATATTCGCCTTTTTTGAGTAAAAAAGAATAATTTATCATTATGGTCAGGTTTTCTACTTGAAAACCAAGTTTTTCTTTTTATAAAGGAGAAAATTGATTACTGACTTGAGCAAAGCATACAAAGATTTGGTGCCTCCCAAGTTGAAAACCAAGTTTTTCTTTTTATAAAGGAGAAAATTGATTACTGACTTGAGCAAAGCATACAAAGATTTGGTGCCTCCCAAGTTTGAGGACTTTGGTTTTTGGTAAAAAGCTAAGTGTCGAAGATTTGGGAAGTTACTCACTGAATGTCCTTACATATGACCCTATCAAAAGTACTTAATAAAGACATCAGGTGATCAACAATAAAGTTTGTCTTCCAAGTTGTCCTTCTGTTTTCCCCCTTGCAGAGTGCTATTTAGGTTTTTGTTGGTTCCCAAAAGCTTGAAAACTCTGCACTTCAAAATAGACGTCCACTCTAGAGCATCTTGAGCTGCTAAGCAATCTCCTTCTTCTCTGATGTGAGTTCTAACTCCCCTTGTTTTCCTTCCAATTGTATCTCATGTTGGACCCGCAATAGCCACACTTAATCTTGTTAGTCCCATAGTAATGTTATAACTGGACAAGAAAGCAGAGGAAATATTCAGACAAAGTTTTTTTTTCAGTGTATCTAACAGTTCTGGTAACAGGGAAGAGTTGGGTCCTAGGAGTAAAACTCTAAGTTAAGTTCATGTGGTTCATTATCAGAGTTGCAGTGGTTTTGGGATTGGGTTTCATATCTTGGAAAGCCACACCACAACTGGCTTTCCAAGTAAACCAGCACAAATGTTTTCCCAAGGTTCCCAACGGGTTTGAGGATGGTTTCTAGAGAACCATGAGGTGCACCAGTCAATCAGGGTTCTGAAATCTAGAGTCAAAGCATTTAAATATAGAGAGTTGTGATCCCAAACAACTCTAGTGAAATTGCATTGCTTTAAGAGATGTTCTCCAGTCTCTACATGATTCCCACATGTCACACAAATTGGGTTAATATGAGGATATAATTATAAATATGGCCACTGAAAGGTAAAATGTCTTGTTGCATTTTCCATACGAAGAATTTGATTCTGGGAATAACATTAAGCCCCCATATTTTCCCTGCCAAGGTATCGTTTTGTTGAAGTTTTTACCAGAAAACATTCCTTGTGGGTTATCTGTCCATCTTAGAATATCTTTTTTCTCCTTGTTGGGCATAATTGTGAGAATTATGTTCACTATTTCCCAATCAAACAGAATCCGGAGAGATTGAATATTCCAACCTAAATCAGTTAAAAGCTCAACAACCAAAACAAAACCATTATCCCTACCATCTCCAGTGAGAGAGATAAGGTTGCCTTTTTAAATCAGTGATCCGCCCGTCCTTTCAAATGTGCACATTCTTACCATTACCTATCTCCTAAATGCTATTCTTTTTTATCAACATCAAACCTTTGTAAACACCTTTCCATGCCCAAGAGGAACTGTCATTACAAGTGGCATGGAAAGGGTTGGTTTTTGGGAAATACTTACCTTTCATAGTTTTAGAGTAAACCGCGTGGGGCTGGTGGAATAGTCTCCAACCATTTCTAGCTATGAGAGACATATTAAAATTAGTTAGATCCTTGAGCCCATTACCACCCCTTTCTTTATTCTTACACATACCTCTCCAATTTTTCTTATAAAAGCCTTATTTCCATCATGCTTTCCCCACCAAAATTCTCTAATAATTGTTGTGGATTTTTGGGTAGTGTTCTTAAGGAAAATAAAAGTGGACATACTATAAACATGGATTGTTTCTAGCACAACTTTTTCCATAACACCTTTACCAGGGGGACATGGTTTTACCATACCATCCCTTAACTCTACCAGCTATTTTCTCTAAGAGATTATCAAAACAAGCTATCTTAGACTTATTTGTAAATAGGGCCCCCCTAGGTATCTGTTATTCATCCTTATCTTTTTCACCTGCAAGATGTTTATGATTTCTCTACCAAAACTACTACTGGCATGTGGAGTAAAGAAAATACATGACTTAATGTTTGAGGGTGAAAACGGTTTCTGCTGATTTCGGTAATTTCGAGTGTGTGGGTGAGAAACAAATTTAAACCCTAAACAATGTACTGCAAGGGAGTACTTTAGATTCGAGAGATCAATCTGTACAAATCTAGCCTAAACCAAGAAATGGACGTTCCATACTTTCTTCGGTCAGAAAGTGAAGGAGAAGGGTTGGTTTTGGGGAGGGAAGCGAAGAAAGTGTTGAAACCAGAATAGTTGATTCTCGAAGAGTAGTTGTTTTATGACTTGTATCAGAAAGTGGAAGCTAACAGATGGAGATCTAGCAAATGTTTTCTGAGTGTTGTATGTTCCTGACCTGAACTTGTTGTTCGGTGGAAATAGGTAATGCTTATTTATACAAGTCAAAGTGAAACGTACCCTGGTCTCATTAAGAAATGGAAAACAGGTGAGTAAATGGGAGGAGGTGGTAACTGGTAACGCCTGAAATTGATGTTCCATAAAAGAAAGCGTTTCACCATTACTCCTTGTATTTACTAACCGCCTCATCCTTATGACACTTTCTTATAACGGGCGTAGTGTACGCCGCTCGCTGTAAACCGACAAACCAATACCCAATGAGCATCCCCAGTTTGTGACATGCATTGATGTCTCGAGTGTTTTCGTGGAAAACATGTAGCGCGTTGTTGCTATCTGTCAACTTGAGCTTAGGAGACTTACCGGCTCGGTGGTGACCTTCGACGGTCGAGATTTTGCATCTTAAGATAAAGGTAGTCGTTGATTGTTGCAGGCCTTTGTTTTGGTAGCCAGTAGCATGAAAGCATGGCTGGCGTGGTTTTAACATGGTTAGGCGTGGCCAAGCTAGGATTTTGGCGTTGAGCCAAAAGTGGCCATGCGTTAGCTGGTGACCTTGGACGGCTAAAATCTGTATCTTAGACAGAAGGGTGGCCGTTGATCGTTGTAACCCTTCGTTTGGTAGCCAGCGGCATGAAAGCATGGCCAGCATGGATTTAACGTGGAGTGGAGCCACGTGTGCGTCTTAGAAGGGAAGCACTTGCGGCTTTGTCTAAATTAGGGTTTAGTATGTTGAAACCCTAATTAGCGCCCTTTACTAGAATCGATGTAGAATTCTCATATGGACTCGGATTTTGATGGTCCGCATCTCCATTCTGTACGGAAAAGAATTTTCTGTCTCCCTACGCGGGAATATTTAGGTTTGGATCTCGTTCGGGAGGTGAAAACAGCCCGAAAGTAAAACTCAGGAAGAATTCAAGAGGGACGGTGGCATGTTTGGTGCGTTTTTGGGAAGCTAGCACGTTTTGTGAAACTAGCGTGTTTTGGGAAGCTAGCAAGTTTTGGGAAGTTAGCGTGTTTTGGGCCAAAGGTTACCATGCATTGTTTGGCAACCTTGGACGGCTAGGATTTGCACATAAGATGGAAGGGTGGTTGTTGATTGTCGCACGCCTTCGTTTTGGTAGCCGCATAGGGAAGGCCAGCACGGTATGGCGCGGCAAGGTGACTGGAACGGCATTCCATTGGCACATGTGGCATGGTTGGCATGCCTTGGTGTGGTTTGGCGAGGCCAAAACTAGGGTTTTGGGCCAAAGGTTACCATGCGTTGTTTGGCAACCTTGGACAACTAAGATTTGCATCTTAGATGGAAATATGATCGTTGATTGTTGAAGGACTTTGTTTTGGTAGCCGCATGGGGAAGGACAACACGGTATGGCGCGGCAAGGTGGTTGGCACGGCATGTCATTGACACATGTGGCATGGTCGGCATTCCTTGGCGTTGTTTAGGCATGGCCAAAACTAGGGTTTTGGCGTTGGGCCAAAAGTTATCATGCGTTGGTTGGTGACCTTAGACGGCTAAGATTTGCATCTTAGATGAAAATATGGTCGTTGATTGTTGCATGCCTTTGTTTTGGTCGCCGCATGGGGAAGGCCAACACGGAATGGCATGACAAGGTGGCTGGCATGCCATTGGTATATGTGGGGCCAAGGGTTTGGCATGGTGGGGCCAAGGCAAGGTGCGGTTGGTTTGGCTAGCATGATTGGGATGCCTAGGCGCGGTAGGTGTGGCTGGCATGGTTTGACATTGGCATAATGGTGCGGATAGCATGGTTGGCATGCCTTGGTGCGGTAGGTGTGGCTGGCATGGTTTACCATTGGCACGGTGGTGCGGCTAGCATGCCTTGGCGCGGTAGGTGTGGATGGCATGGTTTGTCATTGGCACACTGGTGAGGCTAGCATGGTTGGCATGCCTTGGCGCGGTAGATGTGGCTGACATGGTTTGCCATTGGCACAATGGTGTGGCTAGCATGGTTGGCATGCCAAGGCGCGGTAGGTGTGACTGGCATGGTTTTCCATTGGTACAGTGGTACGGCTAGCATGGTTGGCATGCCTTGGCGCGGTAGATGTGGCTGGCATGGTTTTCCATTGGCACAGTGGTGCGGATAGCATGCCTTGGCGCGATAGGGGTTGCTGGCATGGTTTGTTATTAGCATAGTTGTGCGTCTTGTATGGTTGGCATGCATTGGCGCGGTAGATGTGGCTGGCATGGTTTTCCATTGGCACAATGGTGCGGATAGCATGGTTGGCATGCCTTGGCGCGGTAGGTGTGGCAGGCATAGTTTTCCATTAGCACAGTGGTGCGGCTAGCATGATTGGCATGCCTTGGCGCGGTAGATGTGGCTGGCATGGTTTTCTATTGGCACATGTGGTGTGAGAATTAGGGTTTGACCTATTGAATCCCTAATTAGTATTAAAAAAAGGTACCCTGATAATTTTCTCGCAGACATATTAAAGGGTTCAATAAATGCATTCAGTGGAGACATTATTATTCAAATCCTGTGACGTCACTGTCCGACTAGGGTTTTACAATCTTAACTAGGGCTGTCAATGGGTATCCATTACTCGGAACTGGAACCGGACCCGGTAGAAACGGGTCCGGTTATGGGTCCTAAAGTTGGACCCATTAACAACTTTGGACCCGGCGGGTAATTACCCGATTGGACCCGAATCTAAACGGGTCCAAATGGGTAATACCCGTCGGGTACCCGGTTATGCATCATTTTATTCATCTTTTTATTAAAATTATAACTATTTTTCTAGTTTGGGCTTTGATTTTTTTGGATTTTTCATTTTCCTCAAATTTAAGCTTTATTTAGTACATAAATAGATATATAATAATAAAATTTTAAAAAAATAACTTAGATCAAAGCCAAAAAAGGGAAAAATATTAAAGTTTGAAGTTTTTTTTATAGTTTTGTTAATACCCAACGGGTACCCGCAATTTTTAACGGGTCCGGTTCTGGGTCCACAAATTTAAGAACCGGACCCGACTTTTATAAGTAGGGTCTGGGTCCGGGCCTAGTGATACCCGGGAGGACCCGGACCCATTGACACCCCTAATCTTAACCTTAAGCTAAAAACCACCATCAACATTAAGTCCAGTGCTTAGCTCGGAACAAGGGCATTGTTGCGAGGTAAGCATAAGATGGTGACATACAAGGACATAATCGAAACGTCAATCATGCGAGATGGTCAGGAAAGTCCGACTAACCCTTTTCGAGAGGTAAGGAGAGTTTGTGCTTCCCGTGCTGGCGGCCTTTCATGAACTATACTGGTGGTGCAGAGTCTGCAGACCGTGAAGTGGTGAGATGAAGATCGTCGGCATAGTCTGGATATGCATCACTTTGGATGGGTTAGGGAACATCATGACGCTGGCTTGTCGAGTTGTTGATGTTGGCGTGGACGGCTTGGCATGGTGGGGCTAAGGAAAATGGTGCAGACGGCTTAGAGCCTCTTTTCTTAGTATTGGCTTGGGAGGGAGCCGTCAGTGTAGTATTGGCTCGGGATGGAGCTGTTAGCATTGAATCGGCTTAGAATGAAGCCGTCATCATTATTCGGCTTGGAATGGAGCCGCTTGTGTTGCGCGACTTGGAGTGGAGCTATCTTGAGTTCCTCGGAAGGATGACGACTGGCTTCAGTTCCGTAGAACGATGACGACTTTGTCTAAATTAGGGTTTGGCATGCCGAAACCCAAATTAGCGCCCTTTACTAGAATCGCTGTATAATTCTCGTAGGAACTCGGATTTTAATGGGACGCCCATCCATTCTGAACGGAAAAGAATTTCTTATCTACCTACGCGGGAATATTTAGGTTTTGAGCTCATTTGGGAGGTGGAAAAAGCCCGACAGTAAAATTCAGGAGGAAAGTTGCGGGCCCGGTTGCCTCTTTTCCTTACTTGACTCAAATAGGAAGTCCTTTCCTTATTCAAACTCCCAAGTATCATGCTTATAAAAGGAGACGGTCTCTCCTTTTATTTCACGCCTTCATCATTTTTTTTTGGTTGTTAGTGCAAACCCTAGATGCAGGCGTACCTTTTCATGATCTTGTAGAAAATATTATCCTTCTGTGTTGGTATGAATCCTAGCCGTACGTATGCTTTGCATGAACTTGTAGTAGCCTTTAGGCGTGAATACCGTAGTAATGTTGACCGCCTCAATTCACTGTGCAAAGTAGTCATGCATGAGTTGGTAACTGTCATTCCCTTCCCATGGTGGCCGTGTGTATGGTTCCCATGGTGGGGCTCGCCTCCTCGGCCGGGCGCAAATTTCCCGCTGTAGGGTACGTCCTTGGCATGAGGTGGTGATGCAGGGTCTGCCAGTCCCCATTTCTTTGCCTATATGTATTATTACTTCGAAAAAAATTGGCTTGCCTCTAGGATGGATCTCTCCTGTGTCTGATAAAATAATTTCCATGCACTTTCCGTAATAATTTCTCTTCGTATTATTCCATTGTAGTTGTTTGAAAGATGGAATCAGCGTGAGAGAATTTTCATTAGGATGTCACTAGAGAAAAGTTATGCTATACCGAAAGACGTTGAAAATTCCAAGACAAACATAGATGATGAGTTCTTTACAACGTCGGTCACGATTAGGAGAAACCATCCCAAGTACATGTCGATTCTTCTGACTGGTCCAGAAAGTGAAGGAGAAGACCGGTCGGTTCGGCCAGGAGGCGTAATAAGGTTTTGTCTTCATAGGAAAGAGTATCATGCCTCTCATATCGACTTTAAAATCTCTGTGAGTCCGTTGCGTCCCTTTGATAAATGGATGCGATTCATGATTATCCAGGAATGTGTAAAAGCCAGTTTGACCAAGGCGCAAATCATTGATGCTGTCGTGGATTCCGCAATGCTTCAAATTAGGAAAGATATTCCAGGCTTGGTTGCTTTTATTTCCAGATAGTGTCAGGACACCCATACAACCATATGCAGGTGGGGTGAAATGATTATCTCCTTAGAGAGCGTGTCTATATTGCTGAACCTTCCCTTAATTGGAAATCTCGATGTCAAGTTGTCTGCAGATGAAGAAGAAATATGCGCCACTCTGGTTGCAAAATCGAAAAGATTCATTCGGAAAGAAAATGAGACGAGGTGCTTCTATGGCTGGTGGGTGTCTCAATAGTTTCCTGATGAGTTGGAGCTGAATCAGAAGAATAGTACGCTTCATGTTGCGGCATTCTTGGCTCTTTGGTTATCCAGAGATATTTTTGATGACGGCTCGGTCTTGATGATGGATTTTCATTTAAGGCTAAAATTATAAAAGCCAAAATTATGTGCTAACATCTTGCAAAAGATAAAGCCATTAATAAGTGATGAATACTTCTTCACTTTACTAATTCACCTAGAATGGAGCATGTGGAAACAATCCCAGTATTCTGTGAATTATATACACAAAATTAATCCGGGTTGGAGCATGTACCAACAATCCCATATACCCTGTGAATTTACAGCATTATTAATTAATGCATGACCAGCCTTGTATTTCCTATACTCATTATCGGTGCGGCATGACGACTGAGTGTTGTTCTCAGCAGAGCAACGCTAACCTCCAAGCATTAATAATGAAGCATGTACGAAATACCCGTACAGGATGCAACTCTCGGTGTGTTATACTAGCCCGATTGAGCATACATCTCTCGGTGTGTTATACTAGCCCGATTGAGTAAATTTGAATCCGGATTGTCCATATCAGTCTCAGAAACGATCACGACCATCCAACTTCACTATCATGATTGGATGGCTTAGATTGAATCCATAACCCCAAGCAGGTATTGGAATATTCACTACCGACCCAATGCGGGCCCCACATGGTCGGCCTCCCTAAAGGGTGGCATAGCTTTCCAAACCGTCCAAGCCAAAGCAGTATGGACGAAAAACCCTAAATTAGGTTTGCGGAACATTACATGTGTCACAAAACAGTCTCAACCATCCATCTTCGCAGGCATAGAGGGAGGGTGTAGATGTAGATTCAAAGGGCCCAGATCATGTCAACACGCTCACTATAAGCCCGCCTACACACATGACCGATCGGTCAGGACCAACCATGGCTGGTCATTCCAGATCGTGCGCCCAAAGTGGGCATGCCGCACGGCCGGCAAAACCCTAATTAGGGTTTGCATTAATCACAAAAGTCTGTTTTCTCCTGGTCGAATGAAGGGTTTAGGAGTCGACTGAGCAGGTCCAGTGAGCAATAACATGATCACCGTAGACCCATCTATCTCCACACATGATCGGCCAAGGCATACCATGCCTGGTCGTTCCAATTCGCACGCCCAAACTAGTGTGGTCACACTTCCCAATCGCAAACTGATCTCGACCACTCAACTTCGCAGGGCGAATTGAGTGGCTTAGATCACGTTCCTATAGGAAAGTAAGGTATATGCATGTACACCAGCCTGCCACCTACGCGCCGAACTAATCGTCCGGGACCGACCAAGCTTGGTTGTCCCGAAACGCGCGCCTAAAAAAGGCATGACGCATGGAATTTGCGGCACCAAACTTCTGTCGTAAATCAATCCTGACCGCTCCTCTTTTCCGGACAAATTGAGCGGTCCAGATCACACTTTCACGGGACAATGAGGTATGGGCATGTATACCGGCATGCCGTCTATATGCATGACCAATCGGCCATGCCATGATCGTGTCCTAAACTTGGATTCGACCAAGCTGAAAAGTGGTGCCTGCACACCTCTTCTAAAACCCTAATTCCACTAATGGTTGCAGATGAGTGTCTCAAAGATCATCTCGTCCGTCCAACTTCACTGACACTACACCATTTTTCCGGATTAGTAACTAAATTTCGCAACAGCTCTTATGCAGTTGCGAATTCGCAACTAAATATGCAACGGTTCAAAAATTAGCAACGGCTTTCTGCAGTTGCAAAATTGGCAACTGCACCAAGCATTCATGAAATTTTTAGAGTTGTTGCAATTCGCAACTGCTGATCGAACCACATGAGTTTCCCGCTTGTGTGCAAAGTTACACTCAAATTGCACATGTTCGATGAGTTTGAGTGGATGGGAACACTATTTTTGATGGTTAGGATTTTCTATAGAAAAATGAACGGTTATTGATTAACCCTATCCTTTATACCCCAAGAGAAAGCGAACTAGTTATTCTCTCCGCCTCTATCTCTGTTCTACATCATCTCTCTTTTCTCCCTCGCCTTCACTCCTTTTCCCTCTCTGGTTCAGATAAAAAAAAATCAATCTCACTTCTATAATCATAAAAATACCACCATCATGAGCTAAGTTTGATTAAAATATCAACACATGCCATTTCTCTTCAATCTTTCTCTGGAAACCAGTTGCAATTTCAAAGTTAGGGTTTGTAAAAAAATAAAAATGCCTTGCGTTTTGACATAATTCAAGATTTTGGTATTCTTTTCGCATCGAAACTAAAGTTCATCGATTGCTTCTCACTCTCTAAAATATCGATTCATCTTCCATATCGAAAACCCTAATCCACTGCTACAATTTCTCGGTATTTTGTCCTCTCTTAATAATCAAATGATAAGTTATTTTATTTTGTTCATTGTTTAGATTTCTGGTTTGATAAATTCAAGGATGTGTTAGTTTGCAAGGTTAGATTTGGGGTTTATCGTTTTTAGCGAGATAATGTTAGAGATTTTTTTTTCCTCTTGAAAATTTAAGGATTAAGCTATGAATTATGTTTTTTTTTTCTTCATAAATTGATTATTTTCGTGAACTAAAAATTGATTTTTTTTTTCTTCTCTCGTGAACTACAAGAGCATTCCTGACGTTTGTAACCAAGAAGGTGGTTAGGTTTAGGTTTTGAAAAGTTTTATGGATCTGTGATAATAAGTTTTAATTGATAACTAATTCTCAACATAATCTTTCTTTGCATAAATTTGGGTTAGTGTCCTAATAATGATGGGTTATTCTTTTTTATTTTGCGGGAATTTTGTTGTGCATCATGTTCTAGAGTGTCATCCTAATACTGCAAACCTTATATGCAATCAGCTTAGGGGTTGCTTTTTCTTACTTTCAAAGATGGGTGCAGAGGAACTAACTGGTGGTACTGATGTTTGAGTGTTTTACAGTGATAAATGGTGGTGTTACTGGTGGATCTAATGGGTTCGAGATGATTTCATAAGTGAAGATGGGTTCATAGTGGATGCCTCTAAAACTGGTGATGTCCGTGTTGCTGTTGGTTATTGCTTGAATGGGTTATGGAAGCTGTGGTGGTCCTATAGATGTTGTAGCTAATGTTGCAGTTAAAGATAGGTTTGTTGTTGCTACAGAAGGTATTGGATTGGGTCTATAATGTACAATGGTTGTGCGAAGGATTAATGGTTTGATCTGAGCGGAAATTGAAGATGCAATGGAGAAATCAGTTGGTTGATCTGTTTGAACCGGTACAGGGTCAGAGTGAGGCTATGGTGCTTGTGATTGTAGTGATGAATATTGTATGCTGATGAGGGTTGCTACTGTGGCTGAAGTCAGAATCAAGAGCAGAGACAAGGAATGGAGTATATGAAGCTGTTGCTGGTAAATGGTTGTGATATGAGTCTGGTGGTGCAGTTCAAATCCGAAAAGTGTGTTGTCGAGTGAATGATTGAGATGTGAATTAAGACACCAGTGGCGATATGGGTTTGCGACGGTGGTGGAAACAGAGAAAGCTCAGATTATGAAGAAATGAAACAAGTTGGTATTGTTGTTGCAGAATTATAATGAGAAGATAGTGGTGATAGTGCATCTATGGAGGTTGAGGATGGCTTGTGTACTAAAATCAAAGTAGTCTTCTGCTGCAGAAAACTACTTAAGGCAATAAGAAATGGTTTGCGTAGGTGGTGTTCTCATCCAGAGATTGTAGTGACTTAGGAGGAAAGCTGAAATGAACTGAGCATATGAGTTTTATAGGAACAACTGCAAATGGATTTGTGAATGTGTGCATTGCAGGGAAATGGATCGTTGATGCTGTTGAGTTATGTTGCAAGAATCCGATGATGGATTGGAGATGAGAACTGAAGGGATGGTAAATGAATGTAAGACAGTACAGGGAAAGAGTAAATTAGGCTGAGTTCTGGTGAAGGGGGTCAGGATAGCAGTAATGAACCAAGTAAGTTGTCAACTGACAAGCCAGAGTCTACATGGACCTGGTTTTATGTTCTATGGCTATCTATTTGTTGCTGCCTATGTGATTTGTGTTCTATGCAGGGATAGAGCTAGGACGTACTAGTTTATAATCAATATTCCATCTGCATTTGTTAGTGATTCAATTTAAGTTAGGTAGGAGTGTTTGTATGTTTTGTATCTTTTTTGGTTAGGTTCAACTAACGCTGGAAAAGGCAGACGATGAGAGTAGTTGGTAATGACCTTTATGCAAATCCTGCTATTGGAGAATGGTACTTCCTCATCCCGAAGATCTGTAATCATGATCTGAAATTGTTTTAGTTTGTCTTGGTTTATTACTGGCCATGCTTGTTTTATTAAAGACGTAGAAAGGATAGCTTAGAAACTGATTTGTGCTTGGTGACTTGTGTTTGGGAATGGTACAAGTGAAAATATTGCATGTTATCTTACTATTTTCTTTAATGTTGATGTTTCTAGTTATCATATGGCATTGTTGACTACTTCGATTATAGATGTGCTGCCGTCGCTATCATGGTTAGAAGTAAGTTTTCCCCCAAACCCTTTTTATTTTCTTATGTATGATTATTGCTTGATAATATTTAGTAGTTACTATGTTGACCAGCTTAAATGTGCCCCTGCTTTCCGATTCTAGGTTTCACAGCCTTTAAGAGAAGCATGCTATCTTCACATGAATATATTTAATCTAATTGGTATATCCCTGTCTATTAAGATGTGATTCCTTAGTGACTGGGAGCTGATGACTTTTGTCAGATCTAAGGTGGTTGTTTTCTTTCAGTTCTGTTATCTTCACTGCATAGGGTTTGAGTCTTATTTCTTACACTTGTTGCATTGGTTGTATATTGCAGGACTTGCTAGGTGTTATAGAAGATTAGGAACAATTCTTACCCAAATTCAAGGTACTGTCATGGTGTACCTGACCCAAAGATTAGGATTTATGATGTTGGCATGAAAAAAAAGGAGCTAATGAGTTCCTTTTTGTGTCCATTTGGTGAGTCCCCTTTCTGTGTCCATTTGAGAGTCAGGGTACATCCTTACCATGTTTTACGTATCATCAATCTCTTGTTCAGTAACATCATATGTTTGCATACATGTAATATGTTATGAGCTTCCTAGCACTTAGGAGATCTTTCTCATAGGTTTGGTAGAACAGGACATGCTCGAAAGATGGTGAAATTCATACCCCCTGTTGTTCAGTGTGGCACTCAAAGTGTCTCTCAGTGGTATTCTGCCTGATTTTTGAAACTGAACTTCATTGGGTATATTGATTGTATGTTTTTTGCCTGAATAAAATTTTCAAATGGAAGACTTTGTTGTTCAGTGTGCACTCAATGTGTCTCTCTTGTTAGATTTGGCCTAAGAATGTGACAGGGAACTCTTGACTAGGTCAACAACAAGTTGACTTGACTTTTTTTTTGCTGTTGCAAAAAATTAGCAACGACTGGAAACAGTTGCTAAATTTAGAACCAGAACAATTAAACCGGTTCCGGCTAAGTTTAGCCGTTCTATATTTTTTTGGTTCTAAGTTTTGTAACTGTCCTAGAGCAGTTGCGACAAAAATATAACAACAGCAGAAAACAGTTGCTAAACCTATTCGCAACAGCCAAAACCATTGCAACGCAGGAAAAAAACCAGTTGGGTGAACCGAAAGCCGTTGCGAAAAAAATTTCGCAACGGCTTATGAGATGTTGTGAAAAAAATGCAACGCCATGTTTCGCAACGGCTGCCTGCTATTGCAAGTCCCTTTTACAACTGCACGCAGCCATTGCTATTCCTGAAAAATGGTGTAGTGTGACTTGGTTATACAACCCTATTTAGGAGTTAATTTGTCAGTGAGGAGTCATGGTGATCACCACCTGTCACTCTTCCACTCCATGTGGTCGTCCAAGGGTGGACTTGCTTGCGCAACCTCCAAAGTGGGCATGACGCACGGCTGGAAAAACCCTAATTAGGGTTTGCATTGATCGCAAAATTCCATTTTATCCTGGTAGAATGGAGGGTTTAGGAGTCGACTGAGCAGGTCCAGTGAGCATCAACATGATCACCATGGACCCATCTATCTCCATACCCGATCGGCCAAGGCATACCATGCCTGGTCGTTCCAATTCGCACACCCAAACTAGTGTGGTCACACTTCCCAATCGCAAACTGATCTCGACCACTGAACTTCTCCGGACGAATTGAGTGGCTTAGATCATGTTCCTATTGGAAAGTAAGGTATAGGCATGTACACCAGCCTGCCACCTACCCGCCGAACCAATCGTCTGGGACCGACCAAGCTTGGTTGTCCCGAAACGCGCGCCTGAAGAAGGCATGACGCGGTATTTGCGGCACCAAACTTCAATCGTAAATCAATCCTGACCGTTCCTATTTGCCAGACAAATTGAGCGGTCCAGATCACACTTTCACGGGACAGTGAGGTATGGGCATGTTTACCGGCATGCTGTATACATGCATGCCCGATCGGCCATGCCAAGATCGTGTCCCAAGCTTGGATTCGACCAATATGAAAAGTGGTGCTTGCGCACCTCTTCTAAAACCCTAATTCCACTAACGGTCGCAGATGAGTGTCTCAAAGATCATCTCGTTCGTCCAACTTCACCGGCTTGGTTATACAGCCATGGTCAGGATTTAATTTGTCAGTGAGGCGTCATGGTGATCACCACCCATCACTCTGCCACACCATGTGGTCGGCGAAGGGAGGACTTGCTTGCGCAACCTCCAAACCATCACATGAAGTAGGCTGGACATGAGGATATTTTGAGACGCTCAAACAACGATGCTTCATACATGCTGAATATACTCGATGAAATACTTACATAGAATACACACGATACTTCACAAGTATCGACTTCCTAAATAACTTAGTTATTTAATCTAGCATTACATGCTACTTTTTGTGGGTCCCACAATCTACACACTCGAGACATCAATCATGTCACAAACTGGGGGATACATACTGGGGTATTGGTCTGGAGGTTTACAGCGTGCAGCGCGTGATCGCTGTCGTATGCGTCAAAAATAAATTACACTTTCTTACTACTCAAAATATAAATATAGCAAGGGCAAGAAAGGATCTATCCCACAGAGAGGACTAGGTTGTCAATATGCTTTCGGTTTCCTATATAAAACACCGGGTTTTTTTTCTTCTGATTTTTGTAAAGTAAAAGTAAAATAAAAGCAAACAAAGTAAAGTAAACTAATCAATAGAAAATATATTGGTTAAGGATACATCTTCATTCACTAACATGCTTTCAAAACAATAAGTAGAATTGATATTTAATCTCAACTCTTATCAAAATCCCTAGAATACCTTGATCGCAAGAATATCCCGCTAATCTCCTTTTGTCATCAACAAACACATTAAAAGATGCGAGTATGAGTTCTATCTAAGAGAACAACCTAACGTGTAAAAGAACTAATCAAGTTTAATTCCCTAGATGCATTAAGTTCTATGAAATCAGGCCAATCAAAGCAATTGAACGTGGAAAGCACACTAATTCAATTTAACAAAGGTCACGATTCACATATGATCATAAGAATATATCACTACAAACTATAATCATATTTATGCTACTTGTATTCAAGGATTATCACTTTTACGTATAATAAACCCTAAACTAGCAATAGATGTGATTAGAAATTCTACCAATTTGCAACTTGACAAAACAATCAATCAAATCATACAACTATATTTTCAGAGAATTGTGAACGATAAATATGAGACAAAACTAATATATTGAATCAAAGAATCATGCTTTGTGAAATCCAACTATTCCATAACCAAAAGAAAATTAAGCACTCATGTTAATGGAGTTCATAACAAGAAGAAAGAGAAACCCTAGCATGTTGTAAACCCTAGAAACAAAAGTAGAAGAAGAGATATGATAAAAGATATTAGATATTAGGTTTTGAGAAAAGTCTTCTCTTTTATAGCTTTTCTTGTTCCAAAATTAGGTTTAGCCTTCAAAGGTCCAATAGATAGAAGTCCACCAAGCCCACAAGTGAGAGAAACCCGTGTAGAAATTCTGTCCCAAAAGCGCTCGCCAGAAAATCGGGGATATCGCCGGATGTTGACCGGAATCCGGCTAGAAGAGTCACCGCCGGCCACCTGAGATTCTTCTCCGTCGACGGAATATTCCGTCACAGCGCCGTTACAGTTACCTGTTGACCTAAAGGTCCTTAACAGTCAAGGGTCAAAGGGAGAGAGTGAGTTAGCCACCGAGTCAGCATCTTACTCTGGTCTTACTCAGCTGAGTTGGATCGGGAATCGGCCACTGAGTTAACTCGTCAGAACTGAACTCCAGCCGAATTCTGGTGATTCCTAACCAATTTCAGGCCTCTCCTGTCTTCTCCCTGTAACAAGCCTAGCATACATCTATGTAGCTTCATTTGCAGCACTCCAACAAAATCATAACTTCATTCCTTCCCTCACATACAACCCATAGCAACAGCTCCAATGCCTCAGATTCAAGCTTGTTCCACCCTTGTAGACTATCCAATACAACTCACTACAGTTCCATGTTTAGCACCACCAACTTCAGTTCATACAAAACCCTTAAACCTTGCTTGTGCACAAATTGCATCTCAATCTGAACTGCGACCAGCCAACCCATTCTCACCGGCATTGTTTGTTAAGCTTCATCCCCTTCCATCTTAATTCTCTCCACCAACATCACCAATGCCTTCAAGAGCTCTTTCCATCAGCTCCACATACCCACTTATCCTGCAATTGGCTTCACAACCAGATTTTCTGTAGTTTCTCAACAGCTCCAACACATACACCAACACTTCATTTGCAGTTCTTGCATCTCAGGCTCTTGTAGTAACTCTGCAGCTCCAACTGCAATTCCTGTCCTACTTATCCCAACAACTCACATCATCACCATCAGAGCACAACTGCAAACTCCATCTGTTTTAGCTTCAATTCCACCTCAAGATCATTTGCATTCTTCTATCGTATCTGCCAGCACCAATCCCACGAGCTCAACCTCCATTGCAGTAACCACCAACTCATTTAGCTTCCCTTCAATGCATTTCACAACTTCAGCTGCAACACTTCTTTACCACTTCTAGCATACCATGCAACCTCCTCCTTGCACTAATACCTGCAGATACAATAACACAGACCAACACCATCCCAGCCTTAACTGCAGCTCTCATTTACTCCATCTTTTATCCTTATAATCCATGTAAGCCATTGACACTAACACCACCAAATTGCTGCAACAAACATCAAACTCACTCTTTTCTTGTATCTGTGAATCTTCATAGACACCCATCTCTCTATATCTTCTCTGGGTTTCAATCAACTCCACAAACCCTAAATTGCACTGTCTCTTCTTGTTCTCTCCAAGCAACAACATCTCCACATCAATCACATACCATTCTTGACACCAATTTACAGCACCACCCACAGCTTCACATTCATCTTCGTTGTCTTAATTTTTCGGCCTCAAACCCATCAATATATACATCTGAATTTCACCACCAATAGAAACCCATCTGTTCTTCATCAATTTGTGATTCAAATCCATTTCAATCTCTCACCCAATTCTGTAGTTAGTTCTTGGATGTAAACCCATCTCTATCTGAGCTTCAATTTCAAACCCTAAATCACCTTCAACAGCACCACAATCTTCAATTCTTCATCTCTGACTCCATCCGTATTTGACCATCAACAAACACCCACTTTCATCTTCACGGAATCACTGTTTCTCGATCTCTATTTCTGCCATTAACGGGTGCGGCTGAAGCTTTTCCCCTTTCTCTCAGTATTTTTTCAGATGCAAATGATTGAGATAATTATTGATTTCTCTCGACTTAGGGTCATAGGGGTAGGGTTAGTTAGTGTCCGACAACCTTGATAAGGGCCACCCAGCTAGCTGCCCCCTAACCATTGCTAGATGTCTTTTAATACTTCTCCAAAAGAGAGTTGTCCCTTAACCTTGGCTCATCTCCGGACACTATTTGCCCTTGAAATGACAATTCTGCCCTTTTTGCTCAAAATACACGGATTCTTCTTCTTTCGCTCCAAATGGCTCCAAAGCACCTAATAAACTCAAAAGTAAATATAAGATACATAATTCACACGAAAACTCGCAAAGAAAGCATAAATACTAGATATAAAATTAGGTGTTTTAGACACCTATCAGCGCGCCATTACAAGAACGTGTCAGGAAGTCATGGATGCTTAGTGATGATGGGAGAAGTGGGCAAGACTGGTTGTGTGACACTAACACACGACTCCACTACTCCATCACCCCACTTTCTCCACTTCCCACGATATACAAGGGTTAGGCTTAAAGACTTGTATAAATAGGTTCCCCTCCCTATTTTCCAAATAGGAACAAGGCAAGACAATACAACAGAGGCAAGTGTTGATACAATCGTATTCAAACACCGGAACGAATAGCTTACATCCTGCAATCCAGTTCAGCTTTCTGATACAAGTCATACATAGCCAAAACCTTCACAATCTCAACACCTTCTTCGCTTCCCTCCCTAAGATTAACCCCATCTCCTTCACTTTGTGAACGAAACAAGTCTGGAACGGCCATTTTTTTGTTTAGGCCGAATTTGCACAGATTGATTTATCGAATCTACAAGCAAGGCCCGTGCAGTGCATTTGTTTAAGGTTTAGACTCGTTTCTCATCCACACACCCCAAATTACCAAAACCGGCAGAAATAGTTTTCACCCATAAACAATTGGCGACCACAACGGGAGGTTAATCTCTCGGTTGTAAAGTAAATTTCTTCGAAATCCGATTCAATTTTATCAATTTCAAAAAGGGTAGATCTTAGAACCAATTCAATCAGAAATTCATTTCAAGATGGTGGAACTCAGGTCTGGATCTGCAATAAATTCTGATGGAGCTACTGTGGATAACACTCCCGGTGTCGATGTACATGTCAGTGGAGCTACCGTGGTCAATAAATCTCGTGGAGCCGTTACATCTATCACCAACGCTAGCGGAGCAGAAGATATTCAAGTAGGTTTAACGTCTCCCATTACCAGAGCCAGAGCAGCCAAAAATCCCGGCATCTCCTCAAGTGTAACGCCTCCGGTGGTCACCAGAGAAACAACTTTCACTCCTTCATCAGGACGAGGATTCGGAGGGACGAGAGGAGGACCACCGCCCATTACCATTGCAGACTTGATGGAGAAGCATGAAGTTCTTGCTAAGACTCAAACGAATATGGCCGCAACTCAGAAAGAGGTACTCACTTTCCTCAAACTTTAACTGAATGATTACCACAAGATTCACGATAACCCGGGGAAAGCGTTTCCATCCTGGCCCACATGGATGAAGAAACTCGCATTGCTCCTGCACGCCCAAGAGAAAGGGACCATCCGTCCAACTTTATCACACGTGAGGACCTGAAACGACTTTTCCAAAACCGAGGAAAAGGAGACCGAACAGATGTACACCAGCATCAGTCGCCATACCCTCAAGATGTAGTTGCAGAATAACCTACAACTACACCCTCAGTAGAATTAGTAAAAACTCAAGAAGTTCTTGATGATGAATAACAATTTTCTTATTAATGTTCTCAATTGATTACAAAGAAGTATCTAAATGGAACTAGAATAGTTACAACTTTCTCTATTCTCTTTCCTAAGATATTTTCTAACACTCACTAAAAGAACCTCTTGAATTTTACATTTGAACTCCTATTTATAGTAAAACTTATACATATGTATATGAGTTGCGAAGTATCGTAACTCATACTCGCACAATTATTCCATCCTTGTAAAACTTCATATTTCTCCGCGCTACTTCTATCATCGTATCATTTTATAACTCTTTTCTCCTTTATTTACTACGATACTCGTTAACTATTATCTTGCGATATTCAGTACCTACATCTTGCCTCTTCTCATGTAAATTCTACGAAGAAGAAATGTCATGAGAATCCCTATTCTCGTAAATTTAGTGTAGTTATTACCACCATTCAAGTTCGCAACACGTCTTTTTACTTTTCCCTTATCTTTTTGACACGTTTCTTCGTAACCGTTCTTTTCAACCATTCATGCTTACTCGTATTAATGAGTTTTTATCTTCATCAAACTCTCTTATAAATATTATCCTTTGTTTTTGCTTTTTATTCTCTTATTCATCTTCTTCACCATTTCTGCCTCTGCAATCTCTTTTATCTTTTTTCCTTTCTATTTTCCCTCTTATATTCAATGGCACCAAAGAAGAAAACTATTGAACAAATTAATGCGGAACTTGCTGATAGAGACCTTATTCTCTCTGAGATTGAAGGTTATGATAATAAATCTTCTCTCTGTGTGAAGCTCTTTACCAACTATGTTTGGGATGATCAGAAAATTTTAATCTCACGAGGTCAAATCCTCGCAGGTCTTCCTCTTCCTCTTTATGATGTTAACTTTCCTTTATTCTACGAAATTATTTCCCACTCCAATTTTTCTTGTGCCATTTACCAATTGACTGGTGATTGTATTCGCCTCTTAGTTGAATTCGCAAATTGTGCCGCTTTTGGGAAATCTTTGTATTCAGTTGATCTTAGGAAACCTGGATTTGAAAATATAGAAATTGTTGTTTGCAATTATACAAATTGAGGGTTTCTTCAAAAATTACACACTAATTCCTGCGAGGAAAGAAGATAATCGTTGGGGTGTTCGTCTTCATCGTAAATCTAATATCGCAGCAGATGATCTTCTCATGCACGATATTGATTATGCTTCAGGAAATAATAAGACACCTCGTCATTCTAATGATGAAGATTGGTATAAGTACCCTTTAATATTATCGGGTTCTTATATTACTGGGATAGTAGAACTTCCTGCGAACCTTCGTAACCGCTATTATCAACCTTGGGTTTTTAGAAATGTATGTACTTCCATTTCCTTATATTTTTGTTACCCTTTAATTTCAAATGAGGTAAGAAACACTCTTGTATTTTTCTAAACAATATATTGTTGCCTCTGTTTCTTATCCTTATTTGAATTTGCAGGTTCCACTTCTTCCTGAGATTGCTGCGAGTGAAAATAAGAGTTCTACTTCTTCTAAAAGGCTTACTGCAAGACAACAAACTCTTCGTTCTGCAAAGTTTACCCAAGCTTCTGGTAGTCAAGATGATATTCTTCGCAAAGGGAAAAGAAAGCTTCAAGATGTTGTTTACGAGAGGAGGAAAAAGAAGAAACTCTCAACCAAGTCTCATTCCAATGTAATTTCTTCTAATGAAAATATTGAGGAAGATCTTGGTGATGAAGATGATAAATTTCCTGAAAAGGATTTTAGTTCTAATTCCAATACTCTTTCTGACGAAGGAGATGATGATAATGATGTTTATGAAGGTGGAAATGAAGATTATAGTATCCCAGAAACTTTTGCCTCAGCAATGGTTAGCATCTCTGAGGCTTTCCTCCATTCTTCTCGTGGATTAGGAAATTCTCCTACAGCGAATGCTCGCAAACTTATTGCGAAGGCTTGTAAAGTTCCTACCGTAATTGATAATAACTCCCTCAAAGGAATTTCAAGATTCGTCTCTCCTGCTTCATTATATGATTTAGGTAGAATGGTAAGTTTCTTCTCTATTCCTTGTTTATTTCCCTTATTTTGTTGATTTCTAACCCCTTTTTTATTGTTTAGGTTGGAAGAGTTAGTTGTGCAGCTGCTTCTGATTGGGAAAGACGTCATTCTATTGCTGAGAAGAAAACTTTGAATCGCTGTAATAAGTTAGAGGTTGAAAATTCAAATTTCCGTCAGAAAATAGAGGATTTAAGTATTGATAATGCAGAATTAGTATCCCGTCACGAAGATAATTCACAATCTGCGAGCATCGCAATTGATAATTCTTCTCTTCTTGAGGAGAATAATCAATTAAAGCTTGAAAATTCTTCTCTTCATAATGATAAGAAGCAACTAGAAGGTAAATTATTTGCGATGGTAATTATTTTGATTACTTTTCCTTCGTAATTTACTAACCAATTCCTTAATTTTTCTCCTTGCTGCAGAAAATTATGCGAAGATGAATAACAATCTGGAAACTATCCTTGCTAATCGTAATAAGAAAATTTCTAATTTGAGATCTCAGCTTCTAATTTCCCAGCATAACCATAGTTTATATGTCAAGCGTTTTTGAGCTAAGATGACTCGCAAGATTTGCGAAGATAATGAAATTCCTCTCAAGAAGTACCATACGCTCCTTTCTGAAGAAATTCCTGAAGATACTCCATATCTGGAAATCTCTGAAAGTGAAGTTGAAATGATAGTGAAGTTGAAGAAGAAGATCATTTTGATGGGAATAGATCGCCTGAAAAATAACTTCACTCTTTTTTGTATATCTGTTCTGTTTCTTTTCAACACAACACTTTCTTCTTGATTGCACTTTTAATCAATCCAACAATTTCTTTTTCAAAGCTTAATTTGAATTAATCTTTCTTTGATTGATTGTTTCCCTTATTCGCATAACTTGATCATGTGGATAGAAATAATATATCTTAAAGACTTAGCTTAGTATTCCCTTTCCCCTTATTATTGCTCTTCAAATGATCAACTATCGCTGGAAGTATTAGAATATCCTTCTCAATTTATCTTACGAAGTTTCTTCTTATTGTGATTATGGATAAAAAATCCTCCCTTCGAAGTATAAGAAATATAAGTCTTTTGCCTTTTGCGGAATGTTGCGAAGTAAATAATAAATCTCCCCTTGAAGTATAGGAAGTATGAAGTATACGAAATATGAAATACCCTTAAGAAGTATAAGAAGTATAAAATATATTTGAAGAAGTATTAGTAGTATCCAATTTTATGAAGAATTTCCCAATATATGAAGAAGTATAAGAATTGTATGAAGAAGTATAATAAGTACTTAACCTTCGCAAAATTAAATATCCGTTGAAGAAGTATAATAAATATGATATACTCTTGAAGAAGTATAAATAGTATTGAATTTGTAGAAAAATATTAAATATATGGAGAAGTATAAGAAGTATTTAATTCTCGTAACATTTTACGAGTATGAACTTATCTGTATTTGATTACTATCAAAATCGCATCTTTTGTTAAGTCTTCATGAAAATTCTTCAATGATGTTATCTTCTTTGATAGGACTTCTTGTAAAAATTATTCAATGATATTGACAGAGTTGTCTTCTCTTCAAAATTTCTTGATGTATATTCTTGTAAAATTTCTTCAATGATATTGACGAAGTTGTCTTCTTTTCAGATCTTCATAATGTATATTCTTGTATAATTTCTTCAATGATGTTGATGCAATGAATTTCATTAATTTATGTGGTCTTATCATGCCTTCCTAAGTAAAGGTCTTATTTTGCCACCTCTTTTGTAGTAAATTTTTGTATTTGCGATAATATGACAAGTCTGAACATTCTTGCGAACATACAACCTCGTGACATTATCGTCTTGCGATGAAATCGCATGACGTTCTTACACTTTCATGCAAAAACCCATTGATCTCATCTTAACTTCTTTGTATAGTATTTTAGCCTCTTCAGGAATTGTTGCGACAATATGACAGGCCTAAATATTCTTGCGAACATAAAGCCCCATGACATTGCCGTCTTGCGATGAAATCGCAGGACGTCTCCACACTTTCATGTGGTGACCCATTGATCTCATCTTAACTTCTTTATTATGTTCTGCGAGTTCTTTATTCTTTTCTTTCTTTCTTTCTTCTTTTTTTTTTTTAGAAGGCTCGCAGAACTTCATTTGTTGCACAAATATGACAAGCCTTTATGTTTTCGCAAACAAGAAGCCTCGTGACATTTGCGTCTTATAGCACGTATCAGCTCCCTAATGGAGGGTGCTGCCATTTATCTTCCCCCTGATTGCCCCTTCAAGGAAGCGTACATCGACCATACAAGGTTAGCTCTTCCCATCCGGTTCTGCCAACAACCAGCTTTTGATCGCAACCTCTTATCCTTTTTGCCTATAGGGCTTATAGTTACGAGGTTGCACCCTATGGGGTATCTTTGGGCCAAGTGCATCATTTGCCAAGACTTGTCAAAAATTGCAGATGTGGTTCAACCTCACCCGGCACTCTTGACTCAACCGTGTACCTCGGCGCCTTGATCGTTTTCTGCACTTCTTGGGAAAGACAGTATGCCTCAGTCGTCCAACCTAAATCTTCTTACACCGCATTTTATATTGCGTAATGTCGCTAGATTAGGTGAGAATCCAAGGTGTCTAACCCGGATAGGTACCCCATTATTGGGTTGTACCCCAAAATTTTTACCATGTACTAAGGGCCCTTGGTGGTGTTCCGGTTACCCTTAGACACGTTATAGGTACCCCCTTAAATGACGTACTTTAGGACTTTGCCTCTTACGAAATATAGCTTCGCGAACTAGGGTGTACGCCACAAAGGTTTGCCTGTATAAAATTTTCTGCGGCTCTCTTTCTTTTTTTGGAGGCTGATCACAGATTGTAGTCTTTTATTCGCAAATTAATGAAATTTTAATCGGAATATAAATTCTGAAATTCGTAATTTTTCCCAATTTCCTGCGAGCAAACAATATTCGTAAAATTTATCACGAAATAAAAATTTTGTTTTACCACATATCTTATTTCCACGAGCAAACATACTGATTACCTTCTTGTTTTATTATTTTCCTTCTTCTTTCTTCGCAAATCACAATCCCTTATTATCATCGTAAATTTCTTGTATGATTATCATCGTAACTTTATTCTCTTTTTCCTTAATCCTCTGCCATTAAATTTTCACTTCTTTTCACAGCCTTTGCTCTTTTTCTCCAATTTTCCTTCTCAGCAGTTTTTCCTTCGCAAACTTCTACTTCTGTATCGTAACATTTCTTTCCCTCAGCCCAATCACCCTTTATAATTCCAATACCCTTCATATGAGGAAACTTTATGCACTGATGTAGAGTGGAAGCTACGCCTAGAATTCCATGAATCCATGGTCTTCCTATCAAAGCATTATATGGTGATTCGACATCAACAACGCAGAACAGAATTTCAGTTCGCATTCCACTCAATGGAATTCGCATGCTCACTTCTCCTTTGGGCTTGTTGGCAGTTCCATTAAAACCATAAATTCTGTAAGTAGAAGGTATTAAATCTGCATCTTTTCCCCCCATAGTTTTGTCAGCGGAATAGAAGAGGATATTGACAGAACTTCCCGTATCAATCAAAATCCTATTAAGACCAATTGATTATTCCTCCATATCATCTTCGTTTTCCTCCATATTCATGTAGATTGCTAATCTTACTACCAATGGATTATCATGTGCTTCACAACCTTCTGGAATTTTAGTGGCTTCAAAAGAAATTTCACGTTTCTGCCAATCTTCAAGTCTTGAAATTTTTGCGATGTTCATTACTTCCTTTCCTTTACCATCCCTCGCATATACCCTCCTTAACACATTATCATGAAAATCCTCTATGGTTTTATATTAATGAACAATGGAATTACAGAAAACATTCCTTGCTTTTGACCCCACTTCTATATGTAGGATTTCCTCTCCCTTTTCTTTTGTTGTGTTCTCCCTGCGAGTTATGGCTGGAGCCTGTGGTAATTGTTGCGACTGTGTCTGCTTAAGTAAAAATTGATTTAGTTTTCCTTGATCAATCATTCGCAAGATTATCCTCTTGATATTATGGCAATTATTTGTAGAATGTCCATGAAAATGATGATACGAACAAAATTCATGACTTCTTGGACCCATTGGTGGTTCCTTTCCCATGTTCCATGGAGTTAGTATATTCTCTACCAGGATAATTGCTTGCCATATCTTTTCTACACTTGTATTCAAAGGTGGCAACTTTATCTCTTCCCTTACCATTCTTTGACCTCCTTGACCGTTGTTATAATTTTGTCTCTGGTTCCCTTGTCCAAAATAATTTTTCCTTTGTCCCCCATAATTTTCTTGTTGTTGATCTAGTCTTGGAATTTGGTTATTTCCTATTCGATTATAGAAATTCTTCTCTCTATCATACTCTTCTTGATCTCAACTTCCCATTGCTACCATCTTTGGCTGGCTATCATTGATTTTCTTCTCTTCTGAAATTTGCGAAGAAGTTTGTGAGGATGTTTGCGAAGTACCTGCTACTACATTGATTATTTTGGGAAGTAAATTTGCTCCTCCCTCTTGATTGCTAGTGTTTGCTACTGGATATGACTCCATACTGTTTTGCTTTTCCTCTAATGTAATGTATTCTTTTTACAATTCTCGTAACTCTGTCATCATTATGGAATTCTATCTTCTGAAGATTTGAACATATAATTGTTCAGTTGCGAACATCGCATTTATGAAGGACATAATCAAGTATCTCTCATCCACGCGCCCGGCCATATCACTGCACATAGTCTTCCATCGTCTTACCAAATGCTTCAAACTTTCACCCACTCTTTGTTTTAAACCAAATACATCTTCAATACCAAGCCGTGAAGAGTGATTTGTGATATATGCTCCAAGGAAAGTTGCTTGCAAATGACTGAATGACGTAATAGTGTTCTTAGGGAGTCCTTCGAACCACTTTAAAGCTTCCCCTGTTAAACTCGATGCGAAGTACTTGCATAACACAAAGATCATGATTCTCCCATTGTAACATGCATCTTATGTATGCTTTAATGTGCTGAATAGCACATGAAGTCCCATCAAAGATACTGGTAAGTGTGGGCAAATTACATTTTGGTTGAATTCCTCCCAATTGTACTTCTCTAGCAAATGGAGTCCTCGCAGCTTCTTATATTGCTTCATCTAATTGCCTTCTATATCCTCCTCTTCTATTGTTTATCATCCCTCTCATTTCTGCTAATTCTCGAAAGATCCGTGCATTTGCCTCAGAATTCTCATCCATTGGTCTTTTTAATGCAGCTTCTCTTCTTCTACGTTCTTGCGCTTCCTCCCTTGCGATCCTTCGCATTCTATCATATTCTTCATTAATGTTTTCATTTGCATAATTTTGCAAATATCTTCTTTCTAAATTATCATAATTTTTCAGTTGTAGAGCATCTTGGAATTCTTGTTCTTCCCTTTCTATTCTTCTCATGTGAGTATCAGGAATTTATTCTTCTTCTTCATTTCTCCTTCTTCTGTGACTTATTTCTTCTTGATTTACTTGTACTCTGATTCGAGAATTTGGTTCATTCCTCTCCACTTCTGTTTGTTGATTTACAATTCTTCTCTTAATTCTTTCATACTCAACATTTTGTTTGTTACGAGCTTCTTCATGTCTTCTTACTCCATTCTCGTGATTGTTTTGATGTATTGCTTGTTGTCTCTCAGTTTCTTCCATAAGTTGTTGTTCTTCCTCTCGATTCTGATTGTTTTCTCTAGGATTTGGTCTTGTTCGTCAATTCTCCATGCTTTGTTCGTGGTTTGGTATTAAAATGAAACGATTCTCTTTATTTCTATCACCTTGATTCTGCGCTTGTTCTTGCATATTATTTTCATTATTGATTATCGGTGAATTTTGTCCTTCTCTTTCTGTTCTAACATTTGATCTTGCAACACTTTGAGATTTCCTTCTTTGTAGCATCTCATTTTCCATCCTCAATTCTTGATTTTGTCTTGTTAAATTGGCACGTTCTTCAGCTTCGATCATTCGTTCTTTTTGGATTCCTTGTCTCAATGTTTCTAACATCTCCCTTTCTCTTTCAAGAATTGTTCCTCCCATCAACCTCCCATTTTTTCTGATTTGTGGTTCTCTATCTTCTTCTTCTGGTGTATTAGTTCTCCAAGTGTGTATACTCACTTGATCATGATCTCTTATTTGTTGAGCTTGATTTCTTCGATTACTCCTTCTCCTACTAGGTTCTCCTGTTATATTTGCTTCTCCTCCTGCGAGTCTTACACTTCTTCTTACTTCAGTTAATGGTTCTGATGTGTTTCTTCTTCTTGTCATTTTTCTGGTACAAGAATTCTTCAAATCCACTGTTTCTAGCGCCAATTATGTAGTTGCAGAATAACCTACAACTACACCCTCAGTAGAATTAGTAAAAACTCAAGAAGTTCTTGATGATGAATAACAATTTTCTTATTAATGTTCTCAATTGATTACAAAGAAGTATCTAAATGGAACTAGAATAGTTACAACTTTCTCTATTCTCTTTCCTAAGATATTTTCTAACACTCACTAAAAGAACCTCTTGAATTTTACATTTGAACTCCTATTTATAGTAAAACTTATACAGCTGTATATGAGTTGCGAAGTATCGTAACTCATACTCGCACAATTATTCCATCCTCGTAAAACTTCATATTTCTCCGCGCTACTTCTATCATCGTATCATTTTATAACTCTTTTCTCCTTTATTTACTACGATACTCGTGAACTATTATCTTGCGATATTCAGTACCTACACAAGATGTGCAACGAATTCCTCTTCCAAGAGGTTACACCTCTCCCCAGTTATCCCTCTAAGATGGTACTGGTAATGCTCGTGAACACGTCTCTCGATTATTGGAATCCATGGGAGAGCATGAATACAATCATGTTCTCCACCTAAAAGAATTCTCAAAGTCACTTACGGGAAGGGCGTACACCTGGTACAACAACATCGCGCCTAACAACATATCCAATTAGAGTGAGATGGTCAGTGCTTTCTACAAAAAGTACTTCTTCGTGTCTGAACATATCACATTTTCAGATCTGGGAAGAATTCTTCAGCAGGACAACGAGCATCCTAATGACTTCGTTAAGAGGTTCAGAACCCAAGCACTAGATTGTCATGACCCGAACATCAACGAACGACAATTGGTGGAGTTGTGCATTAATGGGATGATACCCATATACCGCTCTTTATTAGAAAATATGGGCTTTCAAACATTCTCCGAACTCCATGAAGCTTCCAAACGTTCAACCATAACTGCACCAGCATTGCTAGAGAGAACCAGAGTTATTCGAAGTGAAGATTCACGTGAAATATGAGGAAGCAGGCGTCTCACGAACAAGAAATACAACACTGGTCCTTTTGTGAGTGTGGTGGGCGGAGGAGAAAAATGGAAAGCTTCAGAAACAGAACAACAAACCAAGCGGGCATCCCCGGCACACAAGACTTTGTCTTGGAAGGGAGCGAACAAAGCTCCTACACAAGACACCAAAGACGTAGGATTTCCTTTCCCCATGAATGAAGTAATAGAACTCTTGGAAGCATGGATTCAAGATGATGCCATCAAGATGCCTTCTATCAAACGTCCACCAACTGAGAAAGATATGGCGGATCCCAAGTACTGTCGCTACCAGAGGTTTGTTCAATATCCAACCAAAGACTGCAACAGGCTGAAACGAATCTTCAGAGAAAATATAGAGACGGGAGAACTCCATCTTGGAAATGAAGGTGTTCGTAGATATCCTCTTCCTGTCAAGAACTGCATGATTTCTGGGGATTCTGTTCGCAAGACTGTACAATCTATGATGGAACATTTATGTGAGATCTTGTACTTCTCTAAAGCACAACGTTAGGACATATTTGCAGCCCTAAACCACGTTGTCTCAGGCAGGTGCTTGTATCTGGAAGAGGAAGAGGTCTCGAAACCTCAGTCCTTGCTGGAAGATGCAAGCAAGGGAAACTGGGGACTCTTAACCGTTGATCATTTGAGGTATGTCGAGTTCGATAACACATTGATAGATACGGCCTATGAATTCAATATCATCACCCTCCAGACCTTTAAAGAAGCAAAGATTTCAAAACAAGAGGCTACTCGTAACCCAACTGTGATTAAGACTCTAGAAGGAGAACTCAGAGATGCATATGGATACATCGATCTTGAAGTAAGATTGGGTGATTCCTCGACACATGAAAAGTTCTACATAGTCATAGAATATACGAACTACGACATGATCCTAGTGCGCTCTTGGAAACATGAAGACAAGGCAACACTAGGAGTCTGTCCTCTACCGGCTCCGATACCCGAAAGGATCTCAAACATGTCATCTGGACCTGATGACTGCCTATTAGTGCACCACCTGTAACTTGCCAATGTGACACAACTTCCTGGAGAGATCCCGTCAGTATACATTAAAAGGTTCCGAGCTCAAGTAAGTCTCATCACGCAACCTTTTTTACAATCAACTGCTCCTCACTCTGATAAGTCCTGGGGATTGGCTCCAACCAACAAACCAACCCTGGATAAGATATGTGAATGGGAGGCTGGACCCTTCAAACAGTTTATCAATAGACTAGAAGCTATCTTGATCAAAGACGACGAGTCCGAAAAGTCCAAGGGTCCAGACATCTACACGTCCAAACCCTTTTGGAATTGGAGATATGGTGACGAAGATAACCGCATTCAAGGTTGGAAGCATTAGGGTAAAAGTGGCTACCCCACCTGACTAACCCACCGAAAAGAAGGATGAACCATACCTGGTAGCAGATGTCATCCTATGCGGATACTGCAAGCTCATCAACGCTGATAAGCTAGAAGGCGTAACAATTCACTCACGATGGATCGAGACCTACCATACTTAAGACGCTGTGTTACCACTTTCCAGCGTCCTCCACACTTTAAAATGATGTGCTACTTCCTCCAGCGTGTTTCCTTTCACAATTTCACGTCATATTTGTAATTCCTTCGGAAAATGATTGCAATACTTGCATTCATAGTTAGGGTTTCAATTTTTAATTTTTAATTTAATTGAAGTATTATTTCCATCTGAGAACCTCTTTATCCCTAAAAACACAAAGTCCCGAGTCAGCCTAAATTAACCCACTAGAGCAAGGAAGGAAACCCTAAGCAAACATCTCACGGGAAGAAAGAAATAGAATGTGTGCACAAAAGGAAGATGATTTGATCCATTTACCACAGTAAGACCAAAGAGATCTCACGTCAGGAGCACATATAGATGCAATCTTAAGGAAGGGTTATGACATAAACTTTAATTCAAAGTAAGCAAACAAAAGAAAAAGATCTTGAACTCAGCTGCCACTGAGTACAAGAAAGATGTTCAAGAATTACGGGAATACACTTGAAAAGAGAAAAAGAAGCAAATAGGTTTATCCGTCAAGAAGATCGACCGCTCTTGCACTTCTTCTAGGTCCCGCTTCAATGCCATCACATGCTACCGGTTCTCCCTTCGGATCTTCCTCAGCTTCCACTTCAGATGTTTCCGCAGCAACACTCTCCGTCCTAACATCATCGGCAGGATCAGCTTCCAAGTCTTCCTCAAAAGCCACAATAACATTAGGGGTTTCGCTGACTGCTTTCAAACACTTAGGTTCGTCTGTGTCAGAGTCAAGGATTATCACACCGTCCTGGATTGGATAATCACGCCTATCTTCATCCGGAGGCCGTTTATGCTCCACCCTCTGCCTCTTTAACCGCGCTTCAAATCCCTCTGCCCTTGCTCTTACTGGTGATCGCAACGCTTCTTCACGCCTCCACCGCTCTTCCATGTCAATCGCAGCTAAAATGGCACAGATGCGTCCCCTGGAAATACGCAGGTGCAGAATGGACATCCCCTGTATATCACGACCGAATTCGCGAAGTGGGAGTTCAATTTTAGCCATTACTTATTCTTTTTTCCGGAGAAGTTACAGAATTATCATCGCCCACCGCTTTCATGATAAGCTGCAAAGAAGAAGAAGTTATGAGCACACAAAAATGTATGTATCATCATCAGTCAATCAGAAGATCAGATAAGTACGGAGCAATACCTGAGACATAGAAGGAACGACTATGTGATGAGAAGAATCCTTAGAATTTTTCTTTATAATCTAGCAAGTCAATAGAATCCCATGAGAATAGGAGTCTTTACTTGCCACCTATAAAGGCTACCGATTTGGGATAACGATCAACAATGCTTATCGGATATATCTGAGGAAAGCTACCATGTAACGAAGGGGAGCGCACCTAGTCCAAGAAACGGTCCAAGCTCTGTCCAGATATGTACGGAGGAAACCAAAGAGACTCGCCAGATCAAGTCCTGCTTCCTTTACAATCCTAATCAGGACTGACCAGTTTCGGTACAACACTTGACGATGTCGACCTATGCGGTAAATTTATATTCACTTTAGCTAGGTCATTTCTATATGCAAACTTGTCTTCATCTTATGCCAACCCCACAATAGCGTAACCATTATGCTCTAGGCAGGGGACTTAATGTTAATGGTGGATTTTCATTTAAGGCTAAAATTATAAAAGCCAAAATTATGCGCTAACATCTTGCAAAAGATAAAGCCATTAATAAGTGATGAATACTTCTTCACTTTACTAATTCACCTATAATGGAGCATGTGGAAACAATCCCAGTATTCTGTGAATTAAATACACAAAATTCATCCGGGTTGGAGCATGTACCAACAATCCCATATACCCTATGAATTTACAACATTATTAATTAATGCATGACCAGCCTTGTATTTCCTGTACTCATTATCGGTGCGGCATGACGACTGAGTGTTGTTTTCAGCAGAGCAACACTAACCTCCGAGCATTAATAATGAAGCATATACGAAATACCCGTACAGGATGCAACCCTCGGTGTGTTATACTAGCCCGATTGAGCATATTTGAATCTGGACTGTCCATATCAGTCTCAGAAATGATCACGACCATCCAACTTCACCAGCATGATTGGATGTCTTAGATTGAATCCATGACCCCAAGCAGGTATTGGAATATTCACTACTGACCCAACGCGGGCCCCGCATGGTCGACCTCTCTAAAAGGGTGGCATAGCTTTCCAAACCGTCCAAGCCAAAGCAGTATGGACGAAAAATCCTAAATTAGGTTTGCGGCACATTACATGTGGCGCAAAATAGTCTCAACCATCCATCTTCGCAGGCATAAATGGAGGGTGTAGATTTAGATTCAAAGGGCCCAGATCATGTCAACACGCTCACTGTAAGCTCGCCTACACACATGACCGATCGGTCAGGACCAACCATGGCTGGTCGTTCCAGATCGTGCGCCCAAAGTGGGAATGCCGCACGGCTGGCAAAACCCTAATTAGGGTTTGCATTGATCGCAAAATTCTGTTTTATCCTGGTAGAATGGAGGGTTTAGGAGTCGACTGAGCAGGTCCAGTGAGCATCAACATGATCATCATGGACCCATCTATCTCCATACCCGATCGGCCAAGGCATACCATTCCTGGTCGTTCCAATTCGCACACCCAAACTAGTGTGGTCACACTTCCCAATCGCAAACTGATCTCGACCACTGAACTTCGCCGGACGAATTGAGTGGCTTAGATCATGTTCCTATTGGAAAGTAAGGTATAGGCATGTACACCAGCCTGCCACCTACCCGCCGAACCAATCGTCCAGGACCGACCAAGCTTGGTTGTCCCGAAACGCGCGCCTGAAGAAGGCATGACGCGGTATTTGCGGCACCAAACTTCAATCGTAAATCAATCCTGACCGTTCCTCTTTGCCAGACAAATTGAGCGGTCCAGATCACACTTTCACGGGACAGTGAGGTATGGGCATGTTTACCGGCATGCTGTCTACATGCATGCCCGATCGGCCATGCCAAGATCGTGTCCCAAGCTTGGATTCGACCAATCTGAAAAGTGGTGCTTGCGCACCTCTTCTAAAACAATAATTCCACTAACGGTCGCAGATGAGTGTCTCAAAGATCATCTAGTTCGTCCAACTTCACCGGCTTGGTTATACATCCCTGGTCAGAAGTTAATTTGTCAGTGAGGCATCATGGTGATCACCACCCGTCACTCTGCCACACCATGTGGTCGGCGAAGGGAGGACTTGCTTGCGCAACCTCCAAACCATCACATGAAGTAGGCTGGACATGAGGCTATTTTGAGACGCTCAAACAATGATGCTTCATACATGCTGAATATACTCGATGTAGTACCTGCATATAATACACACGATACTTCACAAGTATCGACTTCCTAAATAACTTAGTAATTTAATCTAGCATTACATGCTATTTTTTGTGGGTCCCATGATCCACACACTCGAGACATCAATCATGTCACAAATTGGGGGATACATACTGGGGTATTGGTCTGGCGGTTTACAGCGTGCAGAGCGCCATCACAAGAACGTGTCAGGAATTCATGGACGGTTAGTGATGATGGGAGAAGTGGGCAAGAGTGGTCATGTGACACTAACACACGACTACACTACTCCATAACTCCACTTTCTCCACTTCCCACAGGATACGAGGGTTAGGCTTAAAGATTTGTATAAATAGGTTCTCATCCCTATTTTCCAAACAGGGACAAGGTAAGACAAGACAACAGAGGCAAGTGTTGATACAATCGTATTTAAACACCGGAACTAATAGCTTACATCCTTCAAGCCAGTTCATCTTTCTGATACAAGTCATACATAGCCAACACCTTCACAATCTCAACACCTTCTTCGCTTCCCTCCCTAAGATCAACCCCATCTCCTTCACTTTGTGACCGAACCAAGGTTGGAATGGCCATTTCTTGGTTTATGCCGGATTTACACAGATTTATTTCTCGAATCTACAAGCACTCATGTGCAGTGCATTTGTTTAAGGTTTAGACTCATTTCTCATCCACACACCCCAAATTACCAAAACTGGCAGAAATAATTTTCACCCATAAACACTCGGGTAAGAAGGAGATAAGACAGGAACTTATCAAGTTTGCCATAAAATTGGCAAAAGGTATCATTCTCCCTATTGGCAGCTTGTTTCTTGGTTCTTTGTACGCACACTTGGATCAGTTGGTCTCGGACATGTACGCTTAAAACGACTACATGAAAGTAGATTCGTATATTCATGTCGTCTTTCTCCAGGCGTGGCTGTGGGAGCACTTCGAAAAGTATGCTCCAAAATCGTTGGATACACTTCCCGAGTCTTGGGATAGCTCGAGGATACTGCGCTGGTCGAATAGGCACTCAAAGATTAGTTCAAACCTGGTTGTATTTCTTGACAACTCGTACATGGTTAATTTTCGTCCATGGGCTCCGGTGCATGAGTCCATAACTCAGATCAATACCTTTTCTCCTGCTCCGAGCATGTCTTTGTTTTCTGATAAAGAGGATATGAGTGTTGGAGAGACGGTGTTCATGCGAAGTTGCACGCCCGGTCACGTGTCGTCTTTTTATCGAGGATCTTGCAAAGAAATCTCTTACAATATCGATAGAGGGGCTCGGCATATGGTTTTTGACCAACGGGTCCCACTCATTCATCAGCCAGTTATTCCATAAGTCTCATTGCCAATTGTTCTCGATGCTAGTGTTCTTGCGTCGGGTAAAAGTTTGCCTTTCCTGCTCGTGGAACGAAATCCATCAACAACCTCCAAGTATAAAATATTTTGGCAGGTCGAGTTTCTCGTCATCCATGGATTTGTGAATAATGTGGTGGAAAACCGTCGCGGTAAGCCTTCGCATGCGGTTTTAGCGGAGCATCCACTATTGAGGGATCCTTATTCACCCAAGCGAAAATCTGTTAGCTCGAATGCAGATAGTCCCCAAGCGAAGGAGCGGAGATCTAAAATCCATACAGATGATTCCCAGTCATCTTTGACAGTCCTAACGACTTTTAGTTCTTCCAATATGCATGTACGTATGATTTTCTTCTTGATTTTAGTTGGATCGTGTATATCCTTATTCCTTTTCTGAGAATGCGTCTTTGTATCTTGCCTAGGGTCTCAGCAGCATGAAGGTATTTTCCAAACTTGCGAGTAGTCAGAAAACATCGCTTCTCGAGACGGGGGGTGGCGGTACCGAGCCTATCCGTGGTGACGGGGAAACTGAGAAGGATGAAAGTTTAGAGTCTGGTGATGGCAAGAGTAGTTATTCTGATAGTAGTGCTTAATATTCCTCTAGTCGGTTTGAAAAAGAATCAGTGAGTCTCCCGTCTTTTTTTTTGAAAGAATATCTAATTCATGATGTCATAGTGGGAAATCGTTTCTAAAGATGTCCCTAAGACAGAGACTGGTGGAGATGCAGTTTCATCTCTAACTGTTGCAGCTGCATCGGGCGACCTTGAAATGGATGTTGATCGAGATGAAAGCATCATCGTGACTCATCCAATGGAGAGTACTCCAACGGCCGCAGGTGCAATCGTCGTCAGGAATCCCTTACCTGTTGCTGATGTGGTCTCGGGTACCACTTTCAAACCTTTGTATCTGGACCCTTATCCGGATCATGTGTTGGTCGGGGGGTTCAGCATGCCTGCCAAATATGCGGTGCTATACATTAAAATATGGGAAAGCTACAGACACATCACCACGACCAAGAAGATTACTAGTCGATTTGTGTTGGTTAAGCGGGTGGAGGAAGCTTTGTCTTCAATTGATGACATGTGCAACGTGACTGGTCATACTATTTATGAGGATGTAATCTCAAGCTGGAGGTTCCATCGTGACATGTGTGTAAACTTCGAATACAATGTCCCTTGGTTCATTGAAGGTGTCTCTGAGGTTGAGAAGTTGCTGGTCGAAATAGTCGAAGGTCCTTCTGCGGACATGGTGGAGAAGCAGGAAGCGAAAGTCGAAAAATTATGCAGGAAGCTGACATCGAAAAGGGCGGGTCTCCAAAGTACGAGGCAGGCTTTTGCTAAGAAGAGCAAGCCACTGTTGGAAAACTTTCCTTGAATACATTTCTGTCTTCTGAACTTCTTATTTTTAAGTTTTTTTTTTTTGAAAAGGGCAAATAAAATGCCTAGTTTATGGTTTTGATTTCCTGGGATGATGGGAAAATGTTACCTTGATGGTTTTTGATTATTCTTCTAGAATGAATTGTTTTGGAATGAATTATTTTTGGAATGATGTTGTCTTGGTTACGATTGCAAGTGACGCAAACATCCCAGGAAAACCATGGAACCGTGTGTTGGTAGATGACATGGGTGAAACATAACATGGCTATCGGTTTTATTATTCACGTGAAAACTTGAAATAGCAAATCATGTATCTTATCTAGGTAATACTTACTCAATTTTTTAGGTCTTCTGATGAAAATGGAACCTTCCGGGTATAAGACCGAGTTTTATGGGAAGCACCGCCGTGATTGTGGAGATTCCCCAGTCGTCTCATCTGATAATCGAGTCGTCGATCCCTTGTTGGATCATTCGCTTTTAATCTCTAGGCAGTCCCCAGTCATCCCTTGTCGTGTCAAGACTGATAACCGGGTCGTCTGGTAACTGAGTCATCGATCCCTGAGCGGATTGCCTGCTTATACCATCTTGATGTCTGGGTCGAAGCATGAAATTGATGGTCAAAAATTGATATTGTAACTGAAAGATCAATCTCCCACTGTGGTCGCCAATTATTTGAGGTTTAAAACGGTATCTGCTGATTTCGGTAACTTCGAGTGTGTGGGTGATAAAAAAATTTAAATCCTAAACAATGTATTGCAAGGGAGTACTTTAGATTCGAGAGATCAATTTTTACAAATCCGGCCTAAACCAGGAAATGGACGTTTCAGACTTGCTTAGGTCACAAAGTGAAGGAGAAGGGTTGGTTTTGGGGAGGGAAGCGAAGAGAGTGTTGAGACCAGAATAGTTGATTCTGGAAGAGTAGTTGTTTTACGACTTGTATCAAAAATTGGGAAGCTAACAGATGGAGAGCTAGCTGTTTATGGGTGAAAACTATTCCTGCCGGATTTGGTAATTTGGGGTGTGTGGATGAGGAATGAATCTAAACCCTAAACAAATGCACTGTGCGATGAGTACTTGTGATTTGAGAAATCAATCTGTACAACTCCTACCTAAACCAAGAAATGGCCGTTCCATACTTGCTTCTGTCACAAAGTGAAGGAGATGGGGTTGATCTTAGGGAGGGAAGCGAAGAAGGTGTTGAGATTGTGAAGGTGTTGGATATGTATGACTTGTATCAGAAAGCTGAACTGGCTTGCAGGATGTAAGATATCAATTCCGGTATTTGAATACAATTGCATCAACACTTGACTCTGTTGTCTTGTCTTGTTTGAAAATAGGATGGAGAACCTATTTATACAAGTCTTTTAGCCTAACCCTCATATCTCGTGAGAAGTGGAGAAAGTGGAGTGATGGAGTAGTGTGTTAGTGTCACACGACCAGTATTGCCCACTTCTCCCATCATCACTAACTGTCCATGACTTCCTGACAAGTTCTTGTGATGGCGCGTTGTGCACTGCACACTGTAAACCGCCAGACCAATACCCCAGTATGTATCCCCCAGTTTGTGACATGATTGATGTCTCGAGTATGCAGATCATGGGACCCACAGTAGCATGTAATGCTGGTTTAAATAACTAAGTTATTTAGGAAGTTGATACTTGTGAAGTATCGTGTGTATGTTATGCAGGTAATGCATCGAGTAGCTTCATGTCCAGCCTACTTCATGTGATGGTTTGGAGGTTGCGCAAGCAAGTCCATCCTTGGCCGACCACATGGTGGGGTAGAGCGACGAATGGTAATCACCATGACGCCTTACTGATCAATTAACTCCTGACCAAGAATGTATAACCAAGCCGGTGAAGTTGGACGGACGAGATAATCTTTGAGACACTCACCTTCGACCGTTAATGAAATTAGGTTTTCAGAAGATGTGCGCAAGCATCACTCTTCGGCCTGGTCGAATCCAAGCTTGGGATATGATTCTGGCCGGGCCGAACATACATGTGTGTATACAACATGACGGTGTATGCGTCCATACTTCATTGTCTCGTGAGAGTGTGATTTGGGCCACTCAATTTTTCCGACGAAGTTGAGTGGTCGAGATCGCTTGCGACAGAAATCTGGTGCCGCAAAAGCCGCACGTTATGCCAACTTCGGGCGCACGTTTAAAGACGACCAAGCTTGGTCGGTCTTGGCCGATTGATTTGGCGTGTGGGTGGTAGTCTGGTGTTCACGCATGTACCTTTATATCCCATAGAAACTTGATCTAAGCCACTTAACTTGTCCGGCGAAATCGAGTGGTTAAGATTAGTTTGCTATTTGGGAGGTGCGGCCACGCCTAGCTTGGGCATGCGAACTGAGGTATATATCCAAGTTCGATCTTGGCCGATTAGGTGCAGAGATAGGTGGGCCCATGGTGGTCATGTTGGTATGACCGAACCTGCTTAATCTAATCTTGTATCCTTCATTCGTGCATGAGAAAATGAACGCTCGTGATGTTCAAACCCTAATTTGGGTTTCACCGGCTGCGCGCCAGTCCTTGTTTAGGCGCACAAAATAGAACGACCAACTATAGTTGGTCATGACCGATTGGTCAGGTATGTAGGCGGGCCCACGGTGATTGTGTTGACATGTTCTGGGCCCTTTGAATCTACATCTACACCCTCCATCTATGCCTGCGAAGATGGATGGTTGAGACTGTTTTGCGACACATGTAATGTGCCGCAAACCCTATTTTAGGGTTTTTTGTCCATACTGCTTTGGTTTGGACGTTTTGGCAAGCTATGCCAACTTTTTGGGGAGACCGACCATGCGGGGCCCGCGTTGGTTCGGTAGTGAATATTCCAATACCTGCTTGGGGTTATGGATCCAATCTAAGATATCCAATCATGCTGGTGAAGTTGGATGGTCGTGATCATTTCTAAGACTGACATGGACAATCCAGATTCGAATATGCTCAATCGGGCTAGTATAGCACACCGAGAGTAATATGCTCAATCGGGCTAGTATAACACACCGAAAGATGCAGCTTGTACGGGTATTTCGTACATGACTCATTACTAGTGCTTGGAGATTCATGTTGCTCTGCTGAGAACAACACTCAATCGTCATGCCGCACTGATAATGAGTACAGGAAATACAAGGCTGGTTATGCATTAACTAATAATGTTGTAATTAATTCACAGAATATTGGGATTGTTGCCACATGCTCCATTCTAGGTGAATTAGTAAAGTGAAGAAGTATTCATCACTTATTAATGGTTTTATCTTCTGCAAGATATTGGCACATAATTTTGGCTTCTACAACTTTAGCCTTAAATCAAAATCCACCATCAACATTAAGTCCCCTGCCTAGCGCATAATGGTTACATTATTATGGAGTAGGCATGAGATGGTGACAGTTAAAGACAAAGCTTATGAGACAAAGTTAGATGTTACCAGGAGAGATGGGTCATCATGTCCTTGGAGCATGTCATGTTTAAGAGGCGTCCAGGCGAGTGTTCCCCTAGCATGATGTCGATTTTTCCTGCTTCGATGGACTGTTACGCCTGTTTCGTTCATGGGGCTGCTGCACCTGCTTGATTGAACGTGGGATTGATGTGCCTGCTTCGGCCTAACGTGGGTCTACTGCGTGCCTACTTTAGTTGAACGTGGGACTCATCATGCGCCTGCTTCGGTTAAACGTGGGTCCACTGCATGCCACGTACCTGCTTTGCTTGGGGCCGGTTGTGCCTGCTTCGACCAATATGGGTATGGTTGTGCCTGATCAAGTGGGACCCATCGCGTGTTTGCTTTGCTTGAGGCCGGTTGTTCCTGCTTCGACCAATATGGGGATGGTATAAAGTGGGACCCGCCGCGTTCCTGACTGAACGTCGAACCTGTGTTTTAACTGAAAACAGGCCCTGCTGCGTGCGCCTATTTTATTCGAATACCAGCCTTGTGACTTTGATCAATACCAGACTTGAAACTTGAGAAATACTGGACTTGTGACTTGGTCAACACCGAACTTGAAACTTGAGCAATACCGGACTTGTGACTTGATCAACACCGGACTTGAAACTTGAGTAATACCGGACTTGTGACTTGATCAACACCGGACTTAAAACTTGAGCAATACCGGACTTGTGAGTTGATCAACACCGGACTTGAAACTTGATCAATACCGGTGTTTGGACCCAAAACCATCCTTGTGTACTCCAACGTGAATGTGTGTTCTGTCGTGTGTGACTACACATCTCACGCGTTTTTATACAAGTACCGACTCATGTCTTTTATTGTAGAATGAAGAAAAGAACTCCTGTTGAGATGTCTTCTTGGGATAATGATGGTGCCAAGTCAGGAGGTGTTGAAAGCTTCAAAGATATGCCGAACATTGATAATGAGTTGTTCACCGCGCCCTTTCAACTATATGAAAATATCCATTCCACAAGATAACCCTTCTCCTATCGACTTCAAGGTTTTTCATGCTCTGATGGGCCCTCATGAAGGATGGATGAGACGTATGTTGAGCAATGAGTACATCAAAGATAACTTTACCAGAGCGCAGATTATTGATGTAGCTTGAGTGTTGAAATGGCTCGAGAGGATGTTAAAGTGGCTTCTGGTGCGAACGTTGAGGTGGATTCTGGAGAGAGTGTTGAATCAGGATTCTGAAGCGAACGTGGGTCCTGGAGAGAGCATTGGGGTGGCTCTTGAATATACCATTGAAGTAGATTCTGCTGGAGGTAGCGTTGAAGTGGCTTCCTCTTCAGTTCGATTTACCCTTGTGAATTCCATGCTTCTTGAATGACCATCTCTCTTGTGTTGAAGAATTCCTTGACTGACGGTGAAGGAACTTCATGCTGAGCCTCAGTCCCCAAGCGTGGTTTACATGGTTTGTTCATAGTGGTTGTTATCGAGATAGGTATAGAATATCTTGGACGTTATTTCATCATTGTGGGAGTCGTACATGTGGTACTGGAATTGGAGTTGACGGACGCGCATGATGTTTTATCTCGGTGGTTTTCCCTTTGCTTCTTCAGGGAACTGCTTGCATAAGGCTGAAGGTTGTATCGCCTGTTGGTGAGATAAATACCCCTACGAACATTATGAGGCTCTTCATTACCGGCAGGCCTGGTTTTTTCTATCAGGGAATATGTTGTTGTAGATGAGCGTTAAACAGCTCCAGAGGATGACCAAAAGCGCAGATTCTCCAACATAGCATGATAGACATGTACCACTGTCTGATAAAGTGACTCGCCCAGATCTTGTTCGACCACTGTCTGATAGAGTGACTCGCCCGGATCTTGTTCGATATGATGCGTGGACATCGTTATCTTCTTGAGGCTGTTCCCTTGAGGTGTCGGCTCCAGTGGAAGATTGCCGTCATAGAGCGTTGATACATTGCACCAGCATGCTTTAAACCAAATGGCAGTATGGTATAATAAAAATTTCCGAGAGGAGTTCGAAAATCTATCTTACTTGCGTCATACTCGTACATCCTTATCTGGTTGTAGCCGCAACATCCATCCATGGAGGAGAACATGCCGTGTCCGCTGGTTGCATCTACTAACATGTCGATGTTAGGTAGAGGAGGATCATTTTTGGAGCAGCACCTGTTCAAGTCTCTGAAGTCTATGCAACACCTGATCTATATATATTCCTTGTGTCTAAACTGCAACTGTTTAACCAACTTGGATCCAGGTATGACATGTAGATGGTGGGTGACCAATTTTCATCTAAATCCGGCATTTATTCATATATCCAAGCGAATATGTCTTGGTACTCTTTGAGAAGTTGCACGATATTCCTGCGTTTATCCATAATCAAGGTTGAGCTGATGGAAATAGGCCTAGGAGATTACTCAACGATTTCAATCTCATAAGTTGTGGAGTTGGTGCCATATTGCAGCTGTTGTGGAGCATCTATCACTTGTTCTTGTGGTTCGTTGCTGTTGTAGCATTCCATTAGGTGGAGAGACTGGGTAATAGTCTCCCCTGCTAATTGATAATGGCAGTGTCGGTATACCGTTTTCCCTTCCTGGTCACGACTCGCCACAAAAGTTCGTTCCCTCTTCGTGTGAATGTGGATCGTGGATTCACAGGATGGAGAAGAATGCTTCGTCAGCAAATATGCATCGTGGGTACTAGACCTCAATGATGCAAGCCAGTTTTCTTCCTGAATTGACGCCCATGTGGGGAGTGGGATGCAATGAACTTGTCTAATTCTTTCCGCGGAGCTTCTCCCGTATGTGCTGGTTTGGTTTCCCTCGAAGTCCGTCAATGTGGTAGGCTTCCGTACGACCTTGCCTGGGAGAACCTTGGATGTCCTGAGAGTCTTGAGAGTAATCACATTCGAAGACGCTCCTATGTCGATAAGGGCCGTCTTGAACTCTGAATCCTTGATGCGTGCGGTGACATGTAGGGCACGGTTGTGACCTTCCTCTGGTTGATTGCAGCAAAATGTCTCCGTGCGCTGATTCTTCGAGAGGTGTGAAAGTTCGCATAAACTTTCCACAAGATAAAATGCTTCCCGATCCACTAGCCTCTGGTTCATAGTGAAAATATTGACTTGAGGAGGATCATTGTGAGGATTAGTCCCCAGTGTAGGAGTCTCCATGACATGACCGCTCATATCTGATGTCGCTTCTTTGATCAGGTACATGTAGGTCCGCTCCGCTGAAGTACCTTCTTTGGTGCGTTGAATGCATTCCTTGTTGGCTCCAGGGATAGTCGCGGCTCTTGGGGCAATCGTTCAGTTAATGTCTTAAGAAAAGTGAGTACCTCTTTCTGAGTTGCGGCCATATCCGTTTGAGTCTTATCAAGAACTTCCCGCTTCTCTATCAAGTCTGAAATGGTAATGGGAGATGGTCCTCCTCTCGTCCCTCCGGCTCCTCGTCCTGATGAAGGAATGAAAGTTGTTTTTCTGGTGACCACCGGAAGCATTACACTTAAGGAGATGTCTGGAATCGCGGCTTCTCTGGCTCTGGTGATGGGAGGCATTACACCTACTGGAATATTTCCTTCTCCGCTAGCGTTAGTGATAGAAGTGACGGCTTCACGAGATGTATTGACCACGGTAGCTCCACTGACAGGTACATCGACTCCGGGAGTGTTATCCACACTAGCTCCATCAGAACTGATTGCTGATCCGGACCTGAGTCCCACCATCTTGAAATAAATTGTTCATTGAATTGGTTCTAAGATCTACCCTTTTTGAAATTGATAAAATTGAATCGGATTTCGAAGAAATTTACTTTACAACCGAGAGATTAACCTCCCACTATGGTCTCCAATTGTTTATGGGTGAAAACTATTCCTGTCGGATTTGGTAATTTGGGGTGTGTGGATGAGGAATGAATCTAAACCCTAAACAAATGCACTGTGCGATGAGTTCTTGTGATTCGAGAAATAAATCTGTACAACTCTGGCCTAAACCAAGAAATGGCCGTTCCAGACTTGCTTCGGTCACAAAGTGAAGGAGATGGGGTTGATCTTAGGGAGGGAAGCAAAGAAGGTGTTGAGATTGTGAAGGTGTTGGCTATGTATGACTTGTATCAGAAATCTTAACTGGCTTGCAGGATGTAAGATGTCAATTCTGGTATTTGAATACGATTTTATCAACACTTGCCTCTGTTGTCTTGTATTGTTTAAAAATAGGGTGGAGAACCTATTTATACAAGTCTTTTAGCCTAACCTTCGTATCTCGTAAGAAATGGAGAAAGTGGAGTGATGGAGTAGTGGATTAGTGTGTTAGTGTCACACGACCAGTATTGCCAACTTCTCCCATCATTACTAACCGTCCATGACTTCCTGACACGTTCTTGTGATGGCGCATTGTGCGCCGCACGCTGTAAACCGCCAGGCCAATACCCCAGTATGTATCCCCCAGTTTGTGACATGATTGATGTCTCGAGTATGCGGATGATGGGACCCACAGAAGCATGTAATGCTGGATTAAATAACTAAGTTATTTAAGAAGTCGATACTTGTGAAGTATCGTGTGTATGCTATGCAGGTACTGCATCGAGTATATTCAGCATGTATGAAACATCGCTGTTTGAGCGTCTCAAAATAGCTTCATGTCCATCCTACTTCATGTGATAGTTTGGAGGTTGCGCAAGCAAGTCCTTCTTTGGCCGACCATATGGTGGGATAGAGCGACGGATGGTAATCACCATGACGCCTTACTGATTAATTAACTCCTGACCAGGACTGTATCACCAAGCCGGTGAAGTTGGACGGACGATATGATATTTGAGACACTCACCTGCGACCGTTAATGAAATTAGGGTTTTAGAAGAGGTGCAAAAGCATCACTCTTCAGCCTGGTCGAATCCAAGCTTGGGATACGATTCTGGCCGGGCCGACCGTACATGCGTGTAGATGGCATGACGGTGTAGGCGTCCATACTTCATTGTCTCGTGAGAGTGTGATCTGGGCCACTCAATTTGTCCGGAGAAGTTGAGTGGTCGAGATCGATTTGCGACAGAAATTAGGTGCCGCAAAAGCCGCGCGTTATGCCAACTTCGGGCGCGCATTTCAAGACGACCAAGCTTGGTCGGTCTTGGACGATTGGTTTGGCGTGTGGGTGGTAAGATGATTTTTACGCCTGTACCTTTATATCCCATAGAAACATGATCTAAGCCACTCTACTTGTCCGGCAAAATCGAGTGGTTAAGATTAGTTTGCAATTTGGGAGGTGGGACCACGCCTAGCTTGGGCGTGCGAACAGAGGTATATAGACAAGTTCGATCTTGTCCGATTAGGTGCGTAGATAGGTGGGCCCACGATGGTCATGTTGGTATGACCGGACCTGCTTAATCTAATCTTGGACCCTTCATTCGTGCAGGAGAAAATGGACGCTCGTGATGTTCAAACCCTAATTTGGGTTTCACCAGCTGCGCGTCAGGCCTTGTTTAGGCGCACAAAATAGAACGACCAACTATAGTTGGTCCTGACCGATTGATCAGGTATGTAGGTGGGCCCACAGTGATTATGTTGACATATTTTGGGCCCTTTGAATCTACATCTACACCCTCCATCTATGCCTGCGAAGATGGATGGTTGAGACTGTTTTGCGACACATGTAATGTGCCGCAAACCCTAATTTAGGGTTTTTCGTCCATACTGCTTTGGCTTGGACGTTTTGGCAGGCTATGCCAACCTTTTGGGGAGACCGACCATGCGGGGCCCGCGTTGGTTCGGTAGTGAATGTTCCAACACCTGGTTGGGGTTATGGATCCGATCTAAGCTATCCAATCATGCTGGTAAAGTTGGATGTTCGTGATCGTTTCTGAGGCTGAAATGGATAGTCCGGATTCAAATATGCTCAATCGGGCTAGTATAGAACACCGAGAGTAATATGCTCAATCGTGCTAGTATAGCACACCGAGAGATGCAGCCTGTACGGGTATTTCGTACATGCTTCATTACTAGTGCTTAGAGATTCTTGTTGATCTGCTGAGAACAACACTCAGTCGTCATGCCACACTGATAATGAGTACAGGAAATACAAGGATGGTTATGCATTAATTAATAATGTTGTATTTAATTCACATAATATTGGGATTGTTGCCACATGCCCCATTCTAGGTGAATTAGTCAAGTGAAGAAGTATTCCTCACTTATTAATAGTTTTATTTTTTGCAAGATGTTGGCGTATAATTTTGGACATTAGCCTTAAATCAAAATCCACCATCAACACTAGCAAATGTTTTCTGAGTGTTTTATGTTCTTGACATGAACTTGTTGTTCGGTGGAAATAGGTAATGCCTATTTATACAAGTCGAAGTGAAACGTACCCTGGTACCATTAAGAAATGGAAAACGGGTGAGTAAATGGGAGGAGGTAATAACTGGTAACGCCTGGAATTGATGTTCCTTAAAAGAAAGTGTTTCACCATTACTCCATGTATTTACTAACCGCCTCATCCTTATGGAAATTTCTTATAACGGGCGTAGCGTACTCCGCACGTTGTAAACCGCCAAACCAATACCCAATGATCATCCCCCAGTTTGTGACATGTGTTGATGTCTCAAGTGTTTTCATGGAAAACATGTAGCGCATTGTTGTTGTCTGGCAAGTTGAGCTTGGGAGACTTTCCGGCTCGGTGGTGACCTTCGACGGCCGAGACTTTGCATCTAAAGAGAAAGGTAGCCGTTGATTGTTGCAGGCATTTATTTTGGTAGCCAACAACATAAAATCATGGACGGCGTGGTTTTAAGATGGTTAGGCGTGTCCAATCTAGGATTTTGGTGTTGAGCCAAAAGTGGCCATGCGTTAGCTGGTGACCTTGGACGACTAAGATCTGCATCTTAGATAGAAGGGTGGCCGTTGATCGTTGCAACCCTTCGTTTGGTAGCCAGCGGCATGAAAGCATGGCCGGAATTTATTTAACGTGGAGTGAAGCCACTAGAAGTGTGCGTCTTAGAAGGGAAGCACTTGCGGCTTTGTCTAAATTAGGGTTTAGTATCCTGAAACCCTAATTAGCACCCTTTACTAGAATCGATGTAGAATTCTCATACAGACTCGGATTTTGATGGCCTGCCTCTCCATTCTGTACGGAAAAGAATTTTATGTCTCCCTACACGGGAATATTTAGGTTTTGAGCTCGTTCGGGAGGTGAAAACAACCCGAAAGTAAAACTCAAGAAGAATTCAAGAGGCACGGTGGCATGTTTTGTGCGTTTTTGGGAAGCTAGCATGTTTTGAGAAGATAGCGTGTTTTGGGAAGCTAGAAAGTTTTGGGAAGCTAGCGTGTTTTGGGCCAAAGGTTACCATGCGTTGTTTGGCAACCTTGGACGGCTAGGATTTGCACTTAGGATGAAAGGGTGGTCGTTGATTGTCCCACGCTTTCATTTTGGTAGCCGCATAGGGAAGGCCATCATGGTATGATGCGACAAGGTGGCTGGAATGGCATGCCATTGGCACATGTGGCATGGTCGTCATGCCTTGGTGTGGTTTGGAATGGCCAAAACTAGGGTTTTGGGTCAAAGGTTACGATGCGTTTTTTGGCAACCTTGGACGTCTAAGATTTGCATCTTATATGGAAAGATGGTCGTTGATTGTTGCAGGCCTTTGTTTTGGTAGCCGCATGGGGAAGGCCAACACGGTATGGCGCGGCAAGGTGGCTAGCCCGGCATGCCATTGGCACATGTGTCATGGTCGGGATGCCTTGGCGTGGTTTAGGCGTGGCCAAAACTAGGGTTTTGCCGTTGGGCCAAAGGTTATCATGCGTTGGTTGGTGACCTTGGACGGCTAGGATTTGCATCTTAGATGGAAAGATGGCCATTGATTGTTGCAGGCCTTTGTTTTGGTAGCCGCATGGGGAAGGCCAACACGGTATGGCGCGGCAAGGTGGCTGGCATGCCATTGGTAGATGTGGGGCCAAGGGTTTGGCATGGTGTGGCCAAGGCAAGGTGCGTTTGGGTTGGATAGCATGATTAGCATTCCTAGGAGCGGTAGGTGTTACTGGCATGGTTTGCCATTGGAATAGTGGTGCGGGTAGCATGGTTGGCATGCCTTGGCGCGGTAGGTGTGTCTGGCATGGTTTTCCATTGGCACAGTGGTGCGGATAGCATGGTTGGCATGCCTTGGCGCGGTAGGTGTGGATGGCATGGTTTGTCAATGGCACAGTAGTGCGGATAGCATGGTTGGCATGCCTTGGCGCGGTAAGTGTGGCTAGCATGATTTTCCATTGTCACAGTGGTGCGGCTAGCATGGTTGGCATGCCTTGGCGCGGTAGGTGTGGCTGGCATGATTTGCCATTGGCACATTGGTGCGTCTAGCATGGTTGTCATGCCTTGGCGCGGTAGGTGTGGCTGGCATGGTTTGGCATTGGCACAGTGGTGCGGCTAGCATGGTTAGCATGCCTTGGCGCGGTAGGTGTGGCTGACATGGTTTTTCATTGGCACAGTGGTGCGGCTAGCATGGTTGGAATGCCTTGGCACGGTAGGTGTGGCTGGCATGGTTTTCCATTGGCACAGTGGTGCGTCTAGCATGATTGGCATGCCTTGGCGCGGTAAATGTGGCTGGCATGGTTTTCCATTGGCACATGTGGTGTGGGAATTAGGGTTTTGCCTATCGAAACCTTAATTAGTATTAAAAAAAGGTACCCTGGTAATTTTTCTCGCAGACATATTTAAGGGTTCAATAAATGAATTCAGTGGAGACATTATTACTCAAATCTTGTGACGTCACTGTCCGACTAGGGTTTTACGATTTTAACCTTAAGCTAAAAACCACCATCAATAATTAAATAAATTAATCATCTGACCTGAAGTCTTACCATAATCCTTAAGAACTTTTAAAAGATTTCTACTTTCCTATATAGAAACCCTGGTAAACATTAGGCAATCATATGCAAAAAGCAGATGACTGATAAAGAGGAAAGCCTTATTAATTTTGAAACCAGAGATTAGGCCACAAGACTCGGCATTAGTAATGGTCCTAGAGAATGATTCTATGCAGAGAATAAAAAGTTAGGGAGACAAAGGGTCTCCCGGGCGCAGACCTCTAGTATGTTTGAAACTCTTACTGGAAACACTTACTTGAACACAAAGTTTCAAATGAAGACATCATCCTTCCACTTGAGGTGTTAGAGCATTACTCGGTTGAACTCGCATGCATTGCTATCTCAAGCATGTTTGTCAATGTTAGTGATCAAAACTTTAAAGTCTTGATTTCTAGTCTACTATAGCTAAGGTCTCGGACTAGGATAGAAAGTGTAGTCGACTAAAAGGTATGTGGATACTTGAACTTATCTATCACTCAAAAGTCTATCTACTCTATCTCCTATCTTGAGACAAAAGTCGTATTACTATATAGACTAAGATTATACACATATGATATTTCGAGCTGAGTATATCTCGCTTATCTATTTATCGGAATATATGTTGGTAAAGCTTTCGCTTTAGCCAAGTTCATCTTTACCTAGTGACGAAAGTCATGTTATATTTCAATTATTTTGGAAATCGCTCTGACGAGAAATAGTTTATGAATAATAACTATATAATGTCCTATGAGAGTGTTTCAATGATTGAAATGAGAGTTTAGATAATATAACCATTGGAGGATATAAGAATTATTGTGGTAACACATATATGTATAAGTCCTTATTTCTTGAACCGAAGTTTGCGAACTTAATTTGTTGATCAAGTGAAACCAGAGTAGTGCGTGAGCTCAGTCCACGAACTCAGCATACAAGCTCAGTCCGCGAACTGGCGTTGTTCTCAAATCTGAGAATTTCTGCTAGTGTTTGTGAACTCCGTCCGGGAACTTAAGTCCGCGAACTTGAGTAGGTTATGTCTAAAAACGATGTTTGTGAACTTATCATAATAAACTAAGGAATGCTATTGCAAACCGTGGATTTATAGTTCATGAATCGATTCGAGTGAATCACATCATTTTTGATGTAATTGTTTCTTGTGTAGTACATAAAGATATAAGCAATTGAACAACTCTCTAACTAGTTCATTTGAGTCATTTGGACTAGTTATGGTGAAGAAGAAAATGGTTGATATGAAAGTTATCATTTGGCTAACCACTTGGTTAACTAGTGTTGAACCAACTAATGTACAAGTTTGGGTACGTTTACATGAACCTAAAATTGTATTGTACATGTGTGTATGACAAGCTTAATTTTCGATCTAATGGTTGATAAATGTTAGCTTGAATCTAATCAGGTTTTCATCTAACGGTGAATATTGAATGCTTTGTTACTAAGCTAACATTGATTGCAAACCCTGATTTGAAGACTATATAAGGGAGAACTCTAGCAATTAGGAAACCCATTCCCCACACATTCTGTGTGATACTAGTTGTGCTAAGCTAGAGTCGATTCTCCTTTAACCTTTGGTTTTCTTCTTCTAAAACCAGGTTAATGACTTAAAGACTTCATTGGGATTGTGAAGCCTGACCGATACTACTTTTCTTGTAGTTATGTGATCTGATCTTTCTGTTTCTATCGTACGAGTACAATTATAATAATTGGCTTGAGATTTATATCTCCGATAGGCAAGATATAAAAGTAATCACAAACATCTTCATCTCACCGTTTGTGATTCCACAATATATTTTTTTGCTGCGTCGATTAAGACTATTGTGAGGTGATTGATAAAACTGAGCTGTTTTTCGGGAATATAAGTCTGGTTTTATTGATTGGTTCTTGTTCACCTTAATTTATCAAAATACGAAACAAAAATCATAGGTTTATTCGTAGGAGACGAATTTATCTATCTTGTAGACTTTTCTGTGTGAGAAAAATTTGTTTATTAAAGTCTTCGACTTTGGGTCGTAGCAACTCTTGGTTGTGGGTGAGATCAACTAAGGGAATCAAGTGTGCAGTATCCTGCTGGGATTAGAGGCGTAGGATCATAACTGACCTTGGATCAGTGTGAGATTGGTTTGGGTTCAACTACAGTCCAGACCGAAGTTAATTTGGAGCAGGCTCGTGTCTGTAGCGGCTTAATACAGTGTATGTTTAATCTGGACTAGGTCCCTGGGTTTTTTTGCATTTGCGGTTTCCTCGTTAACAAAATTCTGGTGACTGTGTTATTTCTTTTCCGTATTATATTTTGTTATATAATTGAAATAATACAGGTTGTGCGTTGTTCAATCAATTAGAATATCCAACCTTATTGGTTGTTGATTTAAATTGATTGATACTTGGATATTGGTCTTTGGTACCATCCAAGTTATCTCTCTTTGATTAAGACTCGCAGATTGTATTTGCTTGAGTAAATCAAATTGAGAGATTGAGATAATAACTTCTTGAGATATTTTCTATTGATTGAGTCTAGTTGATTCTCTAGAAAGTAAATCGGAGTTGTCCATACAGATTTTTAATCGAAATATTGGGTGCGGTTGTTAGACCCTCGCTTATTTAATTGGTATTAGAGTAGGCAAACACGTTCAAGACCTTACAAGTCTATATTTGTACCAATCTGACTCTATGGACAGAGGTGCTATCTCAATAAACATACCACCAGTCTTCGATGGTTCGAACTACCCATTGTGGAAAATTACTATGAGGACGTATCTTCAAGCTCGTGATTTTCAAATATGGGTACATGTTATTAATGGCTATAATCCCCCGGTAAATACAGAAGACGATGTATATATACCCAAGGATGTTGATAGTTATAGTCCAGAAGAAATTCTTGCTGCAAAGAAAAAATCTTAAGGTCTAGATGCTATCAGACAAGCCATTACCCCAGACCTTAAGCACTATGTGTCTTCTTGCACTAAGTATAAATATGCCTGGGATATCTTAGAAACTACTTTTGAAACCAACAAGCATTTTTCTAAGAAATGTACCATCGATGGAGGAAATAACCTCATCACTCTTTCTGAAAAGTCTTCCTTCAGAAAGATAAGATTATCTGATCAAGATTCCATTCAAACCGTTGCATTCAATGGTGTGTCAAATACAAGTAAACCCTCTATCTTGTAATGGGTAATGAATGTTGTACGGAAGATATCTGGTTTTAAAAACCACTGATTACAGAGAAGATGAAGGAATTCATAAACAGGAGCATTAGACGTGATAAACGTCCCTTATCTGCCCTTGCTGCCAAAGATTATGTGAAAGAAAAACCTTTAAGTGACATCGGATTGGATACGTTTAAGAGATGAAATGAATTCTCAGCCTTTACAGCAGAAACATCCACATACTCAAGTTTAGATTCAGAATATGAGTCTGACACAGAGGTTTTCAATTTCTTGAATAAAGATGTAGGATCGGAATATCACCACAGCAATACTCTTGTAAAATTTATAACGATAGTTCTGCGAGCTCTTCAACAACACACTGCAAATGTCGCAAATTAATGACGTAATAGACAGCTACATCATAAAACATGAGAAAGATATGAATATTTTGTGGATGTAGAGAAATCTCGCGAGAATGAAGCGGAGATCGCGATAATGAAGCGGAGCTCGCGAGAATGAAGCGGAGCTCGTGAGAATAAAGCGGAGCTCGCGAGAATGAAGCCGAGCTCGCAAGAATGAAGCGGAGCTCGCGAGAATGAAGAGGATGCTCGCTAGAACAATGAGGGAGCTCGCGAGAACAAGGCGGGAACTCGAGAGAATATGGAGAAATCTTGCGAGAGTGTGGAAAGGGATCCTAAAATAGGAGAAGTATGAGTTGTATGTGAGCTGTCATCCATTATGTAAACACCTATATAAAGTGGAGAGCAGGGGAGAGACAACTTTAGTAAGAGAGAGAGAGAGAGAGATTTTGCAGAGAGATATTTTTAGAGAGAAAATGTATTTTTCTTTATCATATTTTCCCCAAAAACTAGATCTATATCTTTAACCATTAATGGAGATTATCAATGTAAATCAAATATAAATTTAAACGATCATAGTGAAGAATCATGGATGTAGATCAAATTGATCGAACCATGTAAAAATCTATGTGTCTATTTACAATTTTAGTATTTTAATCATCATTTTCATATCAAATGGGTTTAGATAAAGAGATTATTATCAAGATATTACAAAGGGTGTGTTGTGGGATTTCCTACAACTACATTTTGGCGCTAGAAACAGGCAAGATGTAGGATCGGAATATTCAAGAAAAAAGAGGCAAGATGTAGGATCGGAATATCGCCACAGCAATACTCTTGTGAAATTTATATCGACAGTTCTGCGAGCTCTTCAACAACAAACTGCAAATGTCGCAAATTAATGATGTAATAGACAATGACAACATAAAACATGAGAAAGATGTGAAGATTTTGTGGTTGTATAGAAATCTCGCGAGAATGAAGCGGAGCTCACGAGAATGAAGCAAAACTCGCGAGAATGAAGCGGAGCTCGCAAGAATGAAACGGAGCTCGCGAGAATGAAGCGGATGCTCGCTAGAACAAGGAGGGAGCTCGCGAGAACAAGGCGGGAACTCGAGAGAATATGGAGAAAGCTTGCGAGAGTGTGGAAAGGGATCCTAAAATAGGGGAAGTATGAGATATATGTGAGTTGTCATCCATTATGTAAACACCTATATAAATAGGAGAGCATGAGAGAGAAAAGGGGGGAGACAAGTTTAGTAAGAGAGAGAGAGATATTTTGCAGAGAGATATTTTTAGAGAGAAAATGTATTTTTCTTTATCACCTTCTTCCCCAAAAACTAGATCTAGATCTTTAACCATTAATGGAGATTATCAATGTAAATCAAATATAAATTTAAACGATCATAGTGAAGAATCATGGATGTAGATCAAATTGATCGAACCATGTAAAAATCTGTGTGTCTATTTATAATTTTAGTATTTTAATCATCATTTTCATATCAAATGGGTTTAGATCAAGAAATTATTATCAAGATATTACAAGGGGTGTGTTGTGGGATTTCCTGCCACTACAAAAGAGGTCCTTCAAGAAAATATTCAATTAAAATCTTCATTAAAGAAACTAGAATCATTAATCTAGGTGAAAAATCTTGAGATAGATTGTCTTAATGATAAACTCATCAGAACCATTGATCTAAATGAGAAAGAGATTAACACTCTTAAAGATGATCTTCAAAGATTTTCAGGAAGCTCTGACAAAATTTCAGCAATGTTATTTGGTCAGAAGTCCATTGGAAACACTAGTGGTTTAGGATACAAAATAAAGTGTGCAGACATTGTCAATCTTGTTATCTCTATTGATCAGGGAAAATTAAACGCTGACAGCTGTGTTAAGCAAAAGATACCTCAACAAAACAAGTAATCATTGGTCTGTTTGTTTTGTAGAAATGCAAGGCATGTTCAAAGTAAGTGTTAGAGATTCAAGAATAACATTGAAAGAATTGCTAAACTACATAAGAACATGCAAAAGATGAATCTAGGTAATCTGCATGGATCTTCTAAAAATAGTGCTCCCAGAATCAGAAGAGGTAAGAAACTTGCTTACACAACAAACCTTGGAAAATCGCTATGTGATAAACAAGGAGAGCGTTTGGCTCATAACGTCCCTATCTAACATCAAGGGCGTTCGCATCCTCATCTTTAACTTGAGAAAGTGAGGCTTTGCGTTTTTTGTATGGCTCAAGTTTTGTATCTATTTCTGTTAAAAAAATATTCTCCTAACAATATAGATAATGGATCATTAAACTTCAGAAGACTTTTTCTTTTAGGGTTTTTGATGTTCATAAGTCTATTTAAATCATTGGTAGACTTCCTCCTTCCTTGAAAAGATACAACCTTATGGCTCATGTAACCCGAAGCATCACAAGCATGGATACAGTTGAAGCAGCTAATGTGTATCTGTGTAAAGGATTTCTTCCTCAAGAGTGAAGAAAGTAAAGACTACAATTAATGGAGAAGGTTATTCCTCTAACTGCCTCTTTTCTGTTTGTCCTTTTGATGATAATTTATGGGGCATAGTAAAAGATTTCATCAACAAGAGAAATCGTTTAAAATCTCAAATCATTTCCTCTTTGGAAATGATAACTCACTATGAACAGATGGTGTCTCTATCCAAGAACACCCTACGTGATTTGAGAAGAGAACTCGGTGAGTTAACTGATATTTCTGAAGATTTGGAGGAATTGAACGATCCCATAATCAATGGGGTTTTCAATAATGAGAAGGAATTCTCAGTAGATTCTCTGAGAATGATCTACGACAACTAGTAAGTCTTCTGATGAGAATTCTATTTTTCTTGTTTTGTTTAGAAGAATAAGTAGTGTTTTGGAATAACCATTATTGTGATTACACATAACTATGTCCAAAGTTTTCATCTTCTTATTTTTAGATTTATTGGTTAAATTCTAAACTTGTTTGGAAGATGATGGTTGCAGTATTAATCTTTATGATTTTATATATTGCAATATTTTGATGGGATATGTGTGTTTACGTCCGTGAACTTAATTGTCCCATATTTTGTCAAAAGTAAAGTCGTTCGTGAATTGATATGCAAATATTGATAAAAGAATGAATAGACTTTTGGCAAAACACAAAAGTTAAGCCTATATTGTTAATTATTGATGTAAGATAGGTTAAAATATTTTGTGATTCAAGGATTATGTCTATTGTGTGTCATTGTGCAAATGCTGATGGAAGCATAGAATGAATCCTTGTGTATTCCGCAGTAATTGATCTTCCATGATCCATTTTTTTAAGTATTACTGTGAGACTCCGTATTGTGTCTTATGTTGAGCACTAGACAACCAAGTTGATTATTTTTGTGATTAGCTTAGTTGTGTTCCGTAAGGTACTTTACTTAGAGTAAATTGAACTAAATCAATTATCTTGCGTGATTATTTAGTTATGACTCCGTAAGTTTTTCTCATGTTGAGCATGATTGACTGGGTTTGTTATTTTTATGATTAACTTAGTCATCGCTCCAGAGATTTCTTATGTGAGTATAAACGATTGAATTGATTACTTTTGTGATTAGTTTAATTGTGTATTCCGGTTGGATTAATTATGAGTTCTCTTGTGAATATCTAATCGAGTTATTAAGTCTCCATAAGTTTACTTTTGTTGAGCATATTTAGTCAAATTAATCTTGGTTCGCTTTGGTTAATATGATTGAATATTTCTTGTTGGATTCCAAATTCATACTTGTATGTAATTTGTTGAGTCTAAAGAAATCCTTATTTTCTTTTGAAATTAAGGTCGCTCTAGTTGTTCCCTTGGGAATGACATTTTATGGGGGAGAGTTCTTTTGAACTTGTGCTTAATTGCCAAATCTTTGTGGGAGTGCGGTTTTGGAATATTAGAGGGGTTATCTTGTATCTTTACAAATTCCTTGATGAATGAATTTAGCTTCAACTTTGTGATTTCATATAAACAAGATGATATACATTTACCTTTGGTCATGAAATGTCTCTTACGAAAATTTCATTAGGATCCCGTTCTTGTACCTTTGCCAATTTTATTGACAAAAAGGGGGAGAATTGAAATGTAGTTCATACTACAAATACATATGGTTTTCGGATCATTATGTAAGGGGGAGTGGTTTCCATGTGAGATGGAGTATTGACTAAGGGGAGTGAAGTATCACAATAGTATTGTTGTTAAAGTTGTGATGCAATTGAACTTTGACGCTGTGTAATAATAATATGACATTGTATAACAATGATTGAGAACCACTGCTTTTCTCATTGTTATAGCTATGGATTTTCAACAACGATGATGTTAAACTTACAACCTTTGGGATCATTGGACTACTTGGAAGTGACGAAGATTTCGAGTAATGTTGAAGATTAGACATGTGGAATAGGAGCCACAAAGCTTATTTATATTTTTTTTGTATTCCATATGTATTAATAGTTTTGCCACTAAAATTGACAAAGGGGGAGATTATTAGAGCATTGCTCGGTCGAACTCGCATGCGTTGCTATCTCAAGCATGTTTGTCAATGTTAGTGATTAAAACTATAAAGTCTTGATTTCTAGTCTACTATAGCTAAGGTCTCGGACTAGGATAGAAAGTGTAGTTGAGCTCAAGAACTCCATGGAGATCATCATACAAGACGAAGGACTATTCAAGGAACTAGTGGATCTTCATCGACTAAAAGGTAAGTGGAGACTTGAACTTACCTATCACTCAAAATTTTATCTACTATATCTTCTATCTTGAGAAAAAAGTCGTATTACAATATAGACTAAGATTATACACATATGATATTTCGAGCTGAGTATATCTCGCTTATCTATTTCTCGAAATATGTGTTGGTAATGCTTTCGCTTTAGCCAAGTTCAACTTTACCTAGTGACGAAAGTCATGTTATGTTTCAATCATTTTGGAAATCGCTCTGACGAGAAATAGTTTGTGAATAACAACTATATAATGTCCTCTGAGAATATTTAAATGATTGAAATGAGAGTTTAGACAATATAACCATTGGAGGATATAAGCATTGTTGTGGTAACACATATATGTATAAGTCCTTATTGCTTGAACCGAAGTTTGCAAACTTTGTTGATCAAGTGAAACCGGAGTAGTACGTGAGCTCAGTCCGCGAACTCAGCATACAAGCTCAGTCCACGAATCCAGTCCGCGAACTGGCATGGTTCTCGAATCCGAGAAATTCTGCTGGAGTTTGTGAACTCCGTCCGGGAATTTCAGTTCGCGAACCCAGTCCGCAAACTTGAGCAGGTTATGTCTAAACTTCAGTCCGCGATGTTTATGAACTTATCATAATGAACTAAAGAATGCTATCGCAAACCGTGGATTTATAATTCATGAGTCGATTCGAGTGAATCACATCGTTTTTGCTTCAATTGTGTCTTGTGTAGTACATAAATATCTAAGCAATTGAACAACTCTCTAACTAGTTCATTTGAGTCATTTGGACTAGTTATGGTGAAAAAGAATATGGTTGATATGAAAATTATCATTTGCCTAACCACTTGGTTAACTAGTGTTGAACCAACTAATGTACAAGTTCGGGTACGGTTACACGAACCTAAAATTTTCTAGTACATGTGTGTATGACAAGCTAAGTTTTCGATCTAACGGTTGATAAATATTAACTTGAATCTAATCAGGTTTTCATCTAACGGTGAATATTGAATGCTTTGTTACTAAGCTAACATTGATTGCAAACTTTGATTTGAAGACTATATAAGGGAGAACTCTAGCAACTGGGAAACCCAATCCCCACACATTCTGTGTGATACTAGTTGTGCTAAGCTAGAGTCGATTTTCATTTAACCTTTGGTTTTATTCTTCTAAAACCAGGTTAACGACTTAAAGACTTCATTGGGATTGTGAAGCCAGACCGATACTACTTTTCTTATAGTTGTGTGATATAATCTTGCTGTTTCTATCATGCGAGTATAATTATAATAATTGGCTTGAGATTTCTATCTCCGATATGCAATATATAAAAGTAATCACAAACATCTTCGTCTCATCGTTTGTGATTCCACAATATCTTTTTTCGCTGCGTCGATTAAGACTATTGTGAGGTGATTGATAAAACTGAGTTGTTCTTCGAGAATATAAGTCTGGTTTTATTGATTGGTTCTTGTTCACCTTGATTTATCAAAATACGGAACAAAACTCATAGATTTATTCTTGGGAGACGAATTTATCTATCTTGTATACTTTTCTGTGTGAGACAGATTTGTTTATTAAAGTCTTCGACTTTGGGTCGTAACAACTCTTGGTTGTGGGTAAGATAAACTAAGGGAATCAAGTGCGCAGTATCCTGCTGGGATCAGAGCCATAGGAGCATAATTGTACCTTGGATCAGTATGAGATTAGTTGGGGTTCAACTACAGTCCAGGACGAAGTTAATTTGGAGTAGGATAGTGTCTGTAACGGCTTAATATAGTGTATGTTTAATCTAGAATAGGTCCCGGGGTTTTCTGCATTTGCGGTTTCCTCGTTAACAAAATTCTGGTGTCTGTGTAATTTCTTTTCCGCATTATATTTTGTTATATAATTGAAATAATACAGGTTGTGCATTGTTCAATCAATTAGAATATCCAACCTTATTGGTTGTTTATTTAAATTGATTGATACTTGGATATTGGTCTTTGGTACCATCCAAGTTATCTCTCTTTGATTAAGACTCGTAGATTTTATTTGCTTGAGTAAATCAAATTGAGAGATTGAGATAATAAATCTTTGAGATATTTTCTATTGATTGAGTCTAGTTGATTCTCTAGAAATTAACTCGGAGTTTTCCATACAGATTGCTAATCGAAATATTGGGTGTGGTTGTTAGACCCCCGTTTTTTCATGAGGTATAATGATACTGACTTGACCTGTTTCCATTCTTATCGTTGCTTTCAAGTCATTTAAGATTGAAAACATAACATGCGAGGTTATATTTAATACTCCAGTATTAGACTTGGTCATTTTATTATGATCAAAGTGTCAAGGATGAATAATTGATTACGAAGTATAACGTTTATCATTTGAACTTCGTAAATGTGACACCGACATAATCTATGTTAACTCGTTACTTCATTGTGTATTGGATATAGGTGTGATTTTTATCCTAGGAAACTATATTTAATTGCATATGTTTAAAGGAAGTACATATTCGAAACTTATTTCGTAACCGAAAGGAAATCAATAGGCGATTTGGTCCAGTTTTCATTGAAGATATATTGGATGACCAACTCGAACCTACGTAATAACTTCCGTAGAACCGATATTGACTTATGTTGGGAGTTATAATAGAACCGATCCTTACCTATATTGGGATACATGGTAGAACCGATCTTTACTATTGTTGAGAGTCTTGGTAGAACCGATTCTTACTTATATTGGAAATCATGGTAGAAACTATCTTAGATTTTGTTGGGAGTCATGGTAGAACCGATCCCTACCTATATTTAAAAACTTGGTAGAACCGATCTTAACCTATGTTAGGAGTCATGGTAGAACCGGCCCCAAGAGCAAAATCGATCCTCTATATTCACATATTAATTTACGGTTTTGTGTGAGTTTGGAATTAGGGTTTGATAAATAGAAAAGTTCTAGATGTCAACATAATTTGGACATGAATATAATTCTTATCTTTTATTGTCCAAATATATTCCTTGATACTCAAGGTGATCCCAAACCGAAATATTGAGAATCTTTGAATTAAGATTTTCGATTATGTGTTTTTGATTCCATCAAATCAAAACATATCTCTTGAAAAGTTATATTAGTTAAGTTCTAAAATAATATTAGATATTGAGAGGTTTCGAAATTACAGGTTGGATATTAGTTGGAAATATGAAAACCGAAATTAGGTACTTATTTCATATCTTGAGAATATTTTCAGTTTTGGAATTTCCTTGTTGTCTAAACAACCTTGGTCTATAAATATTTGAGTTTGCATTTCTTGTAAACTATCCTAAGAGACAGACAAACTTTATTCGTGTTGTTTCTAGTGGAGCCGTCTAACCGGAGAGGAAAGTACCCTCATTAGACGAAATCTCTTACGATCGCTCGTTCAAAGACTTCTGTGGGATCAAGAATCTCTACGAGTACCGTTGGTGGGAAACTAGATAATTGCATTATTATTTTAGTTTTATATTACTGATTTGATTGGCTAACGATTGTTGAAACTTTGATTGCACATGGTTTGATTATTCTTGAGAGCCTTATTTTATGACATAAGAGTCACTCAAACTAGATCAAAGTATTGACGTGATCTTTAGAACTGCTTTCAGATCTAAAGACAACTTGTGATCATCTATTGTTAACAGACTCTGTTCTGTGTATGATCGATCATAAGTGAATACAAGTTTGTGATTTGCAGGTACATAAGAAGGAAATTGAAGATTTGAAGATAAAAAGATTTTTCTTATTGGTTTTCGTTCTCGTGATTTGTCCACACATCTTGATCGGATGGGATCCTACTTAGATCTGATTTATCTTTGATAGATTTTAAAATACTGAGGGTACCAAAATACACCACCTACTTTTTCGTAGGAAATCTATATGGACAAACTCAACATAACTCCGAGAGTAGAAACTCAATCAAGAAAAGTGTCTATAGTTATATCTCTCTCTCTATCTCTCTTGTTGTTAGAACGTTTACAGAACTGAATCTGTGAACCTAACTACAAAGAGAGTTCTTGGACGGTACCAAAGATCAATCAAGTCTTATCCAACAAACAAGGTTGGACCTAGCTATTGTGGTTGATCAACGCACAACCTATGATATTTCAACTATAAAGATAAATAATATAATGCGGAAAAAGAAATAACACAGACACCTGAAATTTTGTTAACGAGGAAACCGCAAATGCAGAAAAACCTTAGGACCTAGTCCAGATTGAACATCAAACTATATTAATACGCTACATACACTATCCTGCTACCAATTAACTTCGATCTGGAATGTAGTTGAGCCCGAACTCAGTCTCCCACTGATTGAGGTATAGTCGCGCTCCTTGCGCCTCTTGGATCCCAGCAGGACTCAGCGCAATTGATTCCCTTAGACGGTCTCACACCAACTAACAGTTGCTTCAACTCAATTGAAGACTTTAAACCAAATATGCTTCTCACAGATTAAGTTTATGATTGATTTCGTGATTTACGATCTAAATGGATGAGTAGATCAAATGAAAGATCTAGGTGATGGAAATTGATAGCAACTTGACAAAAGTCTAGCTATCCTCAAAATCCGGACTTATGCAACCCAAAGTGCAGCCTAGATTATTATTCATCTCACAAGTATAAAACTTGCGGAATCAACAAAGTATGAGACAAAGATACTTTGTTGATTACTATCTATCTTGATCGTTGGAGCAGAGGCTCAACAAAAAATCAAAATCAGGATACTCGAATTATCAAGATAAAAGATAACTGGACCTGGCTTTACGAATCCCAATGAAGTCATTGAAGTCGCTAAACCCTAAAATGGTTTCTGGAGAGGGAGACTCTAGATACAACTAAGACACGCCAAAAAGTAGTGTCTGGATTCACAAATATTTTCCCTTATATATACTTCATAGCCTATGTTGTTTTAGGTTTAAGCTAAGATAACTTTGGTACCAAGCAAACAATATTCACCGTTAGCTGAAAGCTTTAAATCTTAATCACACACAAGATATACACTCTGTTTAGGTAAACCATAACCGAACTGTGTATAAAGACTAGTCCAACAGGGTTAGCCAAAACTAGCTGATTTGAACTTTAAAAGCTTAACACTCATTTTCATGTTCACTCAGACATTAATATGGAGTCACAATTATGTGATTAAATGAGTCTAGTGTTAATTAAAGAATTGATCAAATGTAAATGAGTTCATAGAAATAATTTAATTACACATGAATCATAATCGAAATAGTTGGTAAATGTACAAAGTACAATTACTTGAATCATTCGTGAATCGGCTGAGTCACAATACGCGAACCGGTTTGCAAACTTATATGAAATAACCGAGTTGACAGAACTTTTGCAACTCACATACCGGTTTGCAAACTTAGGTGCAACTCAAATTTTCGGAGTTGGCAAAACTTTTTCAGTTCACGTACCGGTTTGCAAACTTAAAACTTTTTAAACGGTTACGGAGTTCACATAACTTTTTCAGTTCACGTACAAGTTTGGGTACTAAGCTGGTTCTATAACATAAAACTATTTTGGCTCGCATACCGATTTGATTATTTTAACCCGGTTCCCTCACCATAGTTCCAAAATGGTTTGTATAAAAATACATACATATCCAGATCACGAAACATATAGATTTTCCCTTGATGTACATACGAATATGCATATCACACGAATCTGAAAGTCGATATATGGCTGCTCTGTTACGTGTACAAATACATGTAATACGTCTTCAGTCATATAATAATTTTCCTAGTTTTTAAGACTGGTAACACTATCTTGTATTCCGAACATAGTAGTTCTATATTTCTCTAAATCAATTTGAAACATTCCTGAATAACATCAATGACACATATCATTGTTCCAGGCTGTTTTTAACTGATAAACTTGAATCATGATTTGGTTCCAAACAATAAATTGTTTTCCACCGAATTTGATCAAGTATGAACAAATGTTCATTAAGCTTAGTCATTATATTTCGAGAAATTCGAAAACTAAATAATAAGTTCTCGACTCGAAATTCTTTTCTGCGCAAGTTATGCGACAATTGTCTCAAGGATAGAAAGGTGAATATAACTTGAGAAATAGGTGGTTCAGTCTTTACTTACCTTTTGTTTATGAATTTCTCCAAAAGCTTTGGTTAATCTTCGCCTTCAAATGGTAGAACGCAGATGATGACTGGCTCGTTTCTCAACTACCTCTATTCTAGACCGAGACTTAACTAATTATAGACTAGAAATCAAGATATAGTTTTGACAACTAAATTTGACAACAAGCTTGATATAGCAACACTTGTGAGTTCGATCGAGGAATGCTCTTACAGATTTGATCTTTTAGTCAGATCGGCAACTATCATTTGGTGGTATTCTTCAATATCCGAATCTAGTAGTTGTGAATCTGAATCTAAGTTACTGATTTGGAATGATCTTACCCGACAAAGGAGTTTACTTGTCTAAACGGAAGAGCCTTTGTCAAAACCCAACTAATATTTTTCTAAAAGATTATTGGAGTTGTTATCTAACAGTTTTATTCCTTTATTGTTTGGAAGACGATCACAAGGAGTTGATTGCTTAAGACTTTATATCGGTAAAGAAACTCAAGATAGTGATTTTCTATCTTGGAATTCACGTGCGTAACCAGGAGGTCGTAGACACAGGGATACTAAGGGAACTAAGTAACTAAGGGTAGATTACTTGGTCTTAACTGTAGTATTCAAAACTGGACTAGGTCCCGAGAGATTTCTGCATTTGCGGTTTCCTCGTTAACAAAATCTTGTTGTGTCATTTACTTTACTTCCACGCTATAATTATTTTATTGTAATAAAGTAAATAACACTTATACGTTAAATCCTAATCACTTGACATTGATCCTATAATCAATCGGTCTTATACCGTAACTATTATCAAGTGAATACCTTGTTGTTGTATTTTCTCAATTTTGTCCATACACGATCACACTTGGTATTGGACTTATAAATTGAAATGAAAAAGCGTGGTGTATTTGGGTACTCTCATAATTTCAATTTTAATAGAGAATAAAATGACCAAGCTACCCTTGGTAATTATATTTTAAACCTAACTTTTTTCCGCACACCGCCCGCCAGTTGTTTTTCTTTTGGAGAGACAAAGAAACTAAGAAAAAAAATGTCGAGAGTTAGAATTTTTTTTTTCAAAGAAACCATTCAAATCCCATACTTATAATCAAGAGAGAAATTTTCAAACTCCATCAAATCGATCGACAAAGAATTTTTTTTAAATCCATATAGAAAACCAATTGTAAAAAATCGATTGAAAAATTCTAAAAATCTACTGGAATGGTATAAATCATATCGACAATCAAGATCAAAAACTATTTGACTTCATCATCCTGAAAATGGATGATCAAAATAGATCGAAAAACCCACAAAATGTCAAAACTAGAAGACAAATTTTTAACGTGTAATTTTTGTGTTGGTATAGCGTATTCGTTTTTAAGGTTTATTTTTGTGTATATCGTATTTATTAAGATTGATTAATGTGAGTTTTATTAGTTGTTTAATGCAATTTTTCTGCTACTTTCATTTATTTTTTTCATCCTAAAAAAAATGTATTGCTAAATGTTGAAAAGCTCTTCTATTAATAACTAGCAAGTCGATGGCCGCTAGATTTACAAGATCCTTATGTTTTGAATTTTTTCCATAAAATTATAACTGGTGACACCCGACAAAAAGTAAAAGTATGTATTTTATTTTAGATCCTCATACTTAATTTAGACCGCGTGATTGAGGATACTTATATTAATTGGGGGATATAAATTATTTTCCCCAACCAATAGTGTTTGTTAAGGGGTGTTTTTGGGGGAAAAAATACTAAAATACCTTTCCCTCAAAATAAAAATCTAAAAACTTAAAATCAAAAAACAAAATCATATTCCCCACTTCCATCTTCACTGCCGGCATTCTCGTTAGGGTTAGGGCTTTGAAACCTAAATATTCCCCACTTTGAAAACATTTTTTTTTTACATTCAGAAGTGATGAAGACCATGTCGGTAGTGATGAAGACCATGCCGGATTTTTTTTACATCGCCGGAAGTGATGAAGACCATGCCGAAAAATAGTGTCGGCATGCTTGGTAACTAACATTCAATGCCGTAACTAAATGTTGGCATGCTCGATAGAAATCTATCAATTGCCGATAGTCAAGTGCCAAAAATTCAATTTTCTGGATACTTTACATCATGTGCCTGCAAAGAAATTTAATCAACATACTATGCCGTTAGCAGTACCGGAATGCTCGAGAATTAACTGATCGTGCCGGCAGTGGAATGATTAAAACCATAAAAAAAATCAAAACGGAATAGATTTTGAATTTCAAAACCAGAAAAAATTTCTACGAGACGTTGTCTCGCACTCTGTTAGGTCGAACACGGCCGTGAGGGGCTACGCCCCACGGATAGCGACAAACATTTATGAAAATTTCCAAAAAATACATGGATGGACGACCGACAACAATGTCGGCACACTGTGTTGGTTGAATATTCCCTGGTACGTGAAAATATGGTGCGCCGGAATTGATATAACTATGAATACCATGCCGGTTTAGGTTGTTCCGGCATGGTATTCATAGTTATATCAATGCCGGCAGGATGTTTTGCAGGTGCAACCATGGTGAATCCAAAGTTACATCTGGAGAAGATTCAACATAAAAGACATATTTGTTGCTAACGTGAAGACTCAGAGGCATTTCTTTGGTCACTATTATCACTCATCTCAACCAAAAATTTTGAACCCAACATTCATACTTCTAATCTCTCCAAAACGATAAAGATTTCTATAAATCATTTTCAAACTAATTAATTAACATAACTAATTATTATTAACCACTAAACCTGATTAATGAGGGGTAGATTAGGAATTAGTGAAAATACATGGATATGGGGTGACCTTGATTTACTATTTAAATCCAGGTTTTGTCATTTTCCTCTATCCCCAATCGCGCGTTCTTAATTTATCTTTTTAATTACTATATTAAGCGGGTCAAAATTTTATTTTCATGGATTAACATAAGAATTTAAGATCAAATTTCTCATGTCTTTCTATCTTTTGAAAAAGAACTTCAAAAGAAGTTTAATTTTTATTTTTATGTAGCATATGTTGTACACTAAAACGATCAGTTTTTGGTTTAATTGAATCGATCTTAGGAAAATTGTAATTTATTTCACCCTTTTTTTCCACTAATTAAGTTTTTTAAACTTTGAGTTTTGATTCATATGATAATCTATTATTATAGTGGTGATGTTAGTATGCAAAAGATTTTTATATTTATATGACGATAACAATGATGGTGATGGCGGTATTGAGTTCGGAGGTTTGGACTTTGGAGCGATGGTGTGTTGTTCTTGATGTGAATGTGATAATGAACTGTAATGAGACAAAAGAACTGCAGCTTAACTCTAATTATTTCCTCTCAACATAAGGGTGCTAAAGAATTTTTGAAAATATACATAAACTGGCTGCAAGACTTATGAGGTGATGAGTTCTACTGAGGCCGAAACAAGAGCGGTGCTATTAGCTGCTGAGTTCGCTATTATGTCCAAGCTGCAGAAGGTGATTATTGAAAGTGATGCTGAACAGGTAGTGGGAATGCTTACTAGTGCGAAAGAACACATTCCATGGAGACTGCAATACCAAATCAGAATTAAGTTGAAGACTATCACTGAGTTTAAGATTGCTTTTAACAAAAGAGATGGGAACTCTGTTGCCCATGCTCTGGCAAAGTTTGCCTTAACCCATCACTCCAACATGTGATAGTTATCTTCCAAACCCACTACATGTATCGGGGCTTCCTTGCAAGCCGATATCGCTGCTTTGTAGTTGTCTTTTCTTCTTTTGTTTAGCAAAAAAAAAAAAAAAATCAAATAAAGGTAACTGTCCTATTTTGGTATCCAGATCTTCATAAACACACAAATAGTCGGAAATAAAGGCCTAAAGATCTATGTATTTCTCTTCTCGTACCCTGGTGGTAGCCTCATATTCTCTTCTTGTTGATTAGACAGTGGGTAGTTTAGATTGTAGGATCAGAATATCGCAAGAAGGACACATTTGCGAAATATGATTAACAACCCCTTGCGATCGTCGCAGGATGATCTGAAGAATGACGCAACAAATGGCGATAGCAGAAACATGAGAAGAGTGTGATGATTTTGCGACGATTAGAATGTTTGCAAATATTAAAAATGTAACTCTTGCGAGAGTATCGCAAGTCAGATCCGAAATTAAATGACGGATTAGCTGTCATCCACTATGTAAATCCCTATATAAAGAGTTGAACATGCATAAGGGAGAGAGAGATCTTTTTCGAGTGTTGAGCAAGTCATTTAGGAGAGAGAGTTTAGAGAGCGACTGTATTCTTGTTCTCTCTCATTTCTTGTAACTTTTTTGTGAATCAATTAATAAAAGTGTTGTTCTTAATCTTCAAAATATGTGTTGATTATTATAAATTCTTGTGAGGGGTGTAGTGTAGGATTTCCTGTTACTACATATTGGCGCTAGAAACAAGGAGTAATTTCCCTGGTTTTTAGTGTAAAAATTAATATTGTAATTTGGGAGAATTTGTAATAGTTGGTGAGAAGTTTCAGACGATTTCCAGCAATTCATTGAGGTTGAAGAGATGGCTAGAAAAATAAATGCTTCAAGACAACCAACTACTGTTAGGAGGAGTAAGAGACTTGCTGGAGAAAGAAGAAATGAAACTGGAGAATCATCAAGAATGAATGCAAGAAATGTTGGAGAAAATTAAATTCAACGTACACAAGCGCAGAATAGAACTTTGGATTATGATAGAGTGAGTGTACATACTTGGAAATCAGATTCAGCGGAAGAAATAGAAGAGGAGCAACATTTAAGAAATGAAAGACAAGATGAAAGAGCTGAAAAGGAAATTGGAGGAATAATTCATGGAGATGAAAGAATTGGAGTATAAGAGGCAACATAGGCGTTAAGACAAAGAATACACGAAGAGAGGAGGTTAGAAGCGGAAGAACGCGCAAATTTGACAAGACAAAACCATGAATTGAGAATGGAAAACATGAGATTACAAAATAGAAGATCAAGAAGCACTACAAGATCAAGTTCAAGGTCAATCAGAAGAGGAGAAAGACAAAACTCACTTGTAGAAAATGTTGATGGAAATATTCGGCAGGAGGTGAAAAATCTAGATGAAGAACGTCGCGAAAATAGAGAAATAATTGAAGATCGTTATATACCACAAGGCGAAATTCAACAAAACGAACAAAACAACAAAGGTTAGGAGAATGAGCAGCGTCAGGAACGAAATAACCAAGATGGTGAATAAAATCCAGAAGAGTGGAGGAGGATATTGCGTGGAAGAGAAATTCAAAGAAATCAGCAGATAATTAAAAGAGAAATCTAGAGACATTATGCCACGCTTAGCTTGCGAAAGGGAAAGATTGAGAGCAGAGGTGGAAGAACATGAATTCCAAGAGGCAATTCTCTAGAACAATCATGACAATCGAGAAAGAAGACTCGAACAAAAACGCAACAATGGTAATATTAATGAAGAATATGATAGGGTTCAAAGAAGAGCTGAAAGGCAACAAGGAGAATTGATAAAAAATGAACAAAATCGCAGAAGAGAAAATGAGAGATATAATGGTGTGCGAATTCATGAAATAAATGTAAGAGAAGATCGCAGAGAAAGACAAGAAAAAAATAATGGAGAAGGAAATCAAAATCTCGCAACACAAGACAGGCAAGAACGCAGGAGAAGAAAAGAAAAATTAAAGAGACTAGTGGGATCAACATCTGGGGTAAATGAACAAATCTTAATAGAACTGACAGAAATGAGAGGAATGCTAAATAATAGGAGGGAAGGAGGTAGGAGACAATTGGATGAAGCCATAGAAGAAGCTGCGAAAACTCCATTCTCGCAAGAAGTACAATTAGGAAGAATTTCACCAAAGTGCAGTTTGCCTGTATTGACCAGCATTTTTGATAGAACAACCTGCGCAATTCAACACATTAAAGCTTATGTAAGATGTATGCTACAGTGGGAGAATCATGATGCTGTGTTGTGCAAGTATTTCGTATCAAGTTTAACAGGAGAGGCACTAAAGTGGTTCGAAGGTTTACCAAGGAATACTATAACATCTTTCAACCATTTGCAGACTACATTCTTAGGGGCGTACATAACTAACAATTCCTCGCAGCCAGGCATAGAAGATGTATTTGGATTAAAACAGAGAATTGGTGAAAGTTTGAAACATCTAACCATAAGGTGGAAGACAATGTGCAGTGAGATGGCTGGACGGGTGGATGAGAGATATCTTATTTTATCATTCATCAATGCAATGTTCGCATCCAGTCTACTGTACATTCAAATTTTTAGAATCAAGAATAAAATCACAATGATCGAACTGCGATAATTGCAAGAGAAGTACATTGCTCTTGAAGAAAAGCAGAATAAAGTATAATCTTATCCAATTGCGAACACAATCTCAAATACAGCGAGCGTAAGCTTATTGCCTAAATTAATAAATACAGTGGCGAGCACCTCGCAGGCGCAACAAGAAAATAAGAATGATAATCAACAGAAGCTGGTGGCTATGGGAAGCAGAGATCAAGAAGAATTTGAAAGGGAAAGAAATTTTTATAGTCGAGGTGGAAACAACAAAATTCAAAGACTTGATCAGCCACAAGAAACCGATGGGGGACAAAGACAAAGTTATCATAGAGGATCAGGAAATCAAAAGATGATATGGGAAGAGATCAAGATGCCACCATTGGATGCTAGTGTGGAAAAAATTTGGGAAGCTATAATTTAAATGGAGAACATTCTAACGCCCTGGAATATGGGAAAAGAACCACTTTCAAGCAACCGAAGTCAAGAATTTTGCTCTTACCATCATTTACATGGACATTCAACAAATAATTGCAGAAATATTAAAAGGATCATTCTCAAGATGATAGACCAAGGAAAATTAAATCATTTTTTAATAGGGCATCCTCAATCTCAACCCTTACCACCACCACCAGAAATTCGCAGAGTAAATGCAACAAAAGGAGGAGAAACATTTGTCATAGAAGTTGGAGCAAATGCGAAGAATCTGTTTTGTAACTCTATTGTACATTCATACAAAACAATTGAAGATTTTCACGACAATGTTCTAAGCAGAGTTTTCACAAGAGATGCTGATGAAAGAGAGATAATGAACATTGTGAAGGTCTCGCCGCTAAAAGAATGGCAAAAGCAGACTATCTCTTTTACCGCAGAAGAAGTACCAGAGTCTGGCAAAATGCATGATAACCCATTAGTAGTGAGGATGGAAATAAACCCAAAACAAAAGAAGATGAAGATGAAGAAGAGGGTGATGAGGCTGAAGATACATGGGAAATTAATAGAGTCTTAATTGACACGGGAAATTCTGTGGATATCTTATTCTATCATACCTATAAGACTATATGAGGCAGAGACGAGGATTTAATACCTTCAACCTACAAAATTTATGGTTTTAATGGTACTGCCAATAAGCTTAAGGGGGAGATCACAATGACAATTCCATTAAAGGGGATATCTTCCAAGATTATATTATGTATTGTCGATGTAGAGTCACCCTACAACGCTCTGATTGGTCGACCTTGGCTGCATGGGATTTTAGGTGTGGCATCAACTTTTCACCAGTGCATTAAGTTTCTACATCCTAATGGTGTTGGAATAATAAAGGGAGATTGGATAGAAGGGAAGAAATGCTATGAGATTGATGTGGAATCTTGCGAAGAAAGAGCTGCCAAGAAGGGGAATTGGAAGTATAACATCAAAGAAAGACAAAGAAGTGAGAAATTAATGGTTGATTCAGTAGAACTAAGAGAAAAAAGAGTGTTGTGAAGCCAACACCAGCTGAAAATAAAAAATGATGAAAATGTCGCAGAAGAAAATACTGTAGCGAAAATCAACCAAGGAACAGAGGCAGAAAACAACAAAGGTAAAAAAATTTACCTGTGAAGTGAAAGAAATATTGAGAAAAAAGAAAAAAGATGTATAATTGATTTGTTACAAAAATTTCAAAGCTATATTTTGTCTAATGGTAAAAATGAGATTGAGAAATTACAGCAAAAGTGAAAAATATGCGAAAATTTCTCAAGAAATGATCTTTAAGATCCAGAATGGGACGAACTTTTATGGCGTACATCCTAGTTCGCGAATAAAATTTCGCAAGAGGCAAATGTAAGACCTAAAGTACGTCATAGAAGGGGGTATCTGTAACATGACTCAGCGATAAGGTTACACCGCTGCTGGAACCTGAGCCATGGAGATTTGGGGTCAATGAAAGCCTATCCAGGAGAGACACCTTGGATTCTCAACTTGAGCATATGACTTGAGTTGGGAGACTAAGGTAATAAGAGCTCTCCTAATGGGTGCAGAGTATGACCAAGGCTCCGAGGTACACGGTTGAGCCAAGAGTGCCCGGGGCGTATGAAACTACCCTGGACATTCTTGGTAAGTCTTGGCTATGATGCACTCGGCCCGAAGAAAGCCCCACTTAGGGTGCAATATCGTAACCATAAGCCATATAGGCAAAAGGGATAAGAGGCTGCGAACAAAACTGGTTGTTGTTAAGACTGGATGAGAGGATCTAGTCTTGTATGGCCGATGTACATCTCCTTGAAAGGGAAACCAGGGGGAAGATAAGGGCGGCACTCTCCATTAGGGAGATGATAAGTGTCTTAAGACGCAAATGTCATGAGACGTTTTACTCACGGGAGTATTAAGACTTGTCATATTTGTGCAACATTCCTGAAGAGGCAATAATACAAAAGAGAAGATAAGACGAGATCAATGGGTCATTGCATGCAAGTGTAAAGACGTCCTGCGATTTCGTCGCAAGACGACAATATCATGGGGCTTTAATTTCGCAAGAAAATTTAGGCATGTCATATTATCGCAGCAGAAATACAAAAGAACAACAAGTTAAGGAAAGATTAATGGGTTTCTACATGAAAGTGTAGAAATGTCCTGCGATTTTGTCGCAATGAAAAAATATGGAAAAATAAGACCTTTACTTAGGAAGGAAAAATAAGACCACATCAGAATACAATAATAAATGTAATCTTACAGTTAATGATTGCGAGATTATACAGAGGAAACTGCGATTTTATCACAAAATACTTTACCAAACAAAAGCAATATGCTCAATCATTCATCTGGACACAAATAACAGAGGAAAGTATGGGAATGCATAAGGTAAATTAAATGTTATTTGTTTCCATATGATAGATTTACGCAACTATATTTTGGTTAATCATATTGCAAGAGAGAAAATTTTGCTAACACATGCAGGGAGGAATAAAAAAGAACTTATATTAAAGATTAGAGAGATTCACAAGTGACATATTACAAGAATAAAAGATCAAAGAATGAATGTACAAGTATTACAAAATGTCAAAGAAGAAATGCAGAGTTATTTCTTGGTTGATTCATCTTCTTCCTCATAAGATTCTTCTTCATTATCAGATCTTTCGTCTTCAGATTTTTCTTCATCCTCACCAGCTTCACTGTCTGAAATCGCTAAAGAAGGAACATTCTCTGGGACTTTTTCATCAATGCAAGGATATGTAGAGAGAGGAATGTTGTGATTATTAAAAACCATCCTGATAGTGTTATTGCGATAAGAAATGGCTTCATTCTTAAAATTGGCAATAGTAATCTTGAGTTGATTCTTTAATCTTGAACACTTATCATTACGAGAAGAGAGATTATTTGCGAGATCCACCTTTTCAACTTCTAATTCTTCAATTCTCCGGCGAAGTCTTCCTTCAGATTCTGCGAATGTATAATGATGAATCGGTAATTTAGTGAAAATATACAAAGGACAAGAAGTTAATAAGAAATAATAGTTAAAAACCTTCTCTCTCAGAAAACATATCTTTAATCAAGGCTGTATGGTCAGCGTGAAGACTTACATTTACACCTAGATTACTTCTGGCATCATCTAAAACTTTTGTAGCCCAAGCAAATTCATCATCATTATCTATGATAAAACGAGAGCGAACTTGGTTTTCCCTCTCAACAAGAGTTGTATTCTCGCAGATAAGTCGATCCCTTTCAATTTGAATGTCAAGAAGAGTTTTATGGAAATCCGCTAAAGCTTGAGCACCTTGCTTAGCAATGCGGTCTTTTTCATCAATAAGATCACTATATTTGGTTCTTAACATAGCAATCTCCTCTTTGGAATTAATGAAAAAGCGCTTATACTTATTGGTTAGCCCCAAGTTGAATATATGCTCAACCTCTAAAAGGAGAAGTTTTGATCTAAGTTCATCTATAGAGAGGGGAGTAATTTGGTCAGTAGAAAAACTATTCAAGGATTTATTCAGATGTTCAAGACGAGTATTGTCATCCATAGAATTGGGAAAAGAATGAAGGGTTGTAGCTTCATCAGATAAACCATAAATGTCTGCAAGAGTGGTTGATCAAATAAGATAAAATAGTATGATAAAAGGATAAAAGAAGGAGGGAAAATTTCATACCATAAAGTTGATTTTTCGCAGCTTGGAGACTAGCAACCTTATTCTGCGAAGAAGAGAGCTCAGTTTCCAATTGCTTGATCTTCTCGCGAAGGTCAACAGATCCAGATTCTAACTGCCTGCGAAGATTAACAGATTTAGATCTTAATTCTTCATTTTCTTTGTGAAGATTAACAGATTCATATTTTAATTCTTCATTTTCTTTGCGAAGATTAGCATTTTTCTTTGGAAAAGCCATACGTCTTTTTTCAAGATCTGAGGCAACAGTGAAGGAAGCTCTGCCAGCCTGCGAAGAAAAGAAAAAATTATCAGGATACATATATAGTAAAAACTTTAAATACGAAGGAGAAGCAAAGAAATAAAAACATACCAGAATACAAAGTGAGTTCAACAGTCTAGGAAACACTGATCTAGAAACCCCACGAAGAGAATCGTGGTTGACTAATATGGGAGCATTGCAGATAGTTGCGAGAGCTTGACATGCACTAGTAAGAACATCATCTCCAATGTCGTGCATAGTATCAGAAAATATGATGGAAAATTGAGCCATAGAAGACTCAAGATGAGAAGTTTCCTCCGCAGAAGAAATGTTATCGCCATTAGCATCATCCTCAGCAAAAATTTCACAAGAATGAGAATTTGAAAGAGAGGGAGAACAGGTTTTCCTTTTATTTGAAGGAGGAGCAGTAGATTTCTCCTTATTAAGGGCATCTTTTTCAGATTTCTCCTTGCGAAGAGCACTTTTGCCTTTACTTCTATTGTTGGTCTTCGCAACTTTAACAGGCTCTTCAATCTCAGTGATAACCTATACACGTAGATAAAAATATGAAATTGAGACAACAATATATTGTTAAGTATCTTAAAAGGGCATTTTTTACCTCATCTGTGATCGATCGAAGAGCTGATAAAATACTAATTTTCCCAGTCTTGCTATAATTTACTTTCAGTCTCTCAATCTGATAAATTTGCAAAGATACAAAAATATGAGAATAATCAGCAAAAATTTATATAGAAGCATAAAAGATAATAATTCAAGAGAAAATTAGAAACGTACCTCTCCATCCTTCTCGGGCCATTTGAATTCCCAAGAATGATATTCTGCGAGGTTCGCAGGTAAAATATGAGTACCGGAGATGTACGGACCTTCAAGGGTTAAGGGGAAAATATGCCACCTATCATCATTAGAGTGACACGGGGATGAATTATTACTAGGATTCCAGTCAATATCTTGCATCAAAATCTTGTCAGCAGCAACATCATTCTTTTTCATCAAGCGAACGCCCCAACAAATGCTATCTCTCTTCATGGGAATCACTTCATAATTCGCAAAGAATTTTTCGACGGTATAGTTCGCGGGAAAAATCGCAATGTCTTTGAACTTAGGATTTTTAGCATCATCAGCATAACGAGATCCCTTGCCAGCACCACGGTTGGCGAATTCAAGCATTAGACGTATGAAATCCCCACTTAATTGATACACAACTCACGAAAATTTCTCATGGGAAAGTATTTCATAAAACAAGGGAAGTTCAGGGTCGTAGAGAGGAATGGGAAGGCCATCGAGAAGTTGACCCAACGAGACTATGATTTTATCACGATTGCAAGGATGATTAGAAAATAATTTAGCAGAAAGCTCGGATTTAGGGTTTTGTCCGGGAATAGGAGATAAAATAAAACCTTTGTTTTGAAGTTTATTTTGAACTGCTTTGAAGTATGATGATGAAGATTGAAAGAAAGAAAAGGATAAAGAATTACAGTAACAGAAGCGGAAATTGCGGAGGAATAGTAAAGTTGCAGAGAAATTGAAAAGAAGGTAAAAAGAAAAAGAGAGAAGAATGGAAAGAATATTTATAGAGAGGAAAAATTCTCGAAAAGACAAACGCAATTAATGCAAAGAATAGACGCGAACGGTTGAAAATTTGCGGTTGAAAAAGACGTGTCAAGGATTGGATGGAAGTAGAGATACGTGTAATAAATCTTGTGAAAATGAGAAAGATGTGTCATAAGAATTATTCATAAGTTCGCAGAATATGGTAATTTCGCGAATAAAGGCATTTTCAAGAGATTATACTATCCTGAGGCAGAGACAGAGGCAAGATAAGAATGAATAAACGATTAACTCATTTTTTCAAAGTTTCTACCCTCAGAAGATAAAGAACAAAGGCAAGCAGGGATTACTAAGAAAACATCTTATGTTCTTTATCTTCTTGGCAAGAATCATTTCCAAAGTGGACAAGTTTAAGAAATAATTTCGCAAGAGTAGAGGAAATATTCAAGATTTGACATTCCTTATTCGCAACTTTGGAACTTCGCAAAAGAATAGAGGCAAGTACGTACTTTCCAAATCCAATATTCTTTCACTTGTTCCTCAAACAAGTAGGAGCAAAGTAGATTTTTCCTTAAAAATCACTCTTCAAGCAATATTCAAGGAAAAAGAGGAAAGATGTAGGATCAGAATATCGCAAGAAGGATGCATTTGCGAAATATGATTAAAAACCCCTTGCGATCGTCGCAGGATGATCTGAAGAATGATGCAACAGATGACGATAGAAGAAACATGAGAAGAGTGTGATGACTTTGCGAGGATTAGAATATTTGCGAATATTAACAATATAACTCTTGCGAGAGTATCGCAAGTCAGATCCGAAATTAAATGACAGATTAGCTATCATCCACTATGTAAATTCCTATATAAAGAGTTGAACATGCATAAGGGAGAGAGAGATATTTTTCGAGTGTTGAGAAAGTCATTTAGGAGAGAGAAATTTTAGAGAGCGACTGTATTCTTGTTCTAACCCATTTCTTGTAACTTTTCTGTGAATTAATTAATTAATCAAAAAAGTAAATGTCTTAGATACCTTTCTCTTGGCGATATTTTTTACTGTAGCAATTTTGCAGCGGAATTTTTTTTTTGGATTCTTGTTTTTCGGTGATTCTCGGCTACATTGTGATTCTTGTTTTTCGGATTCTAGTTACGGTGATTCTTGATACTTGGATTCTGTTTTCTCATTCGTGATTCTTGTTTATGTGTTCTGTTAGGCATCTACTTAAGTTACAGGTATTTGGTTTTTGGTATTTGGATCGTTTTGGTTTGCAAGGCTAGGGTTAAGTTACTAGACATCTTTGTGTTGGTTGGGTTGTGCTGGATTTTTTTCTTAGCAAGTGAAGATAACCAGTTTCGGTGTGGTTTTTATCATCACAAAACACCTTTGTTACTTCCTTGTTTGGCATACTAGGTGTTTGATAAAACACCACAACCATTTTATTCATTTCAAAGCGTACATTCTTGGGCACACAAAATTACTTCAGCAGTTTTATTAGTGTAAGGTCCAGGGTTCTCCCATGTCGTGCTCAAGACTTTCACAGGGCTATGGAGTTTCTAAGGACTCTAATTCACAATCCGACTCATATTTTCAATGTCCATTCAGAGGGTTTGATGGTTGTAAGAATGGTGCGGGTGGAAGAGGTTTGGGAAAAGCTTATTTGATTCAACATCTTAGAGATAAACACTTCAACTACGGTAAGGAGAATGATCGTTGCAGATAGAGGATAGCTACAAATCATGAAATATACAAATCCTGGGAAGATGTCCTCTCTAAACTTCTCATGTGGTTATGCACGGATTGCATGCTTCTTCGTGCCTGGAGAAGACCGTGTAAATCTCATGCTGGAGTTGTCCTACAAGGGCCCTTTAATAGCAAAGACGTTGACTTGTTGGTTAATGGAATCAGGTCTCCTCCTCCGACCACTGACAACATTGCAGATGATAATAATGTTGCTCCACTTCTTCCTTGCCTTACTGTGGAACTGCTCAACAAGGTGTTTCAGCAACATATTCAAACTATCAAAAATATCCCTCCTAAGTGTAAATTGCAGTTCTCAAGAGTTATGAAGTATGCGCTTGATAAGGTACATGCAAATCCTTGTGAAGTTTCTGTGTGGATACAATTGTTGTTGTTACCTGTTTGTATTCTGCATTTATATATCCCCAAAAGCAGTAATGAAGAAAAATCTGGCAACCGAAGGACATTACATATCAAATCCATTAACCAATCTATTGTGCAATGGTATACACCGGACGGTTGCATTCAATTAGTCCAGAAATTGCTCCATGAATACCCTCAGCATAACAACAAGCAACGCATGAACAACAACAACCAGGAGGCTCTGAACCTAAGTGTTTGTAGAAAGAAAATTCGCAATGGGCTGTTTAGTGCAGCTATAAAAGTCCTCACTTCAGATGGTGTTGCTACAGATGAGGAAGATGCTTTGAAAAATTTGATTGATAAGCACCCATTTTCCCCTCCCCCGGACATACCGACTGGTCCTGCTGTTGTAAAAAGCGTGGTTTCTTCTAATGAGAATATTTTGGGCAGGATAATGAGCTTCCCCAAAGGCACATCTTGTGGGAGAGATGGTTTGAGGGTTCAACATCTCCTCGATGCTATGAATGGACCTGCCGCTGTTATAGCTGAAGATTTACTTACCTCCATAAAAGGAGTAGTCAACATATGGTTCGACGGAAGGTGTCCATCGCAATTGGGAGAATTCGTGGCTAGCACACCTCTTACACCCTTTCTCAAACCTGATGGGGGAATTCGTCCTATAGCTGTTGGGACAGTGTGGAGGAGATTAGTATCCAAGCTAGCTGCTCAAGCTGTTCAAAAGGATATGTGCACTTACCTCGAAGACTTCCAGTTCGGTGTGGGAGTACCAGGTGGTGGGGAAGCCATCTTACACTCTGTCAACAGGATTTTACACCAGAAAGGTATGTCTTCTTCTACGACCATGTTACTGGTTGACTTCAGTAATTCTTTCAACATGGTCAGCAGGTCTGCTATGCTCCAAGAAGTTAGAACCCACTGTCCTACTATCTCTAAGTGGGTGGAGTTTTGTTACTCACAGCCGCCAATATTGTACTACAATGATTCAATATTATCTTCTGCTCAAGGGGTACAACAAGGTGACCCTCTTGGCCCCTTGCTTTTTTCACTCGTTCTTCACCCTTTAGTTAAGAGGATCTCCGAGCTATGTGAACTGGATTTGCAGGCATGGTATTTGGATGATGGTACGTTAATAGGGGATACGTTAATGGTCTCGAAAGATCTGAACATCATCAAAACTGAGGGCACCAAGCTTGATCTTCAACTTAACATCGCTAAGACAGAGATCTTCTGGCCTACGATGGATATACGTTGTCTTGACAAGGACGTCTTTCCGGCACAAATCAGCAGACCAACCAAGGGGGTAAAACTTTTAGGGGGACCTGTAAGTTTAGAACATGAGTTCTGCAGCGGCGTGATCAAGGGTAGAGTGCTTAAAACCAACAATTTAATGGATGCTGTAAGAAAGTTAGATGATCCCCAAAGTGAATTGTTGTTGTTGCGTAGTTGTGTTGGAGTTTCTCGTCTTTATTTCTCCATGAGGACTACTAGGCCAGATTATATCTTAGAAGCTCAAGTTATTTTTGATGATCACACATCGTTACACTGCGACATATTGTTACTAATGACTGAGTAGGGTATGGGGTTGTGGCAATACCGTATGTCCTCTTTGCCCATCAGTTTTGGTGGTTTAGGTATCTATTTTATGGCGGATGCGATGAACTACTGTTACTTGGCGTCTTGTTTACAGACCCAACCACTTCAATTCAATATGCTTCGTAACGCTCAATTACTTGTTCCTAATCACAACATGCAGCAAGCTATGGATCTTTTCTCCACCGTTTGTGGTCCCGACGTCAACATCGAATTAACTGCCCCCCATTCCATGAAGACCTTGGCATTGAATTACTTCGATGTAGTCATGAAGGAGATGCCGGATAAATTTTCCATGTCCACTCGTGATGGTGCTCTTTGGCAATGCAACAAGGCGAATCATGCACAAGATTACCTTAAGGCTATACCGATTGAGGGGCTAAATCAGCGAGTTGGTGCTCAACAATTTGGTGTTGTTCTACGGTACAGGATGGGTATACCTTTGTTTGTGGAAGGTAGCCTATGCACTTTTTGCAAAAGAGATATGGATCATTATGGGGATCACGCCTTACATTTGCGCACACGAGGTAGGCATCAAATTTCGACACGACTTAGTTCGGGACGCGTTTGTAGACATGTGTTTGCGTGCGGGTAGTGCCGTCTAGAAAAGAAGTTGAACTGGGTCTATTGGCGGATGATGGAAGTGCTCTTCGTCCAGGTGATGTTTTTGTCCTTAAACTGGGAAAACGGGCGGGACAAGTGTTTAGATGTAACCGGTGTATCACCATTCACCGGTGGGGGGTGCACACTTTTCGGCCTGGGGTGGCTCTGGATAAGGCAGTGAAACGCAAGCATAAGAAATATTTGGAAAAATGCATAGCACTAGGTTACAACTTCGGCACTTTAGCGTTTACTACCTTTGGTGAAATTTGCAACGAAACAATGGACTTCTTGAAAAGGCTTAATAATCACTTATTTAGATTTGATGTTAAGGCTAAGAAATGTAACTATTTATTTCACACATTAGGAATAGTCATACAAAAAGGTGTGGGAGCTCAGCTTGTTGCTAGGCTGCCATCCAGCTACTTGTAGTCCGTAACTCTTCTTATGAATCGTATTATATCCTTGCATACATGCAATGTAATGTATTAATAAAAGTGTTGTTCTTAATCTTCAAAATATATGTTGATTATTATAAATTCTTGTGAGGGGTGTAGTGTAGGATTTCATGCTACTACATAGATGTGCCATCAATATTTAATCTTCAGCATTCCCTCTGACCAAAGTGTATAAAACGGTTAAATAGAATATCATCATGGGCATTTCAAAATCAAACCTGAGCACATCTCTTGCTTAGTTGCTACTGAAGTACTGAGAATTCAAGAGGTCAAAGTAGATATGGGATGCTCTTGCACACAAATAATGTTGCTTAGTTGCACACGATAATAAAAGACATTGTTTATTCAGGAGGAAGAAATGTAGAGAAATGTAATATGTATGACAAATGAATCTTTTTGAAACGCAACTTATCCACCCTACCTACAAAATTTGAATTAGTTGCGGGTTCTTTCAATTTCAAATTTCATAGCACACCAAACATGGCTATAATGGCAAACTTGGCAGACTATGATGTCAGTGGTCCACTCTTCCTTTAAATGCGAAAATGCGAGAAGCGGGAAAAAGCAAAATGCCAAGAGCGGAAGTGAGAGAAAAGTTAATGAGAAATAATGTTGATTCAAATGTCAAGGTTCACTTTTTCCACCACTATTCTTGATTACAGGTTTCGCTTCTGTCCACTACTATCATTGCCAGTACTTCCTGCTGCTCCCCTATATCAGTTTCTTGCCATGGTTCCTACTTCCTAAATTTATCCAATTTTTACATGCTACAAATTATCCAACTGGGATAAAACATAAAACTTCTATATCCAGCACATAGTTAAAAGGAAAAAAAAATAGATAAAAAAAATAAGAAGGTTACATTTGGAACATTGGCAGCAAGATTGTTCAAAACTGCTCTTCTTGAGACATCCACCTGATCTCTTCTTCAGGTGTTACTTGCAAAGAGAATAAGTGCATAGACTATATAATGAGTGATGATCAAATAATGAGTTCAGATGCAAAAAAAAAATATTTAATAACTTTAAGAAAAAATTTGAATAATGGCGGCTTACCAGGGGAACACTTTCTACTGGCAACAATATAATTTAGTCAGATTGCTGACTGTAAGGACGTAAAAGTTCAAAAAAATAAAAACAGGCGGGGACTACAATATGCAGGTACAAAAGCTCATCATTAATAAAATTGCATAAGCTGACCAATAATATGACTTATCGATGAGTGAATCTGTAGATCTAACCAAAACTGTCTAATGTTGGATACAAAGCTAGACATGAATATAATTAGCTGAGATGTTAGGAAACCAAGTTTAAAATTCGACGCACATAAATATGCAACATACTACTCTAAAAAATTAAGAATAACTTAGATTAAATACTCGTATAATGAATACATATTGGTGGCAGTTATGTAACCATGCTAGCATTTGCATGAACCTAAAACTTTGAAAACAATAACCATCTAATAAAAATGACGTACGCAATTTCTACCCACACATGTAACACTATAAGTATCAGTATTCTATATTCAGTTATTAGTACTCACATGATTAATTTTTGGTGTCCCTTTGGTGGCATATGACAACAAATATCTAAGAAAATGGTAAAAAAGACCAACAGTTGATAAAGGTGAAACACAACAATGTCGATATGTACACAAATACAACACATGCTACGTAACATTTCATAGAAGTTTAAGGAATTACCAACGCAACTCTTATGATTGAGACTGTCAAGGATTAATGTTTTCCGCTTCATTATTAAGATGCATTGTTATTTTGGGTGCTAAATCTCCCCTTCTCTTATGCTGGGTATATGGTTGACTATATCCTAATGCATTCATTTGTTCTAGCGCCTCGTCTCCTTGATTGTTTGTAGGTGCCATAACACCAAATTATGATGGAAGCATAATAGCACCTCTTCATTCTAATTATGCAGTAGCACCTCTTCATTTTGCAAGTGCAATGAATTTTGTACCTCTCCTTGTCCCTTTCCAGCCCGATATATTTTGAGCCATCTGGCATCTAAACCTATTATATAATTTTTTCAAGTATTAGAATTTTTATTAAACTCTTGCAGAAAACTCAAAGGTTCCTCTAAACTGGGACGCTTGAGTAAGGATAGCAGTCCTTACCTTGGGATAGGGATGCCTGCGCCTCAGTACTATTCTAAAACCCGTTACATACAAATTCCATAAAAAATGAAGTTATAGAAGATACAACAAAAAATCAAACACACCCGAATAAGTTAACACATTCTCAGGTACACAGAGGTCGTTATTGGAAATAAAAAAATAAAGAGCCATTTATTACCTTCAAATCTCTATATTGTATCTCGAACTCTTCAAATTCGTTTTGCAGATACTTGACTTCAATCATGAAAAGATAATGTTATTTAGCTTAGATTCAACCCTGCCAAACAAAAACACAATTTAAGAACAAAGTTTAAAACATGAAAGCCTAGATTCAAAGAAGAAGAAAAATTAATGATCAAGTAGTTTCTAACATCTATAACCAAACTATCCAAAATCATCCATGTAAGATTAGCAAGTAAATTCAAATACAGATGAGAAGACACCAATGTAACCAAGAATAGGATACCAAAATCCAAAGCAAATCATAAAGTTCAAGAACCTCATTATTAGCCCGAAAAGTGAGGTACTTTCTCTCTTATTTCTTCGAATGCAATGAGACAGCTTCTTTTCTGGTGGTTCTTTGTCCGAGGAGTCTGGTCCATTTGCATTTTTACACCTATGACATGTTAAATTTCTCACTTCAATACACCAGCTTCTTTGAGTTTTAGTGCGTCCTCTTCGCATTGGCCGACTCTTCGCCTCTAAATTTTGTTTTCATTACAATCTTAATTAATCAATGAATTGTGGGCTGTGTTACAAAGCAAATGTTGATTCTCTGAGTCCCCGCAGCAATAGTATGAGACAAATCATTTCTTTATGGCCCTGAAGACTCACCGGTTCTATTTCAGTTGCTAGCAGCGAAAACGAATATATCATCCTGGATTTACAGCAACAATCCATCAATATTTGCAACAAACTTTTATCATTATGTCTTTTCTTGAATCAAACAATTGATAAACATATCAAGACCTTATCTAACTCATATCAATTGATTTCTATTGACATATTGAAACCAATAAACATCCCGTCTCCCAATGTGTAGTAGCACAAAATCTGCAAGAATGCACGATAATAAATTCTATTTGAGAGTTTATTGTTGATTCTATTCTTAATCAATCAGAAAGTTGAACCAAAATTACATCATAGATTATAGAAAAACAACCAAATCAAGGAAACCATTCATTAACAGTACCAAATAGTATATCTTAAAATGAAACCAATGCAAAAGCTTACATGTCTATCACTAATAGGAGTATTTACATGGTGTGGGTTGTTGAGAGTTTGGAACCCATTCAAAATAAGTGAAAGAGTATGAACTGTACAAAATTTCAATCACTTACTCAGCAAAAGAAACTTCAGTAGTATGGAACCAATTACAAATGATATGAATCAAAATATAGGCAGGACTATATTTCGTTTGTTTGTGTTAATTTTGGGTACTTTTGATTAGTGAAATTAAGCTTTTGTTGTTAAGATGAACATATAGATAATCATCAAGGCAGAGGAGGCAAGAGTTCCGGGATCCTTTCAAAGAACCCATAAAAAGTTAGTAATTACCTCATGAATCTGGGCACTTTTCCATGATTAACCATCTCCAGTTGTAATGCATTCCATAACTGAAAGTGCGGAAGAAGAAGACGAAAAATCTATCAAAATGATTAGACCACTTGTCTTTCGATTCAGAATGAACTAATGAAGGGGTTTGATTCATAATCTACTAATGAAGGGACTCCTTTCGCGTGATGAGCATAAAAGACATAATGATGATAGCAATACAAAATACTATAAAATTATAGTGTTCACCACTAACCACTTTCAGCAAAACAATTCACAGGCACAGTGTGAAGTTACAATTAAGAAGAGTCATTCAGAATAATTTACCTTGGATTGTTGAAAACCAATCAAGTAATCATCATGTTGAAATTTCAAACGCTGCAAAACAAAATCCAATGAAACCCTTAAACTCAGCTTTGAGATAAAGTGAACAAAAAAAAAAATCATATAAAATTAAGATCACCAATCCACATACATAATCAATCACATTGACCCAAGCAAAAAATTGTCTAACAACTACCCTATCTCAGGTAATGAGCAGAGAAGTAGTTCTAGATTCACCACCAAAATACACATATTCATGAAACCCTCTAGATTCTTTTGTAGAGACAGAAAGAGGCTTGAGGAAAAAAACAAAAATTTGAATAAAGAAAGTTAGGTTAAAAATCTCTAACACACGATGTGCAAAATCCTTTAGTTGTTATTGCCACGAAAGAAAATTCTAAAAGTGAAGCAAATACATAGATAACTGATAAACTTACCTGGTTGAAAGGATTAATGTGAGGTTCTTCTGCTCGTAAATGAGGATTAAGAATGGCGAGTCGGTTTCATTGAGAGGAAAAGAAACATTTTGACATTGGATGGTAATATTAACTCTGTCGATGAAACCGATGACAATCAGTCTGTCGATTTTGGGTAACGCATGAAGAATTTGATCTGGGATGTTGGATGAGGGCGGATAAAAAGGCTGCATTCTGAGCCACGATTTATCTCCTCCATTTTCATATATTTTTGAGAAATGGAAGCCGTTGATAGATTGAAAAACTCAATTAAGAGCCGTCGTATGGTTCAAAGATAGAATCAAGTACAAGGCTTTTTAGAAATTGTCACAAATTAAGTGATACCCAAAAAATAAAAAATATAGTACATATTATGAAGTAATTTGATAACCCTTAATAAATTTAGTAATGGTTAAATTATCTTTAATAAATTAGAACAAAATAAGTGTTAATAGATTAGCATGTTAAGATTAAGCTTTAGATTTTGATTTATCTTTTTAAATCTCCCTTATAAAGCATTGGACAACTTAGGCAAGTTAAAGAGTGGTCCAGATTTCTCCTGGGGGAAGCTAAATCTACGGCTATGAAATGATGAGTTTAATTAAATATCAATAATAAATCAATCAATAACCTAAACACCCAACCACATCTCTCACACCATGTCGAGAGTTGCGGTAACCTCCCCTCCCATTGGCCGATCAACAAAACCCTCGCTCCTGATTGGCCGAAATCAAAGTTAGCCCCCTTTCATGACCGTTAATTTTTAATAGAATATGAAATCTAGGCCTTCGGATTAGCGGTAAAACCTACAAATATCTTTCGGGGAGGGCCCACAAGGTTTTTTCGGAAAAAAACAAAAAATTCCATGTACAAGGAAAATCAATATGTATAAGTTTTTTTTACGAGATTTACATACCAAAGAAGAAAAAAAAACATTACAGGATTCTTTCATGAGCAATTAATAGAAAAGAAATCTTCTAAAATATACAAATATCTTTCGGGGAGGGTCTACACGTTTTTTTTTTTTTTGGAAACAAAACAAAAAATTCCATGTAGATGGAAAATCAATATGTATAAGCTTTTTTTACAAGATTTACATACCAAAGAAAAAAAGAATAATATCTTTACGGGATTCTTTCATGAGCAATTAATGGAAAAGAAATATTCGAAAATCTACAAATATCTTTCGGGGAGGGCCCACACATTTTTTTTTGGGAAAAAAAAAATTCTATGTAGAAGGAAAATCAACATGTATAAATTTTTTTACGATATTTACATACCAAAGCAAAAAAAATTATTTTTACGGGATTCTTTCATGAGCAATTAATGGAAAAGAAATCTTCGAAATTCTTTAGCGTAAATATCGAATCATTCCCTTTCCCTTTTTAGTAAAAAATCCTAAAAATTTCCATATCGGAAGAAAAATCAACAGGTTTTTATGGAACTTTTTAATTGGCAAACAAGTTCTATCATTGGCAATTATTTAATAGAAACAGAAAAGGAAGTTTTGTATGGTTTATGTTAGGGAAATATATATATGTATATAAGTTATGCAAAACTCATGTCAAGATAAAATTATACGGATATTTTATTAACCGCCTTTATTGGTTTATCAAGAAAAATAAATAAATTTAGAAAACACGATCAGGATATATGTAGATATATTTTTTAAGTTATTTTGTTCTTTTATATAGAAATTTAAAACAATCCTATGCGGAAATAATCTTTTAGATGTTTATAATATTCCGTTCTTAAGAGATAAATTTTAAGTTATTTTGTTCTTTTATATGGAAATGTGAAACAATCCTATACAGAAAGAATCTTTTAGATGTTTAAACTATTCTGTTCTTAAGAGATAAAAATATGGTAAATACAAAATTGTAGTACTAATTACGGTATGTATGTATGTCAAGTGCAGCATTTTTTTATAACTACTCCAGAGACCTAATTTTCTTATTACTCCATTGATGTTCAATTACTCTGTGCTTTTTTTTATCTATTTTGAGACATTGATTAATATCTGTTTTCTGTCCTTGATGATTTAGATCGAGTTCCACTATTGTGGTTGCACTGAAGGATCGTGGTCTGGGGTAATTCATTCTTTTCTGTTCTCTTTCTTAGTTTTTCTGTTTTTTTTTTATTTCATTTCTTGCTTTTGTGGAATTAAGTTCTAGAGTTATCAATACTTTTTAATTTTGCGTGTTGATTTTTATCCTTTTGTGTTCTCACAATTTTGGATAAAGGTCCAGATTGCATTGAAGTTGAAGATCTTAAGTATTACCCCTAAGAGACCTCCAAAGTGTATTGGTCGTGCTAGTTTTGTTTCCAGTACCTCCAAAGATTTCTAACTCCTTTTTTGGTTTGGATTTTGTTTGTTTAGTTTTATTTGGTGTAGTGCAATAGATTGTTATTTTATCTTCTCTGTTAAACAGCTTACAAGTGAGGAGTTTGGTGTACATCTTCTCACAGAACTGTAGCGACCTATATTTGAAAGATGAATTGGAAATTAAAATGTACAAGTTCTTTGAGTTACATCTTTTCCTTTGAATTATGACAATTTTACTTTTGAGGAAAGTCCTTCCAGTGCTTGAAATGTGTGAGTTTGCAGATTAGTGAAGTCAGAATTTTCTGGACCACTAAAAAGTAAATCAACTGCAAGAGATCTTAGTGCAAGTACTAGTATATAATACTAAAATGGTAGAACAAACCTTGAAGTGGAGACCATAATTAGATATCTTATCTAATATTTATTACTCCTAGTGAATGTAATTACCATCACACCCGGTATAGTAATTGATTCCGGTTGGAATTTTCTGTTTTCGATTTTGATTAACAAGGATTGTGCGAAATAGGTGTATTAGGGTAAGAACTTGATTTTGTAGTTTCAATTTTGATACCATCCATAGATGCTTCGAGCTTAGTTATGGTGCCTTTGGTTTTTGTACAACTGAGTGAATTAAACTTATCTATCTTTTCTGGATAACCTGATCTATGCAGACCGGTATGATGGTTTCCATGATCTTTTGCAGTTTTTATATCATATATCTCTTAGCTTTTATGTGAATCTTGCATACCATCTCTTTTATTAGTATGCTGCTTTGTTACACTTAAGTAGTTAAACCTTCGTTGTACTTCCATTTGGATTGTATAATTCACTATTTTCAATTCTTATGGCATTCAATATAATTTATTAATTATTTTCTTTTCAAATATTTTCTTTTCGATTTAAAATTGTTGGCGTTTTTGTAGATATTATTACTATAGTTTTTTTTTCTTTTCCTTTTTTGAATATGGATTTTGACTTAAGGTTTATATGTGAATTTTATTTTGAATTCTTTAAAAGATATAAATATGTTTTGGAGATCAACTCATGGAGATCGACTTCTTGGTCTCATCCGTTATGTTAATTGTAGTGGATTACTGATAAAAATTCTTACAGAACTGAAGCAAAACTGATCAGTGATCACTTTCCTTCATCGACCTAGGATGCTGAATCTCCAGAAGTGGAAGCCTTATTACAGCTGGTGGTTTTTTTATTTTTAGGCGGGGTGAATAGATGAACATGTCCTTGCATATATAAATCTTGAAAAAACGCACGTATTGCGACAACACAAGTATAGTTTGTGAATTGTTCTAAATGAGATAATTATTAATTGTTAACTGTGTTATAATAGATCCTAAAATAATATCTATCTTCAGAATTATTCTTTCACTCCTCTATGTGATGGTTGTAATACCAACAAGGTCCTTACGGAACTGATACAAGACATTAATTACCATTTACTTATGCCGCAATTCTATCTATATTGTGTAGGCTTCTTTGGAGCTGAAGTAGAGTGTGTTGTACTGTGGTAAAGTAGCGAGGTATGCATCTTTGGACGGGTTTTAATCATGAGAAACCATCTTTTCTTTTTATTTTGGTTTAGTGACAAAAATATCATTTTTTAAGATAAGATTTGCTTAAGACAAAGGTCCATATAGTTGGCATTTGCTTGGACAGTCCCTTTATGGGGTTTAATCAACTTCTAGGAGCTCGACACTCCACTTTTTCGAAGGGAGAAGATTGCCCATCATTTTGTTTCTGAAGAATTAGTGCTTACATGTTATCAGTAAGATGAAGGTAAGCTCTCTATTTGCTACCCCTTTATGTGTATGCATCACTTGCGCTCAAGTGTCAATATAATAAATCTCATTATATCCAACCCCGCTTATATTAGGTGATGGTACTTGCTATATTTAACTTAAATGACAGATGGCATAGTTCATGTTAATATATATTAGACCTGCGAAATACAGTGTAATACTGCCGTCGTATCTCAGAAACAACTTTCTTAATCTCAAGGTAACTCCAAAGATGATTCATAACAGCCTTGAAAAGGCACTCGGAACAGTGAAATATGGAAAACTCTTTTAAGTAGATGGATTACTTAAATTTTTTTAGCTCAAGGTCTACCTTGCTGTTTTGGGTTTGGTGGTTTACTTCCATGATATTTGGATGGTTCTTCTCAATACTTCCTATTGGTTATTAAGGACATGTTGGTGTGGATATTTGCAGCTAGAAACAATACTTCTTTAACTTACGAGATGGCGAGCATTCTCTCTGGGATATTTGTCGGATTGTTATAACTTGGAGTGATATTTCGATCAGCGTTTGAGATTCATCAGGTGATTGTTAGTATACAGTTTGAGACACTAATTGGGTGAGTTTTGTTAAATTTAATTATGTTGCTTTTCAATCAACTCTTACATCTTGGGATAGTACTGTCTAAGTTGTAGCATAAAGAATACTTTAGATTGATATGGTGGGTATGTTTTCTTTGATCTGCATTGATAGTGTTTCCTTATAAATAATAATTTTGTACTCTTTGTAAATTCTTAGTATAGTTTTCGGTTTCTGTAAAATTTAATGTTTGTTGATACTTAATAAAAACGAAGTTGAGAAAAGCATTCAATTGTGTAATTCGTGAAGTTTGTATTTTCTAATGAGAGAAGTTTCTCCAAAAGGGTAGGTTGCGGTTAGTATTTTCTGTATACTTTCAGAGTTTGAGTTTCTAAAAGCACATTCAGCATCCATGACTTTGAAAGGTTGAAGATTTTTTTAAGAATTCACCCACTCTTTTTTGTTTTGAATCTGATCTTTTTTTTTGTCTGATGCTTACTCATGGTGTTCTAATTTATTAGCCTTTATTGCATAATAGAATGAGAAAGGCACGGTTACAGTTCATTAGAGAAACACATGCCTCTAAAGTTGCAGGACGGGGGTGTGGTGGTTAGGCACCATGAGTAAACTAGAAATATGCAAGTATTCATAGGTATTAAAAAAAAATTGTTCGATTGTGTTAATTAGTGGGATTGACAAAGGCTTATGATAATATTTTTCGCCACTAACCTAAACCATCTTCACCATAGGGTATTAATCTGACTAACATACATGTTTGTGTGCAATAGAGATATAAATAGGTGGTTTAACGGGTTTGCAAGAGGAAGAAAGGCTTGATGGTGTGCACAAAAAGAGAAGGTAAAAATAAATATTCGTTTTCACTTAAATAGGAACATAGAAATCCCGTTGCTGAGCATATGTTTGGTATCAACCTTTTGGATATCTACTTTTCTATGTCTAACAAGACCAAAATATCTACTTTTCTATGTCTAACAAGACTAAAAGATTTCCGTGTCTGATATGCCAAACAGTGAGGGTAATCTTGGATTGGTATTTGAGTACAATAATTATATTTCTGGACGTCTATTTATTTGTATTTAGTTTTTTTGTGCAATTTTACAAAGGGTTGGTACATCAAATTCAAGTATTTAAGTAGATTTTACAGTTGAATACAATCGCATCTTTCAAAGGTAAGATGGTTTTTTGTATTATAATCAGGACCACTATGCTCTAATTTTAGTAAAATAAAATAAAATAGTTATCTGGCTACTCATAGTATAGTGTTATATTTTGGTTGCATTAAGCCTTCAACATAAGGAAAACAAACGTGTTCCATATACTTCAATCTCTTCATGTCCACAACAAACAAGCTTTGAAGAATAAAGGTTAAAGATGCTACCAATTTCTTTAGGTATTCCTAGAAAATCATCTCAACGTCAATCATAACTCAAAAGGTTGAACTACAGTTTACACGACTTTTTTTTCTTTACAATTTAATATTTGGTTATTGGATATTGTAGCATTGATTCGGTATAGTCGCATTGTGTCAAAGTTTTTTTTTTGAATGATTTATATGTATTCCATTTCTTAGTGTATTTCTGAATGATACTAGGAGGCTAATGGAACGCATTTCAATGAGGAGCCTTAGGAAGCTCGATGTTGATTGACTGTCAACTCTGAATCTAGATGGCATAAAATCTGAATTGGGTAATGCCTAAGGATTTCAGTGGCAGTGATAACCAATGATCATCTTCTGAAACTTACTACAATTCCGGAACCAAGTTTCCATTACAAAAGAGTCCTTTTAAAATTCTCACGTCTCAAGCTCTGTATCAGTCAGTATCGTTATTGGGTATGTACACTTCATTGAGTAGGTCTCATTCGTCATTATATGTCATGTCAGGTTGTAGTTAGACTTTATAGAATTGAAATTTTATGTTTTTTTTTATTTGGTTAAATTAACTAATTCAATAAAGCAAGATTAATGCTTGCCCACTGGAATGAAGCGAATATGAATAGCCACATTAACTACAAACCATTACGTGAATAGTACCAAAGAATTACGAGAGTCATCTAAACTTTGTTTCATATAATCTAAAATGATCATTTATAACGTTTACTTTTTGTTTATAATTTGTTTGTTTCATCCAGATACTATTTTAGTCATGCATTCGCACATGCATATCGAAATAGCTTTATTGATTTTTTATTTCCTTTCTTTTATCATACTTTATATTTTATATACTTGGTTAAATTTGAGAATTTATATTCAATCATGACTTATCCGGAAGAAGCATAATATAAAAGAAATACCGGAGTTACAAGTTGAGATGTATATATCATTATTTGGAAACACTTGGTGGTGGTAGTGGTGGAGATGTTGGAGTGGTGATGTTGATAAAGTTAGGGGCAGTGAGGGTTTTGAGCTGGTGGCGGTCAGATTAAAGTAAGCCGTAAAATGGAAAAAAATGAAAAAGAATACGAAATAAAAAGGTGAGAAAATTAGGGATATACGTAAGTAATGCAATGGTTGGTTAAGAATTTTATTTTATTTTTTGCTTAACAATCAATTTTATTAATATCCAAAGAAGTTAACAAGGATTAGAACCAAGGAAATCAAAAGCAAATACAAAAAAGTAAACAAAAATGGAGCCATTAGTATGGCATATACTTAGCTAAAGTTGGTGATTTGCTGCAAATGGCACGACTAAAATCTAGTCGAGCATGGAATAGGTGATTCGCTGTGAATGACACTGCTACAACCCAGCCATCTGTGAATGGAACTGCTACAAGCTTACAACCCATCGTGTTATGGATAGGTCTATACATGGGAATTTTTATGGTTTTGTATTGGAATTAGTTATCCAAGACAAATATGCTTGCATTTGTACAAATTACCATCTTCGGCTCATTAGCGCTTTAGAAGTGGGAGGAATTGAAGTTGTAGAGTGTCGGGTTTAAGAGCCGGATGAATTTTTTTTATTTTACTTATATATAAGAAAGAAAAAAATGGTAATTTACCTATGATTTGACCAAGTTGATAATATAAGAAAGATTATTGTTGGTAATTTACCTATGATTTGATCAAGTTGATAATATGTTAATGCATTTTATGGATGAATTGGGATTTTTAAGTTTGCCTGCAAATTTATAAGAAAGTTATGTGTTTGTGCAATTGCAGAATGTAACGAATGCTTGAGAACTTGCTACACTAGAGGCTGTGATAAAATGAGAGAGGATATCCTATTATCTTCTCTGGTGGAGAAGAACACCACATAACATTAGTCTTATTATCTTGATACAACCTTTCTGACTATATTTGTAAACTTCTAATAATTGTGGTCCTATAGTTGCATGTAATATTGTCATTGTATAAACCTATAGGGTTAATATGCTATACCCCATTCCAATTTTCCTGTCTAAATGATGTTGTTTTGCCGGTTCATATTGTACATAGGTGTTTTTCAACCTCCGATTGCCACGCTTGAATCTCCAGATCTACAACTCAAGGAAATGGCACATGTTGCTTTAGGAAGATTGTCTCAGGTTACTTATATAATTAGTAACCTCTTTTCTCATTCCCAAAATTTTTAGAATACAACATTATTGGAATGGTCAAAGAATTAATAAACATATCTGATATTAAGATTATCATATTTTTCACGACCAACTGTAAACTTCCATCTTACAATTGTTAATTTATCAGAATTTAATTAGTAACTCAATTGTACATTATAATTTTTAGAACCACCCTGAAATGTGTACGGGGCGAAGTCGCGTGTCTCAGTAGAAAAAAGAACCAACTCCATCGGTCGACCAGTGCAGAAGCTAATGAGAAGGGTATCTAACTTTCCTATCAATTAAACGATAATCAATTAACCAATAGAGATGATATTTATAGATATTCCAATGCACCTGGAAAACGGGTGAGGGGCGGTGCCCCGCTATACCAAATCAGCAGTTCCCACTGGACCTGGTGCGTAGCACGGGTTACATACTAGCTTCCAAAAATAACTTATGCAATATCTTTCACAATAAGGGAAGCTCTATGTATTGTAAAAAAAATGGAAAATAAAAAAATATACTCTTAGCTATGTGCGGACATGGTCAGTTTGATCTTCATGCATATGATAAGTATATATAAAGAACAATGGTTGATTTATATTTTGCCGACGAGAAGTAAAAGAATCACTGGCTAATGTTCATATAAGAAATAAGAATTGTCAAAATGATAAATGGTAATGATTATGGTAGTGCCCAGTAAATCAAGGATGGAATATGATAACATTTTGTTCGATAATGAAAATAAGCATCATATCGACGCCATAATATTTCCAAATAAAATTGTTTGTGATGAATATGATAAGTATATATATGATTATAAGTTTTGTATTTATGATGAACACTACCGCTACTTGGAACTTGGAATTAATATAATGATGAGTTATTAAGAAGAGGATTAGTAGGGTTGTCAATGGGTGCTGACAACATTGCCAATGGCATGTAAAAGCACTCAAATCTGTTGGTTTTTATGGTTCAATTCATGGGTCGAATTTGAATATATGATTTGATAATTTTAGTTAATAAAACCTAAATCCATTTTGATTGGTCTATATTGTGAAAAGAAAGATTGAGATTGGTGATTGTTTTTTGTTCCATCGTGTGAAAGCTTCATCGTTTTTATGTGTTAATTGCCTGACAAATGTATTATCACTGTGATTGTGTGTATATAAAAAAATTAGAAATTCCATAAGTGAATAGATTACTGATAGTTCAATTAACCCGACGTAGCTTAAGTTTTTTCTCAGCAACCAAAGTATCAATTGAAACAAGAATGAAAATTGGTCGCTAGGAATAAGGTTAGTCCAATAATTCCAACAGTTGAGAAAACAGCAGGATGTGCAAACTCCTCAAGCCCAACAGTCCAACTAAAATTTTGAATCACACGCCCATCAAATTTATATTACAAGTATATGTAGAAGAGAAAATGAACAAAAGAATGAAGATATTTGAAAAAGGGACCTCGCAATATTACGCTCGACATAAATCTAAAGTAGAGAACTTGAAACTTAAAAGTGACTTTTTGACTTCTTGGAAGAAGTCAGTTTGGGTATCGAATTCAGATCAACTCCTAGAAGCACAAAAGACCGTAATTTTTTGCGAAGCAAAAAAATATTTTTCTTATGATTTCTGTTCTGGATGATTATGCTTTTGTATCCAAATGCGTTATAATTGGGCGTTTGGATGTAAACTAAGAACTAACTTTTCTATTTCTAGAAATCTGCTTGCAGATATTGTTTTAAGACGACTTTAAGAAGCAAAAAATTTTTGCTTTTAAGCGAAATAAAATGTTATTGCTTCTGAATTCTGGAACTGACTCCTGGTATTCAAACATGTTGTAACGACAATTGAGTTTGTATGACTTTCAAAGCTTACTATTGTAGCACTTCTGTCATTGAAGAGTAAAGTTGTAGGTACTTGCGTAGGATTCTTAAAAACTTAAGTGTCGATGTCCTGGCATGTAGCAAATGCTAGAACCTATCTGATGCATACACTACACCAAATTCCTGGAATAGTAACAGGAATTCGTAACGGCTTATGGGCCGTTACAAAATACCGTTACAAAATGTCGTTACAAAAAATTTCGTAACAAGCAGGAGCCGTTACTAAATTTTTATGGCCGTTACTAATTTTTTACAGGCGTGCCACTCACCCGCTTGGTCACACTATGTTCATCACACCTTGAGTATGTGTGTGTGCCACTCACATGCGTACCATTATATTTCCACCCTACACTCACTTGTACTAGAGGATGTTTCTTCCCCTAACTTAGTCTTTTCCTCCCCCTTCCCTCTCAAGTATTCTCTTCATTTTCATTTCTCTATCTTTTTATCTCCTCTTGCCTCTCCTTCTCTTCCCTCTCATATTTTGGGTTTCGATTGCAGCTGACATCTTGTTTTTATCATAAAGATGTTCAATCATAATCAGTGTTTCGATCTGGGTAAGTGTTCATAGTTTTTCGATTTTAGGATTTCTTTGTCTGTGTTTAGGTTTTCAGAAGAAAAAAAATTCGAGTGTTGAAAACTAAAATTGTAGATTTCATATATAAATTCTCTATCAAATTATGGTTAGAGCTTAGATCTGTTAATATCTCATCTTAATCTTGCTTTTGAGATCAAAATATCAAAAAAATTCAACAAAAAATTCTAGGGTTTCTTGATCTTAAAATATGGAAAAAAATTATATCTTTAATCTTGATCGAAAATCGGTCTCCATATCTTTAATAAGAAGCATTAAATCTCTATTACCAACAAAATTGATTTGATTTTATATAGCTTCCAGTTTTTATATATTTGTTCTTGCTGGGGTTGAAGGTAAATTCAATTCTGAGAAGAAATTATGGATTTAGTTTGTTGCAGTGGTGGAAGAAGAAAATGAAGGAGATGGCCAAGAACAAGAAGCTGCCGAGGTAGTGAGTTGTTTGCTGTGATGATGGAAGGAGTTAGCTGAAATGGGTGTTTGTTTGAGCATTTTCAGATGAGGTGGTGAACTGAAATTGCAGGAAGGTTGAGTGTGGAAGATATGTTTAATAATGGTGGCAGCAAAACGATGGTGAGTTTGGTTATTTTCGGTAATTAGTTAAAGCAATAGAAGACCGTGATTGGTTGAATTAGTTGAGCTGTTGTTGTTGATTACAGATGAAAATGGGTTTAATCTAATGTTGCCAAGGGTAAAAGGATGCTGGTTCTGGTGATGCAGTTTGAGCTCATAAGGAAGGATGTATAGGTCAAAAATCGATGTTGTTGTGTTAGTGACGGCTGAGTTATAGTGGTTGTTTCTCTGTGAATTGTTGGGAATAGCAGAATGAGTTGCAGCTGGGCGTGCAACTAGATGAACATTGCATGTAGGTGATTGAACCTGCAGAATGGATGTGGAAACATTCATACTCAGGTGACTGAACTACTTCTGCTTTTGCTATTATGACTTTCAACAAGAGACATTTTTTAGCAGAATCCTTCTGCTTCTTCTCTTGCTTGTCTTGTTCTTATGTCTTGCGCTTCTTGTTACTTCGATATATATTCATCTAGTTTTTATTTTGGTAAGTTCTTCCGCTTTTGCTTCGATATATATCCTTCGGCTTCTGCTTTTGCTTGTCTTGTTCCTTACTTGAACTTTTGTTTGTCTTGTTCTTATGTCATGCATCTAACTAGTGGATAATTAATGGATTGGAAGGTGTATGCAGGGTATTAGGAATTCCGGCCTATTTCCGGCAGAGAAGCTACATGGGTTTGAGTGAGCCTTTCATACTATTGTAGGTAATACACTCCCAGTTAGATGTAAGTTTGTTTTACTAACTGTATCCTTATGAATATGAAACCCATCGCTAACTCTGGTAGATTGTCACTCCAATTTTGGCTTTGAGAAAATTAATATTATCTAATTTACTGATTATGACTGAACTTACAACCTCCTGAATTGATGAGTGATATTGTAATGGTTCATAGGAGTCTTAAGTTGTGTGCACATTGTCCTTAAGTTTATCACTATTACTTGTCGAAATAGTGATATCCTTCACCAGTACGCTTTCTGTGTATTTTTAGTTGGAAATTTTCTCTATGTAATTCGTAATCTTGTTTATATACTCCTGCACTCTGCAGGTTCTTTTCTTTATCGAATTTTGTCTTTCAGCTCTGGGTGCACTTGTAAATTATTGTTGATAACCCGTGGTGGCTTCTATAATTGGTTTGATTTATTCTTTTGCCAAACATTTTATATCTAAGTTGATATCTTTGTGACGCAGGCCCCTCGGGTTACTGAAGATAATGCTCTCAGTGTTCCCAAAATTTTATATCAGTAGCTCATGCATTTTATTGTCTTGTGAGTGCTCAGCTTATATTCTTTTAGTGATGGTTTAGTACAATTATCATTTTCAACAATGCAGTGTATTGTGCTCTTTCTTTGCCTAAGTGACAATTGGTTGTAGGATAAAACTTCCACTTATAATTTACTGCCTTATTATATAGCTTACAATATGAGGGATCTTATTGTTTTACCTAAATTGACTCTTGAAAGGGGTTTGGATGATATTAACCATCTTCTTTTTTTATATATTCTAGCATCTCTACAACTATCATTGTAATACGTGTTTCATGTGCATTATTACTGAAGGAGGTTAATGTTGAGGCCAAGAGGGATGCTGAAGAGGCAGCTCTTGATGCAGAAGTCCGCAATTTCCATACTTAGGTAATTATGGATCTAGCTCTCACAACTTAATAAGGAAGCACCAACCGGATCTTAGAAAGATAAAAAACCAAGGTTGTTCAGGTGATGAAGAACTATTTTAACAATACTCACTTAGTAATATTAGATTTATAAGGTTGAGGACCAAGAAGAGACATAGGTTCGTTTGTTCCTGCTGGTATTATTATTATTATTTTTCTGAAAATTGTATCATGTTAAGAAGCTTGAATATGAATAGGTACCGGTAGTTTAGGTTCTCTGTTCTTATTCTTGCAACTCATTTAGTGTATCTATATCCTCAAATACCAATTGCTCTCACTAGACATGGACACCATCATTACATAGCATAAGTGTTCCTCTAACATTGGGTAATCAAGAGTCACTTTTAAGCAAACTAGAGTTCCTTCATTTGATTAGATCTTGTTTTGTTTTCCTATCCTTTTGGTTTTTACACGTACATTAAAGAATATATCATTTTCATAGAGCAACTACTGTGTGATGTTGTTTTGTTGAGATTCTTCACTGCATCTGAAGGGTGTAATGATTTTAATCTACTCAAGTACTGATGGAATTTCCCACCACAATAATGCTGGAGTTATCTTAATCTGTATTAGTTTGAAAGTAAATCTCATAGGATACTCTGTCTGTAACTCACCTTCCCCACCTACAAGAGTACCCTCCCAAGCGTCTCTTGAGTTCCCGCTATTTATTTAGACACACAACACTTAGCCTGTACTATTTCTCTTATGCAATGTGTAGCGATATTGTATGAAATTCGTAGTTATAGGTGTTGGAGATATGGTTAATTGTATTCCCAATTTGAATTGAGTGGTGGTTTTTTATGGTTTGTAGGTGATGTGGAACATACACATTTGGAAAAGGGATTGGATTATGCGCTACTTAACAATGTGCGTAATAAGATTAAGAAACCAGAAGCTGGAGAGGAAACGGATAGAAAGAATAGGTGAATGAACGAATAAATTACTTTGAGGCTTCTGTAATTATTTATTTTGTGTGTGTTGGGTGATGTTATGCTTGCTTTTATCGGGTGGGGTGTTTTACTAAGTTTGTTGTTGGTGGTGTCCAGCAAAGTTACGAAGGAAGATCATGCTGTGTCTTTTCATGCCGTGACTGCAAAGGTGTGTTTTTCCTGCATATAATGTGATGAACTTTTTATTTGTATTGGATTTATAGTTACGGTAGATGAGAATGGGAAGGAGTTGTGTTTATTTGGTTTCTGACATTGATTTCCTGGTTGTGCAGTCAGTGTATCAATGGATTTCAAATCCATAGACTGTTATCAAGTTGAATGAGATGTTTCTTCCTAGTCGAATGTCATTTATCTTCAACATGGTAATAATCTTTTGGACATGCTCTTTAGATTTTTATTCTGATGCCCGTTATTGAGATTCGATTTTTCGTATGATAGGTGGGTTGCAAAGTGTCTTGCACTTATTTGTATGGTAGATGTTTTCCTTGTGGTGTTTTGTATATGATGAACTAGAGGCTAGCTAGTGCTTTGTATTTTCCGGTTTCCAATAGTGGGTCATGGAATTACAACATCAATGGAGTGAAGCATAACACTAAGAAAAGAAGGTTTGTCATTATTTTCTCAGTTCCATCTAAATTAGTGTTTACCAACTCTTACTGCATTGAATTGATTATGATGTTTTTTTATAGGCTGAGATAATTGAAGAGGTTGCCGTAATGTCTTTCTTTCTTTCTTGTTAAGGAGCAAGATTGTGCTTAATATCGTCGAGATGGGTACCAGGGATGAGAAGTTGTACCAATCGGATTCTATGTTGGAAGTTAGTAAGTTTCTATGTATTGAATTAGAAATTTGGAACTTAGTTTCTATCTATTCCCTTAGAATTTGATACTTAACAAAAATATTGGTACTTAGAAGAATTTGTGTACTTAACAAAAAAAAATTGTACTTAGAATAATTTGTGTTGTTTTCTGACATGAATTGGTTGAATGTAGTGTAAATTGATTGTTGAATGTGGTTGATATGAAAGGTGGATGCAGGTTAATAGAAATTCCGGCTTATTTCCGGAAGAAAATGAACTGCCGGTAAAAATTGACCCGGTCAAAATTGGTCAATATTGACTAACTTTGACCAGGTCAATTTTGAATGGCCGTAATTTTTTTACTGTTACAAAAAAATTCGTAACGGCTGGAAGATGTTACGACCACGTTGTTATAACAAATTCGTAACGGCCCTGAGCTGTTACAACGTGGCAGGTTCGTAACGTCCCCCGCCTGTTACTAAGGGCCGTCATAACAAAAAATCGTAACGACTACATTGCCGTTACAAAAAAAATGTAACGCCCTGTTTTGTAACAGCCAAGAGCCGTTACAACCCGTTTTAGTAACGGCTCAGGTATGTTACTAATCCAGGAATTTGGTGTAGTGATAAATAATATGTTTGAGACCAATTATAACACGAACCGAGAGAACAATATACAAATTCAACGTGGATGAAGAAAGCACACTGATAACTTAATAAAAAACTCTTATGATCCTTAACCTTCATGTATTCCAGGATAACAAATCTCACATGGAATCCATAAATAGGTAAACAAATCATAACCCGCTGATCCAAATTTAACGACCAAATGGAGCCGAATGCATTAACAGGTGGATCTATGCCATCATTCAAGATAATAATAAAAGTATTTCAATTAAATATATATATATAAATTTGTCTTCGATGATGTAAAATAACCACAATGTTTAACATAAGCACAATTTTCGGGAAAAAAAAACAGAATGCAATCTGCTAAAAAATAATTTTGTTTTATTGAAAAATGGGGCAGACTGCTTAGAAGAAATATTAACTGCAACTGGGTAAATCAATGCTCATTAAATTCAAACTCGACGAAAGAAACTTCATATACCCCACTTTAAAAGCACGTGACATATTTCATCGTGATAATGCTTTGGAGAAAGCATATTTATTAAAGAAAAATGAACGGGTAATTAAGTACAACTTTTGACAGAGAACAACTCCAGACACCTACTAAGAACAACCTGGTAAAAAAATAAAAGTATGACACAATAGAAAACTGGATGAACATGATGATGATATGGTCGAGATTATGGAGAAGGATCATGACATGCCACCATTGGTTGAGATATATGAAGAATGCAATGAAGTGCTTACTTATTAATAGAGTTTATAGATATCATGAGCGTTTTTTATTAGGAACACCGCTTTTGAAACGTATTATTATTCTTCGGCGGTATATTATTTAATTATTTTAAACCGTGGTAATTTTAAACTAAATGGATGCGAGTTTTATAATTAACAGTGATATCATGGCGTTCTTTCTTGGGGATCAGTGGATAAAACCTATTAAGCTGTATCATGAAACTACGCTTAAGAAGTAGTTCAAACACCACCAACGGACATGTAATGCTGGCAAGGTCATAAGAAAAATTGTACTCAACATAGTAGTGTTACATACTTACATTAATCGACTTCTAAATCTAGACATAAATAAAGGTATCTCTGCAGTAGCCCTGCATGCACACTTCTAGCATTTCACATTTCTTTTTGTATTTTTTTAAAAATTGCATTTCGCAAATTTACATGTGATATATATATATATATATATGTTCCAGAACTCCCACAGATAAAAACGTTAGATATGTCAATTTGTTAATAAAAAAAGGTTGGACAAAAAAAACCTGTCATTATGTTTAATTGCAAATATCCATACGCAAATTAAATTATTTGAAATCCAAAACCTGTGGAGTCAATTTCTTTTTAATTATTTTAATATCTATCTATAAATTTGATACATAAATTTAGGTTTATAATACCGAATTTAAATCATCAAATCATTAGATACCTAAAGGGTATCAGAGTTCCATAGCCCTTTAAAAGATCAAATTATTCAAAGATTGTTCACAAAAAAATCTAATGCATTTGGCCATGGGCGTGGGGCGAAGCCCCGCCACATTAAATTAGCTTATCCACAGGCCCCAGTGCGTAGCACGGGTTACATACTAGTGTTTGTTTAATTAATCAAATAAATATTCTTTCATTAATACAATACATAACAAATTTATCTTATATGAAATCAATAGACATTAATGGTGGTTGTGATGGTGGGTGGGGGTAGTGGATCAATGGTGGTGGGTGTTGATGAGAATGGTGGAGTGATGACGTTAATGGTGGTGGTGGAAGAAGTAGTAGTGGTAGTGGGATGATAAAGATGTCCTAAGAAGATAAATTACTTAGTTACCCTTGGTTTATTTTTTATTTGATATAACTTTTTTTTCAAATTTAAAATAATACTTTTGTTAATACAGTACATAATAAATTTATTTTATATTGAATCAGTAGAATATATTGGTTGTGATGGTGGGCGGGGGTGGTGGATCACCGGTGGGGATAATGGCGGTGGGTGTCGGATGTGAGAATGGTGGAGTGATGACGTTAATAGTGGTGGTACGTGCTGGAAGATGTACTGGTAGGAAAAGTTAAATCTACGGCTATGAAATGATCAGTTTAATTAAATTTCAATAATAAATATTTTATTAGTATTTCACAATAAATGTTTGTTTAATTAATCAAATAAATATGCTTTTCTTAATATAATATAATAAATTTATGTTCTATTAAATCAGTAGACATTAATGGTGGTTGTGATGGTGGGTATGGGTGGTGGATCAACGGTGGGGATAATAGTGGTGGCTATTGGTGAGAATGGTGGAGTGATGACGTTAATGGTGGTAGTGATGGTGGAAAAGTAATGGTAGTGGGATGAGAAAGGTATTCTAAGATAGATAAATTACTTAGTTATCCTTGGTTTATTTTTTTTATTTGATATTACTTTTTTTTAAAAATTTAAAATAATACTTTCATTAATATAGTACATGGTAAATTTATATTATATTGAATCAGTGGACATTAATATTGGTTGTGATGGAGGGCGGGAGTGGGGGATCAGCGGTGGAAAAAATGGTGGTGGGTGTTGGATGTGAGAATGGTGGAGTGATGACGTTAATGGTGGTGGTGTTTGAAGAAGTAGTGGTAGTGGGATGAGAAATATGTCATAAGGTAGATAAATTACCAAGTTACCTTGGTTTTTTTTTTTTTATGTTAGTTCTTACATTTATTTTTCTTTTATTTTTAAATTTTTTAAGTTAAAATAAATATTATGGGCCAGATATTTGTTGGGTCGGGACATGAAAGAAAATGAACAGTTGAGGACTATAAGGAAACCAAGTTCATTCTGAAAGTTAGATACCAAACAAATATAAAGCGCGGTTATAATTGAAAAAAATTATCTTGCATAAAAAGATGCCTCAGAAGACTTTATTAGAAAGCAAAAGAACAAACGTTTACACTAAGTAGATTGGTAGTCGAGCGACAAGCTAGGCCCCAACTCTTTTTGACATATAAAAAATTATTTACATGTAAACTCTAAATAATGTTTTATTCTGCATCCATACAAAAAAAAAACTGTTTTTGCGTATTAATCTAAATTTTGCATCTGGACAAGTTAGGCAAGATAAAGAGCGGCTGAGATTTGTTTAGGGAAAAGATATATCAATGGTTGTGGTTGTTTACATCATTATTGTATCATTAATTTCACATAATAGATATTTTTCTAATCTCTCATTATAAATGAAATATATTTTCATTAAATAAATAATAAATTTGTTAATAATCATTACGGATGATCGGGGTGGTCTTTGTGAGTGGTGGTGCATGGAGCCGGTGACGATATTGTTGGTGGTGGAAAAGGTAGTGGTGCTGAGTGGTTCCGATGATGGTAGTGCACGTGCTAAGTGTGTTAATGTCAATAATGTTTATTCTATGTCGTTAAGACATAAATAACATTTATTATGGAAGTTTTGGTTGATTTTCTTAGAGCATCTGCAATACTAGGGGTCAAGGTCTTAAATTGATATGACACATAGGATTTAAAACTTTTTCTACCAACTTTTCATCTCCAACACCAGGGTGGAGGTCATTAAAGAAGATGACATGCCCATGTGGGGTTCAAGTGGGGGTAAATGAGAAAGTCTAAATTAGACTTTCTTCATGACCCTGGGTGTTAAGTCCACATCATCTTTTTTCTCTAAATTTAGACAAAAAGTGTTGGATAGCACCTTGGGGATTGGAGATGGAATTTAGTTAGAAAGTCTTACCTTTATTATTTTTTGTCATGTAGTGAATGACCCACAACCAAAAAGTCTTATTAAGACCTCCAAATAGGATGACCTTGACCCCAAGTATTGAAGATGCTCTTAATGTTAAATTAATATGGTTATTAATACAAAAGAAACAATTGTACAGGCTAATCAAATTTTTTCCGAAAAACAACCCATGAAAAACCCAGTGATGATAGGGATAGTAAATGTTTTCAGTTAGTCTCACTACATGTTTCGCCTGGTGATTTTTTTCAAGAAAAATATTTAGGTCAACCTAGCAATTCTCAGAAAGAAAACATAACAATTAAAAAACATGGAGAATAATTGTCATTTTATATAGAGCCAACAAAAAAAATGTCAAAGATTAAGATTAACATAATTCTTTTACTTACTACGGAGGCCGTGCCGTTACGGTACGAGTGAAGTTATAGTCTCCCTTATAAAGCACTAGGGCTTAACCCGTTCCGTTACGGCACGGGGTTGTTTACTTTTTCGAAATGTAATTTTAGTCTTGTTTTTTATAGATTGTTGATAAAGCATTTAGCGACTATTGTCCTCAATTGAATAATTTTTTTTTATTACAACGTTTATTGTAACTTGAAGAAGATGAAACACTTTATAAAGATATAAAGTTGGCGATGAAAGTCACACGTAACATTTCTCGTTATCTTTACTTGTACAACCCATCTCACTATGTCAACTACATAGAGTCGTGTAATAAAAAAGCCTAAACATGGTTCCATTAAACTATTTTTTAAAACATCAATTCACCGGTGAAAGTAAAGTAAAAAGAAGCCAATTCATAAGCCTAAAAATTATACAATAAAGAGAGTTTGTAGATCGATAACTAATCATTATCACATTCGTATTACTGATAAGGAAATATAATTGAGAATCCTAAAATCTTATACGACAACAAAAAAATAAAAAATGAATCAATAACTGACTAATAACAATTTGCTCATACTACTCATTATTAGCGGACCAAAACCTAAGTAGCATTTCTATGGGACAAATTGCCTAATGTGTTAATTCCTTTGTCGCATACATATTACCTTCACCGAATACAAAACCATTACTAAATAGAGAAATAGTAGAGGGCAACATAGTCTCATCCCGACTGTTATGATCCTAAATTCATATATTACAATCTCAGAGGAAACAAAAATATTAAATCAAAATATCTGTCATCCATGTGAGCTAAAATATCTTATGTAAACTTTCCACATTCTCATAGTACCTACAAATAGCTCTCATTCATAGTTGAGCCGCGTTGTCACCAAATCACCCAATCAAGGCGGTGCTCCTAATTCTTGTCTCTCATATTCTCTCTTCCTTTTTTTATTTCTCTAAAATTAGGTTTCAAAGATGGCCGAACCTTTAATCTTTCAGACATTCCTTCTCATCCAGATAGACCTTGAAAACCATTTCTGATTCTTAAGTCATTTTATAACTTGAAATTTCATCGGAAGAAAATAGTCTCCTCTTCTTTTCCTCGCTTATGAATGGTTCCTGAATAAAAGTTATCCCTACTTTAAACCCATCTCTGCAACAATAAAATATGATATTGATCATCACGATTATAATATGAATACCAATACCAATATATAGATATAACAACAGGCCAGAAAGGTTAAAACGTACATTACCTTGACTTAAGCTATAGAAAATTAAACGACGTGTCTCTGTGAAACAACTGAGTGATTTAGTACCTAAAATACTATAGCAGATAGCTCATCTTTAATTTCTCAGCATCCTTAATCATACTAATAATCTTGTTTATCCTTCAGGAGATAAATGCCTCCGATTTTGTTAAAGTTTGTAGCAAACCAATCAATAATCCCTCATGTTAAAACAAATCCGTTCAGTAATCAAACATAATGTTCATCAAAGAATAGGGTCTTGACTTCCTAGCCTTTAAGCATTTAAGAATGGATCGAAGTCATCAAAATACTTCAGTTTCAAAAGTATAACACCAAAGTGGTAACTACAGTCTACAACAAATGCAAGCAACCAACATGGAGATACTATCCTGTAGCATGTATAGTTCATTTTCTAAAGCATCCAAATTCGCAAATCTGATACTAAAATAACCTTTTCATACTTCCAGTAGAAAGTACATTTTCATTGGAAAGTCCACATAGTACTCACGTGAAGTAGAAAGTACATTTTTATTTGAAAGTTCACATAGTACTCACGTGGACATATAATATAAAAAGGAAAAATGAACCATAATAAGGCATGGAGGTAGGCTGCAAAATGAACTTCATGAGTCAGTACCATTGATATTTTCTTTCGGTCGTTTGAAGGTTCTATTTATAATCTAATTCATGAGTAGCTAAATTTAACATGTAAGAGGCATGCTAGAATCATTCCCGTGAAATGTGAAGCAAATTCTCCTGAGATAATCATAACCTGTAAAGGTGGAACGTAAGCTAATACAAAACTACAAACAACCAAATAAATCGTTTTCTTTCTTTCATACATTAATTATTTTTTCTTCTTCACAATTTTTTTCTGCAAATACTGCCTACAGCATAAAG